>CM051354.1:9788832-10156332 GCA_028015215.1 Gynostemma pentaphyllum
CCTTGTATGAAGAAGCTGCTGAGGTGTTTGAGGAGATGAAATTACAAGGGTTCACTCCTGATAAGGTTACTTACAATGCATTATTGGATGTCTATGGGAAGTCTCGGCGGCCAAAGGAAGCCATGGAGGTTTTGAAGGAGATGGAGGCGAGTGGGTTTGCGCCTAGCATTGTCACTTATAATTCTTTGATATCTGCTTATGCACGGGATGGTTTATTAGATGAAGCATTGGAATTCAAATCCCAGATGGTGGAGAAAGGAATTCAGCCTGATGTTTTCACTTACACCACGCTCTTGTCTGGTTTTGAGAAAACGGGTAAGGATGATCATGCAATGAGGATTTTTGAGGAGATGAGACATGCTGGATGTCAACCAAATATATGCACCTTCAATGCCCTGATCAAGATGCATGGTAACCGGGGTAATTTTAAGGAAATGATGAAGGTTTTTGAAGAGATTAAGAAATCTGAATGTGTACCTGACATTGTTACTTGGAACACTCTTCTGGCAGTGTTTGGGCAAAATGGAATGGACTCTGAAGTCTCTGGAGTGTCCAAAGAAATGAAGAGGGCAGGATTTGTGCCTGAGCGGGATACTTTCAACACTCTTATCAGTGCATACAGTAGATGTGGTTCTTTGGATGAAGCAATGGACATTTATAGAAGAATGTTGGATGCTGGAGTCACTCCCGATCTGTCCTCTTATAACGCTGTTTTAGCAGCCTTAGCTCGGGAAGGGCGTTGGGAACAGTCTGAGAAATTTCTTGCTAAAATGAATGATGGCAGGTGTAAACCTAATGAGCTAACATACTGTTCCCTACTTCATGCTTATGCCAATGGGAAAGAGATTGGACGGATGTCTGCTCTCGCAGAGGAGATCTACTCTGGCCTAATTGAACCTCAAGCTGTGCTTTTGAAGACACTTGTTCTGGTGTATAGCAAAAGTGACCTTCTGACGGAAACTGAACGTGCTTTCTTGGAGCTAAGGGAACAAGGATTCTCACCCGATATAACTACTCTTAATTCCATGGTTTCTATATATGGTAGGAGAGGGATGGTTTCTAAAGCAAACGAAATTTTGAACTTCATGAAGGAGAATGGGTTCATTCCGAGCTTGACAACTTACAATAGCTTAATGTACATGCATAGCCGCACTGAGAACTTCAACAAATCAGAGGAAATTTTAAGGGAAATAGTTGGGAAAGGAATAAAGCCTGATATTATTTCATTTAATACTGTTTTATATGCCTATTGTCGGAATGGTCGAATGAAAGATGCCTCAAGGATATTTGCTGAAATAAAGGATTTTGGGCTTGTTCCTGATGTAATTACTTATAATACCTTCATTGCAAGCTATGCAGCCGATTCAATGTTTGCAAAGGCCATCGATGTGGTGAGATATATGATCAAGAATGGATGTAAACCCAATCAGAACACATATAACTCTCTAATAGATGGGTTTTGTAAATTAAATCGCCGGGAGGAGGCGAAGGATTTTGTCTCCAACCTTCGGAAGGTCGATCCACACGTCTCTAAAGAAGTGGAATGCAGGCTTCTGGAACGTCTAACCGAGAAATGGTCATAGAACTATCTGCTTCTATTGATGAGATGATGACTTCGTCCCTTCTCCTTAAGCCTTCCTTGCTGTATCAATGAAATTATCTCCTTCTGTGCCACGAGTTTTGAGGCCGAGGAGACGAAGGACTCTATTGTTCCTATATATGAATCTGTTGTAAGGTCAGCTTTGAGAAAGGAGAGGCTCGAACCTACGACCATACTGGAAGGTTGATGCCCATCCAGTGAGAATCTTGGCTCACATTAGGAGGGGTGGTGGAGAGGAATATGATCAGCTTTAGAATATGCATAGTTTTTCTTAGTTTTGTATTCTAGAAACTCAGATGCTCTTGAATGCAGAAGTGCCATAGAAAATATCAATTGAAGAATTTATATATTTTGCAAATGCTTTAAAAATTTGAATTATGCTGCCAATTTAAGCTAATTCAAGGCACGTGTTCAAAAGTGTTTCCCTATGGCTTTGAATATGCAGTTCACTTAGTTCACAAAATTACTCCCAACATTGTTATAAAATGTAGTTCTCTTTTCTCTTGAATTAAAATATAGTTAAAACTGTTATTATATACTATACTTTTTTTTTATTTTTAATATTTCGTTTATCTTTATATAATTTAAAACATCTATAATTCCGTGTTTGTAGGTTGAGTTGGATTGAGTAAAGTTTTTGACCCAAATTAGATTAGACGTTCAGGTTTTGAGTTTACTCTCAACTCAAAGAACCTTGGTTAGATTATGAATCCAATCCAACTCAATTTTATAAAAATCGGGTTGGGTTTCTCGGGGTGTTTACTAATACTTTTCAATATATAAAATAACAAATATCATTTGTATAGTATCTTTTATTTCAATAGTATAATTTTTTTAAAAAAAATTCTTTAGATTAAACGAAGTCGTTTTACTCAAATGCCAAAGCAAACAAAATCATTTTAAACAAGTAAATTTTGAAAAGAAAAAGTCTACCTACTCCCCAGCCACCGCCAACAGCTCCGACCGACCCACCGTTGGACGGCTGATAAAAAGATAAAAATTAGAAGTCTGATGAAAAAATAATTAAATATTATGTTTATTTAATAATTAATATTTATTATTTAAGAATTGTTTAGATAAAGAATTCCATGAATATTTACGAATTCCAATCCAAAAACAACTATTTTTTTTTTTTTAAAATATCCCATTCGTTTAAGGTTATGATAAAATCTTAATATATAGGTTTAAGTATTCAAGTCTTTTAACTTTTCATAATCATTAATTACATTTTCATCTTTATATTTTCAATTGCTTTTATCTTAGTAGTCAATAAATTTTTTAATAATTTATTTAGCAAAAACCTAATGATTAATGGCACATTGAGATCATGGGTTGACCTAGTGGTTAGGAGTTGCTTTTCAAACTTGAGGTTGTGGGTTCAAATCATGTTAGCCACCACCTACATATGATATAAATATCTTACGAGTTTACTAACGTCAAATGTTATAGGATCGTGTAGTTGTCCCGTGAGATTAGTCGAGATATGCGTAAATTAGACCGGACACTCACAGTATAAAAAATAAAATTGGTCCTCATAGTATTATATTTTAAGCCTCGCATACAAAAGGTGGTATTGAGTTTGAAAACGAGTTTGAATTTTTTTATTGAATACAATAATAATTTATTTGTTGATTAGTGATTAGTATTGAGTATTATTAATCATTGATTACCATCCATCACTAAAATATATAAATTAATAATTATAATACAGAGTGATTATCATATTAGAGTGAATCAAACTAATAAAGATATACAATTACTAGAGGCACGATAATTTTTTATACTCTTGTTCTTTTTATATCCAGAGGTGGAGTTGGGAGGTAATTGCCCCCAGCTCAATATTTTGAAAAATAAAAATTATATATAAAAATTGAATCCACCCCTTAAGTTTTGCCCCCCTCATTTTTTTTAAAAAATAAAAAAAATTACATGTAAAAATTGAAATTTTTTAAATTTTAGTATAATTTTTTTATACAATTAATAATTATTTCTAAAAATTAGCTCTTTGTAATTTTTGCTTCTTGAAGAAAAATCTCTACCCCTCATTGGCTAGGGTAAATGGGGTGGGGGCGGGCAGGGGCGGATCCAGGAATTTTTTTTAGGGGGGGCAAAAACTATGTACAAATATTTCTAAAAAATTTGGGGGGGCAAAATATATAAAATACATTAAAAAGTCAATTTTTTACTTATAATTTTTTCATTTTTACATTAGAAAAATAAAAAAATAAAAAATTTAGGGGGGGCAACTGCCCCCCCAACCCCCTTAGTAGATCCGCCCCTGGGGGCGGGGTTCCCCTATTTATCCCCGCCCCATTTAAAGGAGAAATCTCCACCCCTGCCCTATTAACATTTCCCCCGCCCCTATCCCCGCCCCATTTATGTTGCAGGGGCGGGGACAATATTTTTTTAAAAAAATTGCATGACTTTATTCTAAATTTTGTTATAAATTTTAATATTTTTAAATATAAATCTTATATAATATACATATTTTTATTTCATTTCATTCCATATACATTACATTTAACAATAAACTAAAAGTCTCAAACATAATCTATATTTCCATTATAAAGTCTTAAGTAACAATTCAAACACAATTTTCGTAAACATACATAATCAATTTTCATTATGTTCCAACATTATCAAATTAATCAAAATTCAAATTAGGTATTTTAAAGTCACAATAAACATAATTAATCCAAATCCAAACAAAATGTATGGAATTAAAAAAAAAAAAGCTAAACCGGGGGGGACCCCATTTATGAAGCGGGTTTGACGGGGGCGGGGGGTTTTGCTTTCACCCCTACATTGGACTCTATTTTTTAATATCGAATATATTTAAAAAAAAAAAATCAGGTCCACCACAATTACCATTACTTCCACAACTATATATTAAAGAGAGGAGTACCTCTAACGAGACTCACAGAGCAAAGTAACAAGGTCTAACTTTATCCGCCATATAACTTTGCATGAAAAAAAATATATATAACGATAGACAATAAAAAAATAAAACATGTTGTCTTTGATCAATGTCCTTTTTCCAGACTCAGTCCATGGAAAAATATATCAAAAACCAAAGAAAAACTGGTTAGAAGAATTCATTGCAAAATTTCAATTTCAAAGGCAGCTGGTAATCTATTAGCAGCAATTAGTGACTCATTATCTACAACAACTCTGTATTCATCTACTGATTTAAGAACCCTTTCCCATCCACTAACTACTTGCACTGCCTTTTCCCTAGTGAGTGAATCAATCATTCAATTCATCATTTGAAGAATAGCTTCTTTTTTTTTTTTTTTTTTTTTTTCAAGACATTGTGAGAAGTTTATCCTCTTCTTCATAGTCTGAATTGAAAGAGAAGATGTCAACAGGTGCACTTGTGCAGCTTCCAATGCTGTTTTTCTTCACTCGGCTGGAGGGCGGGCTTCTGTTGTGATCGAGATAAACTACAATGACAGTGATATCGTCGTGGAAATGACGCCGTATTCCCTTTTCGATTCTCTTTATATCTCTATATCTCATCTCCCTCTTCTTTGCAGCCACACTGATGGCAGCTCTCACTAATCTCTTTGCAATTCCCTGAAACAGTGAAGAAATATTAGATCTTTTGGGAAGGGAAAAGGGGAAATTCTACATTTTGAACGGGGCGTCGGCAACTTACAGCTCTTGGGTTGTTGAAAACTATCTCTACAGCAGCCTCATCGGTTAATTGTTCCCAGAGGCCATCTGATGCAAATATCAGGAATAAGTCTTGCGGGGTAAGCTCTCGAGTCAGGATTGAAGGTTCTGCTGTCATTACTGCTCGCTTCAATGGAACAGGGTTTCCGTATTGTTGGAATATTGGATCCCTGTTGACTTCAGGTTTCTTCAGATAGACATCGCCGATAGATCTTGAAACCTGGACTTCCAAAAGAATAAAAAAAAAAGAATAATCATTCAGATAAGTACATCCGTCTCTTTACATAAAAGCTATAAATTAAGTGATTCAATGACTCAAGGAGAACCAGTCAGCAACAAGACAGATTCCAAAAGAGAGAACACTGAGAATAAATTAAACATGCCAAATAAGCTGCATGGAGCTGCTAGATAAGGAGACAGAATAAGATTCTTTAAAGAATTTGAAAGAAATGCTCTTAAAACAATAAGACAGGAAGAAAGGGAGATGCATTTCGGTCCGTAAACAAAACAAGAGAGAACTTGAGAAAAATAAGTGAGCAGAACATCCCAGAAATTCCTCATTATTATTATACATATACTACACGAGCCAAATTCGAATTTACTCCCTTTATCCAATCAAACAAGCATATTCTTTTTAGTAATTGATCTACAACTACAGATTTTTTCGTATTCTGCATATGAAGTAAATATATCCCTTTCTTCCAATATTCTCATAGAAGAATACATCTCTTACAACTAAAACAAAAGAATAATTTTCATTTAAGAGTTTCAGAACCAAAATATATGCAACTACAAGAATTTATACGCAATCAGGATCAGATTTGCAACAAAAGAACTCCAACAAGATTTGATGATTTACCCATGGAATCTATCAAAAAAAAATGATTAACTCATGGAAGGAAACAAATCAACAATTCCAATTCCAAATAACCACATTAATCATATAAAATCACAAAATAAGCTGATTATGCACTCACAACTATGAGAACAGTGTACAAGCTCGAAAATTATCTGATAAAGAATGTGAAATTCACCTGAATGATTCCCTTAATCCTCCAGACACCACGACTATAAACAACAATATGGGCATCATCAGGATGAAGTGCTACAACCTCTTTCCTAACTTCATCAACCCCAACATTGTGATCAGTGGACAATCGCTCTGCAACTACCGAGGTTCTCTTACTCCCCAAGACACTCCGGCCGAGCACAGCTCTCGAGTCCCCAAGATTCGCAACATATAATTTTTGGTTCGAAATTGCTCCCACGAGACAACATGATCCAACAGAAGCAATCTGCGGCTTGGCAGGCAAAGCCCGCTTCACTAAACGCAGGAACTCCTCTTCAGTAGCATTGAATGCCTTCTTTATAACATCCTCTGAAAGCCCCCCTTGTTCTGAGGCAAACTCTGCAACAAACAAACTCAAAGTTAAATTCAGATGGAACAAATTCAAAGTTTTTCCCTTTTCTCTTCTCCTATCAATACAGTTCATCTCATATTAACTTTCCAAAGATTGATTTACCAATCCTTCATATCCATATACAAAATAAAAACAAAACAACTATAGATAATTCAAGCACGAGTAATTTATACGTTAACCATTAAAAAAGTTTGAAAAAAAAAACATTATGAGAATTCAAAGTTTTGACTCATTCAAATTCCAGGCATTCAAAGTTTCCAAACCTACCCAGTTAGACTTTATCAAGACAAAAACAAAGACCATCAAATCAAACCCCAAGAAACATTAAAAACCAAAAACAAAAAAACCCCATTAAGCCCAAAAGAAAAACACAACAAAAAAACATGATCAAACAAACAAAACAAAAAACAAAAAAACAGAATCAAATGGTAATGAAAAAAAGAAAGAAAAACTCACTATGCATAAAAGGAAAAAGATGTTTATTAACAAAACGAGAAGCCTCAGGTCCACCATGGCCGTCATATACACCAACAAAAGTAGCAGAAGGAGATGTAAAAACTTGACTTTGATCTTCAAGACAAGAATTAGCTTGAGCAACAGCAATTGAGTAATCACCAGAAGCATGAGGCTTCAATTCAGAGTGCCAAAGAAGCCCATCACCTGCCCATCTTCCAATACACCGTTCTATTGGCCTATAACAAGATCTTAACATCATGGGTTTTGATTAAAAACACCAAAAAACACAACCTTAATTTCTCAGAATTTTTTTAAAAATTCAATCTTTGTGTCTTTTTCGAGATTTTGGTCAGGTGGGTATGTTTGTTTTGTGATGGGGTTATTGAAAAATTTATAGAGAGAGAGAAAGAGAGAAGTTCCGCGTTAGTGAAAAGGAATGGAATGGAAGAGAAATAAAGAAAAAAGAAACTGAATTAAAAACCAAAACCATGGCTTACTCTTCCGCGTAAATAAAGTGTCCATTTTTATTTTCCTTTCCCCATTTTAATGAGATTTGTTGACTTTTAATTCCAAACTTTTTTTTTTCTTTTTGTTATTTCCATTCTTACTTTAAATATCTTTTTCATATTTAGAAGTTTCATTATTACCTCTTCAAAAATATATTTATTATCATATATTTCTTTTGATATTTTGGATATTCATTAATATGTCTCTTTAAAAATTTGTTTTAAAGCTTATCCTTTTAAGTTTTTTTATTTAATAAAAAATTTACCTTAAGAAAAGGAGGGGGTTTGAACCTATAACCAATGAGGTAGTAATTCTAACGTGTTTAGATCGTTTCAAAACTTCTCATTTAGATATACGTGATATATATTTATGACTTTTTTCTTCTGTACAAAAAGATTGAGATTCTGGGAATTCGAACTAATTGTTTTGGTTGAGACTTTTAAATTAATGATTATATTTGTTCATAAATTGTCTTGATTAATTGGATATTAATAGATTATTTGATTTAAATATATACATAATAATTCATGAATTTTTAGAATAATATTTAATAAACCGTTAATTGATTAAATAATTAAAGAGGCAAACTGCAATTTATTTTTTAAAAATAAATAATATATTAAATATTATAGAATCAAGCGGGAAAAATGAAATGATGTGTTTTCTTCTTTTTAAAGAGAAATTATATCTAATAACATTTTTTCCATCATAATTTTAAATTAAATATTATAAAAATTTGACTTATTTTAAAAATAATATTTTTTTTCCTTTTGACTTATTTAAAAAAATAAAATTTTCTTGTACCAAAAAAACAAAACACAAATCTCATCATCATTATTTTATAATGTTGGATTAAAATTCACTTTTTATTGTTTTAAAAAAAAATCATTTATTTAATGGTTTTTTTTATTGATTTTTTACTATTTTTAAATTATTATAAAAAATAAGTTTCATTTTTTTAAAACACCCATTTTTTAATAATCAGTTAAATATTAATTGACCTAATTGGGTGGCTGCGATTTTTGAACGTGGAAAAGTTGACCTGAAGTCATGGCACAATTTAATATCATAATAATAAAGAAGAAAATTGAATTGTTCTTCCAAATTATAATTTGTAATTATTCATCACATTTAAAAACAGTAACATTTTACTTTTGGTAGGTATGATAATTTTACATAAAGACACTCTTTCTCCTCCATTATGGCCAGCAATGAACTACTTTTGCCACTGAAAATTTCAAATAAATCTACTTTAAAAAAAATTAAAAAAAAAATAATCAAAGAAATCTACATCATAAATACCTTTTTTTTTTATAAAAAAAAATCCACATTATATATATATAGTTAATAGGTCAATGACTTGCCTTATATAGTGAAACTTAGTACACAAGAAAGGACATTAAATAATTGGGGATTAATGGTGGATGGAAAACTTACTGTCCAAGTAAATGATTTGTTTCAGAGATTTGCAGTTACCGAAATCAAGCTACTTATATAGAATATAATTTTTAAATGTGTATTCTCAAGAAAATAAAATATTATAGTCCACACAAATTCATGAAGTTATTTAGTCTAGATACTTCAATTTGTAAATATATTTGTATTAGATATCTATCAATGACACTAATTAGTCATATCTTAGACACTTGTTAGGTCATTAAATATATAGTGAAGAACGTTAAACACATGTTAGACGGATTGGACACTCAATATATTAGACTTATATTGAATATTTATTAGGTATATTAAACATGTGGTGTTATTGAACATATTTAACAAATATTAAATACTTGTGTGTATGTGTTAAACAATTATTCAACATTTTTTTTGGGTTTAATTTAATGGATTTAAAAAGAAATGTATTAGGAAAATGACGAATTTTAAAATTAAAAAGCTTAAAATGTTTTATTTATTATCATCACTTCTTTTTCATTGTAAATACCATAAACTTCAACAAAATTTAATGTGATATTACTATTATTATTATTTTGACAATAACAATTCGGTAGCAATTGTTACACGTAGCATATTAATTACTGTAATATCATAATTTTTTATAAATTAATCAAATAACAATTCGGTAGTTTAAAAAATTTATTGAACTATTATTTATTGGTTTTTTTTACCTTTATTAGTTCAATAAATTTATTGACCTCTTATTTTTACCCGAATAATAAGTTGATTCATTAAATTTATTGAACTATTATTTATTAGTTTTTTAAACTTTATTAGTTCAATAAATTTATTGAAATGTTGTTTGAATAATTTCTAAATTTTTTTGACATTTCAATAATTAGTATGCGAAAATCGGCTATTTCAGTAATTGCCCCATTCTCATATACGTAGCCTAGACTAATCCATTCTCATACACATAACTTAACTTCACAACCTCTGATTACACAAATTCAAGTTAGACCACATCTCCTACCCGACACCCCATAGTTTAGAGGAACCATGACTTCTCGTATTATTCAACACTCGACCCAGAGAGGGAGAACATGGAAAGTACAATTCTGGCCGTACCAGAACAGAGAATAACAGAAGAAAGAACAGTTTCCATTGATTTACCATACTCACATGCTGTATGCTAACAAAAGCACATGTAAAGGCAGCTATTCTTATTCTTTTTGTACATGAGATTCCGTGAACAGTAGAACAATTTAACAGATTTTCTTTTCTCAACAACTAAAACAAGGAAAAGAAAATCAGAATTACAGAGAAAATCTAATCCATTGTACCACCACCATTCTATAGCATCCTTTCGTAATTCATTCAGCTAGGTCGTCTCACGCGATGTATTTGTTACGTCTAAACAAAAGATCATCGCGGGATAGTATGATATACAGATATGGACATCAACTACAAAGATTACTGCCAAAACTTGGTTGTCAAGTCGAGAAACATAACATGTCAGTAATGATTAGTTAACGACAATATGTTGTCGACAATATGGACAATCTCCACAGGTTCGGATCCATGGATCCAAGCAAGCATAGTGAAATTTGTGCTCACATGGCAAATGGATAAGTTTGTCTCCATCCAGGAAACTCTCAAGACATATACTACAATCACATGATTCTTTCATCATCACCTCATCACCCGTGATATGTTGTGTATTCATAAAAACATCCAGTTGCAAGCCGTCTATTGCCTCCTGAGAGAGACCAAGTGGTCTCTTGCTGAGTTGAACCAGTTGAAGCCTCTCAACTCGAGAGCTTGCATCATCAATGGAGCTCCTAGGTGATTGCCTTGTCAAAATCTCCGCTCCATCCAACACTTCAACAAGGCTGGAGCCATTCCTGACCATTGAATAAATCAGGTTAGTACACGGTGGAGATCTGCTTCAGTTTTCAACATAAACCAACCAACATTTTCATGGTTTAATTTTTTTTCCATATATTCTGAAGAATTGTTGAGGGGGCAGACCAAATTGGATAGCTCAAAATTGTACAAGTCTTCACAAATTTTTACTAAAAAGTGTAGTTCTTGACTACACAATAAATCTACCAAATTCCCAATGACAAGGAAAGCCATACAAATCATTTCACCCATGGGAAGGGAAACTATATCTTTTCAATTTCCATTATATTTTACCTAAATTTAGAAAGATGACGGAGACACATTCATTGTCATTGATGCTGATAGCTACGAAATTTATGTTATGGAAGAAATCATTTTATTTTCTTTGATGTATTTTGCAAACATGCACATAACAATAGCAACTGACCTGCTCGAAGGTGAAGGGGGGGCACCTCTCAATCTCTCAAGAAGCCTTTCCCTCGCAAGTAAAACAGCTCCTGGCAATCTTGAATTCCTACTCAACCCGATCCTTTCGGTGTTATTCCGTATATTTGCATTAGTATTATTTCTAGAGGCTTGGCTTGTACCCAAGTCGGACTGAGCAGCTGAATGATCCAGAACAAGCTACAATGAAGACAAAAGGTGTCAATGCCTCCACACTAATTGAATTCAACAACATGATAATGAACAGTCAACAACAAAGTACTTATTAACTAATAAAGATGTAAAAATATTATTCTACACTTCCAGTACCAAAGTTCTTCCATTTGCTTTATTCTTCTTTTCACAGGTATTTAAAAACATAGAAAAATAGAATTATCGCTAAAGCAAAAAAAAAACCAGTTCACAGCCAACAGATAGTCGGAAGGAGTATGATTAACTTATCATACTCATTTAACAATTCAGAAGTATTGAAAGGTCATAAGCCAATCATAATCCCCTAGAAACAAAAACCCCAATGCCTAAAAATTTCGAATGAAATCAAATTTTCAACAATACTTGATCAGCCATTTCCTAGATTGAAATGTAGAAGTAATCGAAGTCAAATTAGCTTAAAAAATTATCTACAACATGGAAATTGAAAAAATTTGTAAGCTCTAAAATAACATCATTAAATCACAACCAGACCCAAAAACTTAAATTTAATCACGTGAACTGTTAATAAACTAGGAAAACATAATCACGTGAGGTTTGAACTCAGGACCTTCTGCTCTGTTTCTAAGTTAAATCACCATTATACCCAGCTATTGAAGTGAAAAAAAAAATCTTTTAATATATTCTCAACACTACCCTCTCGGGGCACGGAAATCAACACGAGACCCAATCACAAAAGCATTTAAATTACCACTAAACCCAACTAATGAACAAACTTAAATTTCATCAATTTAATATATTCTCAACAAGCATAAACCTAAAATTGGAAAAAATTATCCTTACAGTGTGCGAAAACCGGGGAGATTGATGGCGTTCATGCATCGAAGATCGTCGAAGAACATCACAGGCATTAAAATCACGGCGATGATTGCTATTATGACCATGGGGACGACGTGGGTATTGAAGATGACGATCAGGAGGATCAGAATCAAACCCTAAATCGGTATCGGTGCGACCAAACCTATACCTCCGGCTATAAAACAGTTCCGAAGCACTCGTCATATAAAAACTAGACCACGCTTATGATTCTATCCTCTCTGAATTTCGCTTTTTTTTTTTTTTTTTTCAAGAACAGATTGAGAAATTGGAGAAGTTAGGTTTCGAATTTGAAGAAATTAGAAGAGGGAATTTCTGAGAAATAGAAGGTGAAAGTTAACGGAAAAAGATGAAGCTTTGGATATGAGGTTTGACTGGTTAGCTTCGGAGAAATGGATCGCTATAAGACAGAGGCAGACGACGTTGAAGAAGTGGAACGGTTAGAGCTTTGAAATTTTTTATTTTTTTTTTTATCACAAAAAAAAAAACCTTATTATGTTATTTGTTTCAATTATGTAAAATCTAAAATATCTATAGGAAGAGACAAGAGAGTCCCTTTCATGGTGGTTTTCATTTTGTCTATGTTAATTCTAAACTATTGTAGAGGTAAAATATATTATTAAAAAAAGTATTATGCATTTTATGTCTGGACTTTAGAATGAGATAATCGTAAATTACAGTGGTTTATTTGATTTATAAATAAATGTGGTTTTAAATATCTATGATTTGTAAATTGTAAATCATACCTCTCTGTCAATTTATTTTGAATTTCAGACACGTGATTATTTTATGTCTATCATATATTTCAAATTCATTAAAAATAACAAAAAAAATGTTATCAAGTGAGTAGGGGTGAAAGCTAAAACTCCGACTTCGCCCTTGCCAAATCCGCCTAATAAACGGGGCGGGAGAATTTTTTTTCCCCGTTTAATAAACGGGGCGGGGGCGGGGGAATTTCTTCCCCCATTTACACCCCACCCCGCCCCGTTTAGCTACTTTAATTTTTTTTTTTATATAATTTAAATTTACGAGGTTTATTTCACTACAAAAAAAGTGCGTATTTGCGACTAGGAAATTACGACCATGACGGTCGTAATTGACCAAAATACGACCCCAAATGTGACCAAAATTATGGTAGCCAAAAAGTGGGTCGTAATTATATATTTACGACTCAGGGTCATATACTTACGACCAAATTGCGACCACAACTTTTTTTGTTGTAAAAAAGTCAACCATAAATATTACGACCAGAGGGTAGCAATATTTGCTACCTTCTGGTCGTAATTGTGGGCCCACAAGTACGACCATAGGGTAGCAACAATTACGACCATAGGGTAGCAAATATTGCTACTCTTTGGTCGTAATTGTTAATATTTTGGGTTTATTTAATAAAAAAATAATTCAGTATTTGCGACCCCGGGGTAGCAATTATTGAAATTTTTTTATATTTAAAATATAATAAATTTTTATTTTATTTTAATTAATGGAATATTATTTATTATTCATTATAAAAAAGGAATAAAATAAAATAAAAAAATCTATAGAAAAACAAAAATAATTCGTATAAAACTGAAAATGAATTACTAAAATATATAAAAATAAAACCGAAATAATTCATATACAACCAAAAAAAAGAGAAGTAAATGAAAAAACTACAGGGGTGATCGGGGTGGGGGCGCTGAAGATGAAGGGTCGGGGTCATTCGGATCACGAGTAGCTAAGAACGCAGCCAAAGCAGCTGCAACCTGCTCCTGGACCTGCGCGCTGATAGAAGTACAGATCTCTTGGACCGAATCACGCATCGTCTGGACCTCTGATTGGAGCTGTTGGACCTCCTCACACAGCTGCCTCTCAACTGTACTGCTCCTCCGCTGCAAGCTGCTCTCAGGTCGAGGTACGTCTGCGTTTAGACGTCTCCCGTAAGATCCAAGGCCAGGAACAGATCCATCTGGCTGAACGCCACCAGCCGCTTCCAAGAAAGCTTCCTACCGATCCTCCTGTGTCGGCTGAGAATCTTCAGACGACAAGCGCTGGGACAATGTGTCCCTAAAACAGTCTTGTTCAAAGTAGAAGTAAAACATAAACACTTTAGTTAGAATATACGTTTTAGTAAATAAAAAAGTACAATGTAAGGGTAGACAAAACATTTACCTGAACCGCTTGCGCCTTGTCATCCACAATAGTCTTGTCCTTCTTTGTGTGAAGGACTAAATGTAACTCATCGGGTGGGACTAGACGTCCAAGCTTTTCTTCCTAAAAAAACATAAAACAAAGAAATATATATTATTGTAAACGATTTAAACTAAAATTAGTAATTATTTAGAAAAATAAAACAAAATGTACATAGGCATACTTACCAAAAGACGATGGTGCTCGTCGTGAGGACGGGCCCTGCTAGTGTGGAGAGTAGGGTTGACCAAACGGTTACGCCAGTTCCTCGCAGATTGTCTGACTGCAGCCTCAGTGAACATGCTCGCCAAAAGCTGGGCGTGTTCCTCCTCACTCATCCAGACGGGCCGATTTGCTGCGTTCTTCTTCCGCGCCTGATACATAATGTCTTTATATCAGAATTGCATGTGTTTATCCCAGAAGGAAAACAACATCTGATTCGTCACATCTGAACTGATAGTAAATTTACCCTGTAAATATATAAAATACGTAAATTACAATTTTACATTAGTAAGTTTGTGGGAAAAAAAAAGTCCAGATATAAGATACAGAAACGAAATTTTTTTTACCTTCCAATTGTCGAACAACCTGCTCTTCTCATGGTATGGAATCTTTTTTCAGCGAAACTCACTGGGAAGAGGACCACTCTAGAGCACCTCTCAAAACCGTTTTGAAACGGTTTTATGCGGCTGCAATATGATCTTCATATAAAAAACATAATATTGAGAAATATAATTAGATTTTGTGATATAAAAGAAATGAACGAATATAATTTTAAGAATACGAATTACTTACTCATCTCGCTCGATCCGAAGTAATGATGGATCACGCGGACGGGGGGAGGCGGAACTGCTGGACCAAACCCAGAAGCTGAGCCCGATGCTGAACCGGAAGCACCTCGAGATGTCCCAAGTGTGTCATGTACTGCATGCGGAGTCCCGAGCTGTGTTTCGGGTACTAGTGTAGATGGATCCGGGTCCTTGTACGGTGCGGGAAAGCGTCAAACTCCTCAGTCGTGGGTGCGCAAGTACCGAACACATCATCATCGTCATCATCGCCAGCATCATGTTATCGAGGAGGATGTCATGCGCCCGTCATTTTTGTCTACGGTTGTAAAAAGAAATATTACATAATTAAAATTAATATAATTTATACCGTAAATTAACTAACACTACGGTTGTAAAAAGAAATGTTACATTATTTAAATTCATATAATTAAAATTAATATAATTTAAACCGTAAATTAATTAACACTAATCTAATTTAAACTAATAATATAAATTAATTAAACCAAACTAATTATACAAATTACTTAATTAATTAACCTAAAGTAATTAACTAACCTAATTATACAAATTAACTAACCTAATTATACAAATTAACTAATTAACCTAAACTAATTAAGTAAACTATAATTATACAAATGAATTAACCTAAACTAATTAACTAAACTAATTAAACTAAACTAATTAACCTAAAGTAATTAACTAAACTAATTATACAAATGAAGTAATTAACCTAAACTAATTAACTAAACTGATTAACCTACATTAATTAAGTAAACTATAATTATACAAATGAATTTAACCTAAACTAATTAACTAAAATAATTAAAATAAACTAATTAACTAAAATAATTAAAATAAACTTATTAACTAAACTAATTAACTAAAATAATTAAACTAAACTAATTATACAAATTAATTAACCTAAAGAAAGAACGTAACCTAACCGAGACTAATTCACTGACTTTAAATTTCAACAAAGTTTTAAAAAGAAAATTTAGATAACTAACCGTTTGTTTATGGACGAAAGCAAATCCTGGGATTTGAGAAAATGAGTGTTGAGGAAACGGAGCTAATAAATCGTTAGTTGATGGATAAGGATTATACAAGAACGGGGAGGGGGAAAACGGAACGGAACGGAATAGGAAGAAAAGAAAAGAAAAACGTCGAATGGGGAGGGGGAGAATCCGTTTGCCTATTTAATTTTAATTTTTGCGACCATCTGTTCGCAAAACGTAATTATGACAAAATGTAGGGAGTCACGCGTGTAGTCTATTACGACCATATGGTCGTAAATTTGAATTTGTAATTATGACAAATTGCGACCATATGGTCGTAAAAGTCAAAATCACCGACATAAATTTGGTAAAATTTCAAAATTGCCGTTGAATATTATGACCAGGTGGTCGCATTTGACTATATTTGCGACAAGGTAGTCGTATTGTATGAAGACAACTGTTATTTTTTTTTTTACTTTCTTGGGGAAAATTACGACCATCTGGTCGCAATTATCATTGGGAAGTAAAAAATCAACACCTGTCATGACAATGACGATTTGATGGTCGGATGTTGACCCATGACATTTACGACCAGATGGTCGTAATTCTAATTTTTTTTATTTATATTTTCTTAACGGAGCAATAAAAAGAAAAATATCTTCTTCCACTCATGGAAATTATGACGTGATGGTCGCATTTTTCCTTGCCAATTACGACCAGATGGTCGTAAGTATATTTTTTTTCTTTTTTTATATATATTTTCTAAATGGAGCAGTTAAAAGAAAAAAATATCTTCTTCCAGTCATGGAAATTACGACCTGATGGTCGCATATTGCCTTGCCATTTATGACCATATGGTCGTAATTATAATTTTTTTTAAAAATATTTTCTAAATGGAGCAATTAAAAGAAAAAATATCTTCTTTCAGTCATCATCCTTTGTGTCTTCTCGTCGTACTTCAAATTCAGCCTCAGATTCTGATTTAATTTCTTCTTCAGGTGTTTCATCTTGTGAAGTTTCATGATCAGAATCATTTGGAATATCTGTATTGTCCTACAATGTAATCGTTCCATTATTCAGTGGTCTAGCAGTACTTGTGTTCTGACCATCATCAATCGTACGCAATCTTATCTCGTCTTTCTGAAAAGCACTGTACTCTGTAATGTTCTTATCGGAGATACCTTCTTCTACATGAGACGGTTTTACTTTACAAACAACTAACCAATCTGTCAGATTGCGTCTATTGGATGGATAGTTTAGATAATAGACTTGAATCGCCTGTGAAGCCATGAAAAACCTATCTTCTGTGCGCATGTGTTTAGACTTATTAACCTCCACGATCTGCAAATGAGACAACTTACGAATTCCATCGCGTCTCGTTGTCTCGAACCACGTGCAGTTAAACAGAACAATACGTTTTAGGGTCGGACTTGCGTATTGAATCTCAATGATCTCATCTATTACTCCGAAATAATCGTCTCCATTGGTTCCGAACACTTAACCCTTTATGCAAACCCCACTATTGTTCGTTGCTCTGTTAACTAAATGCGCCTTCGTTTGAAATCGGTACTTATTACCAACGTAGCCAGTATATGATCTTGTAACCCGTGCAGGTCCTTTTGCCAAAGAAATAATGTGAGGATTAGCTACTGGCAATGTAGGTGAGTCAACCTGTAGTCATATATATTGTGTGTGAAAAGGTAAAAGTGCAATAAATTTCCAAAGAAATAAATTGATAAATTTGCCAAAACCTCACGTATGCAGAGAACTAAGAACGAAACTCTTTGTCAATCATTGATCCCTCATCAGCGGATGTAAGACCAGGCCATACCATTCGAACGTATATGCTTAGCAACAATCTATATATGATAATCAATAAGTTAAACAACAGTTTCAAACATTGAAATTGTTTTAAAACTACATGAACATCCTAAAAAAACGTACTCTATGTATGGCTCCACTTCCGTGCAGTTGCATAACACGTACGTTTGAATAACGTGATACTCAAAATCGGTCAACGGCCTCCGCACACTTTTACCAACAGTCATGTCAGCCTCTGTAAATATGGACGAGTCATTTACATCAACACCTTCTAGTAAATTTTCAACAACATTTCGCTTCACTAATCGATACTGCTCTGCAATTTGCTGATCAAAATAATAAGAGCAAAATGTGGTAGTCTCTTGCGTAAGGTATGCACTACTTATAGATCCTTCTACTCATGATCTATTTCCGATCATCTTCTTCAACCAACATAAGTACCTGTCTATACGGTGTAAATCATTCGTTAAATATTTAATGTGCTGATTGCGTACGTATAACATTACGAGTGTTTTACCTTTCGAATGGGTACATCCAACGGTGCAGACCTCCTAAGAAGGCCTCGTATGGAAGATGCACTGGAAAATGCTCCATTGAGTCAAAAAAGGCAGGTGGGAATATTCGCTCCAACTTACAAATGATAATAGAAATCTCTGAACTCATTGATACAACAGTTGCATCGGTCAATTCAGTACAAGTCAAGTCCCTAAAAAAAACACTCAACTACGCAAGCGGCTCTCAATGTCTATGCTCTATAAATGGCCTGAACACGACCGGCATCAATCGTTGCATGAATACATGACAATCGTGACTTTTCATCCCGAACATTATATGTTTTTGGCTGTCTATACACCGATTAAGATTGGAAACGTATCCATCTGGGAATTTGACTGATCTTATCCACTCAAATAATGTCTTTTTTTTCCTCTGTTGTCAACATGTAATTCGCTTTAGCGTAATAATCATTAGCATCAGGCTTCAACTCAGGGAGACAGCATATCTCTCTGATATCATAACGTGCCTTCAGATTGTCTTTTTTTTCCCGGAATGTTCAGAATAGTGTTGAAAACATTGTCAAAGAAATTCTTCTCAATATGCATTACATCCAGGTTATGTCTGATTAGAAGATCTTCCCAATACGATAGATCCCAAAAAATACTCCGTTTCTTCCATCTGGTGTTTTTCCCAGCCAACTTGTTTGCATTCTCTACACCTTCACATGTAATCTTTTGCATGCCTAAGGCATCTATACCGTGAAGAATTTCTAGCCCGTTAAACATTGTAGGGGGTATCTCTTTTCGTGAACGTCGACCTTTCTTCCAGTCAGTATTGTTAGAATGAAATGAATTATTCAAAGGTAGAAATCTTCTGTGACAATCGAACCAACAAGTTTTTCGATCGTGTCGTAGAGAAATAGTCTCTGTGTCAAGCATGCAATGTGGACATGTGTATTTACCGGCCGTACTCCATCCTTTATAAGAGGATGAGAGAAGGTATAGATTAACTATCTAAATATTATGACTAAGCAAATAATTATGCAAACTGATTACTAAACAGAAAAAAGTATAAACATATACCTGATAACATTGAATACGCTGGGAAGTCACTGATCGTCCAAATTAATGCAGCGCGCATCAAGAAATTCTGTTTCCTAGATATATTGTACGTCATAACACCATCAATCCACAACTTTTTCAACTCTGCGATAAGTGGTTGCAAATACATATCCAGTTTCTGTTTTAGACTCTTCGGACCAGAAATGATCACAGTTAAAAAAATCACAAGGTCTTTCATGCACATCGAGGGTGGCAAGTTATACGGGGTCACCATCACCGGCCATACTGAATATTGTGCTTCTGGCGCCCCAAACTGGTTAAAGCCGTTCGTGCATAATCCCAATCTGACATTTCTAAGATCTTGGGCAAAATCTGGATGACACTTATTCAATTGCTTCCACGCCGCAGCATCTGAGGGATGTCTCATAACTCCTTCATCTTTAGAATGCTCGTGATGCCATCTCATGTGAGAAGCTGTCACATCTGATGCATACAATCGTTGCAGACGCGGGGTCAGCGGTAAATAGAACATGCGGGTGTGTGGAATCATGCTGCTTCTCCCTTGTTTATATCTTGGCTGAAAATTTGCAGTGATGCAAACACTCATCCACATCTCAGTATATCATGTATCCGTTTCTTTAAAATAACCCTCAATTAAACGAATGTACATCCACTCTCTCATTTTTGTGTGTGTTGATACACTATGTATGGAAGTGCATTTTATAGGTGCTTAATCTGTCCTTTTGTGACCAACCCGTCACAAAAATTGGCGGGAAGGAAATTAATATTCCCTCCATTTTTTGCGACCGAATGGTGGCCATTTTGCGACCATCTGGTCGTAATTGGGTTCCTTTTTCTCCCTCCAAAAAATAAAGCGACTTACAATAGGGAGAGTCTCTTTAATGCGACTACCTTGATGAAATACATTTGCGACTCCCTTATCGTAATAGTGGCGCCATTCTTTCGCGCCAAATTTTGTGACAACAATTATTTTTTGTCCTTCAAATATGACCCCGTGGTTCATAATTATTTACGACTACTTGGTCGTAATTGTGGCGCCATTCTTTCACATCAAATTTTGTGACAACAATTATTTTTTGTCCTTCAAATATGACCCAATGGGTCGTAATTATTTACGACCACATGGTCGTAATTGTGGCGCCATTCTTTCGCGCTTTTTTTTATGTCTACTTATATAAAACAGTCGCATTATGGTCATAGTATTTGCGACCAAATGGTAGCTTTGGGTCAACGCTTGAATTTACGACTCAGTTGGTCGCAAAAAAACGACCAAAATGTATGGTCGGAAAGTTCTGGTCGCAAATTGACAGTTTTCTTGTAGTGTTTTCATATGGATGATGATGGGGAGTTTTATTTATTTATTTTTATGTACTATTATCATTGAAAAAATTGAATTTTAATAAAAGAAATATACGAAATAATGCATTTTTAACAATTTCCTGTACCCCGTTTAGCCCCCGCCCCGCCCCCGTTTAATAAACGGGGCGGGGTACGGGATGGGGGATAAAGTTAATTGGGGCGGGGTGGGGTGGGAAAAAAAACCTTAAACGGGGCAAGGTATAAGCGGGGTACCCCGTTTACACCATGCCTTGCCCCATTTACACCCCTACAAGTTAGTATAACTTATAGAATATGTCATTGTTTAATAAAGTGTAAATTTTAAATTTCATACACGCCTATTAAGATGTTCTATCGTTTTAATGGAATTGTGATACGTGACAAACATAGAATATATACGTGTCCAAAATTCGGTAAAACAAAAAAAGTAGAAGAGTTTGATTTATACTTTAACAAATGAAAGGGTATTCATTCATAAAATATCAAAAATGGCTTTGTTTAGAAGCCAAGGAAGGAAAGAGGAACTCTACGACTTAGAATTAGCCACTGAAAATGTTAACTTGGCAAGAAAATCAGTTAATCGGTTACCAAGCCGACGAACAAAGACGATTTTGAAACAATTGTATGCACAAATTTTAGCTCTAATTTCGTCAACTAGATTCCCTAACATGTTTTCATCATGAGTGATGATGATACTCCTCACAACCATGGAGTTCATATCAATTACAAGATCACCCATACCTAGTTCAAGAGCAATCTGGATATTGTGCTTTATTGCTTGAAGCTCGGCTACAAGAGGAGTGAGCTTTACGGGGTTGAAAAATGAAGAAACAGTCACAAAAAACTCAAATGTATCTCACTACTCCATATCCACATCCTTGAGAATTCCTTCCACCAATGGATCCATTAGTGTTAATTTTTAGAAACCGAGGTGGAGGAGGCAGCCAAGCAACATTTTGCAGATGAGGTACTGAAGTTTGATTTTGAATAGATTCCCCAATGTTGATTGCTTTCCCAAAATCCTGCCAGTAATTAAGAATTCATTCCCCTTTTTCTAAACCTTCAAAGAAAGGCTTTTTATGAATTAAAGCATTTCTGACATTCCATAAGCTCCACAAGGTGATATAGAAAATTTCCAGTTCTTCCCTTTTTCTATCCATACCAAAAGAGAAAAGTCTGTCTCTGAGTCTTAATTGGTTAAAGCTAATTTCCGCTACATCAAATGGAAGAACGTGATTTCAAACTTTCCTAATCAATTTGCAACCTACTAAAGCATGATTTATTGTTTCTTCAAATTTGTCACAACGAGGACACCAGGGAGCTATAGGCATTCCTCTTTTACAGAGAATAGCATTTGAGGGAAGAAAATTGTGGAAAATCTGCGAGGTAAAAATCTTAATTTTATTTGAAATTTTTAGCCCCCATAGCTTTCTCCACCAACCTGCAAAGCAGTGTAGTATTAGAAGGTATAGGAGGAAAGTTGAGAGTTGCGTATAGTTTGTAACCACTGTACCACAGCTAACAATTTATGTTGGAACTCAGGTTTGGATGAATCTTCTTTATAAAAATTTAGGCTTCACCAACCCCAAATTATCTAAAGTCACCCCAGACCCTAACCCTCTTACCAAACACCAAACTATAATTTATGCATTGAAGAAATAAAGAATAATAACCTTTTATGAATTTTTATGAAAAGACTAATTTATCTCTTTGTTGTTTGTGATGTCCCATCAATAATAGAATATGAAAAGCCATATATGGTTTTTCTTGCCCTCTCCCACTAATAGTGTCAACTTTCAATAAAGTTACTCAATTATTCGAAAAGTAAATTAAAATAAAGAAACATACTTAATTCTATCAAACCCTTTTCCTAATATTGCATGCCTTTTCATTTCTTTCACCAAAATAATATTTTCTATTTGTACAAAAATTGTTTTTTCCACTTATTATTTTATGTGAATATTTTTATTAGTCTAATTTTCTTTTTAAAATTATAGTCTATATTTAAAAACTAAAAAGGAACCTTGCGTAAATTTGTTATTTTTTTTATCATTTGGATAGATTCCTTTTAAACTAAAAACTTTATAAACTAAAATAAGGATCAACAAATAAAGAGAGAAAAATGAGGAACACTAGAGAGAATAGATAGGTAGTCAATATAATATTCACTTTGGATAGACAACTCTTCTAACAACCTCTATTTATAGACTAACAATAACATAGGAAATTCAATTCTCAAACCACTACTCTAGTTACAAAGATTAAATGTGAATAGTAATTGGAAGATTTAAACTTTTGGGAGTTATAAGAATTTGTAGCCTTGGGTTATGGACAACTACATAAATATTCTTATTTATAACAAAAACTATTTTTTTTAGTATTTTCAAAAAATAATATTTTTAATTAAAAATTTCATAAATAACCAAAATTTAAGAATATTAAAAATTAGTACTTTTTTAACCTTCATTAAATATCAAAAGAAACTTTTGTATGATAAATTTATCAAAATAATAAAACTAATAAAACTTAAAAATTACTGTATTTTAATTTAAAACATCCTACTAAAAAATATTAAAAAAAAACAACAAAAGCAGCGAAATTTGCATAAGAAAAAATTAATAAAAAGGATTCATTAATTTATTTAAAAAAAAGGGTTTTATTTTTTAAAATGAATTGAATTTTATATTGTTATAAAATTAAAATATATATATATATATATATATATATATATATATATATATATATATATATATATATATTTTTTTTTTTTTTTTATTTATTTATTTTTTCTTTTTCTTTTTTACCTGATCCAGGGAAAGAATGCAATCTTGTTGGCCATTGAGAATCCATAATGGCAATTTGTATGAATATTTTTCTTTATTGATAATCTGATCATTTTGAATATCACCCTGTGGAGAATCAATCATATGGGATTTGGCTCTTCCCCATATCTTTCTTGGTTTTTTCTTTGTTAAAATTTTCAAATAACAATATTGTTATGTTATTTCTCAATCTCTTGACTTTTTAATTAGTGGTTCTTCCAAGAAGTTTCTCTGGTCTTTTCTTTTTTCCCCCCTTGACCAAATTATGTTATATCTCCCATTTGCAATTCTTAGAATCTACTTTCTTTTTTTTCCTCAGGAAATTTAGTTGAAAAAATATGTAATTTATTATAGCGGCATAAATCTAGCAATTTATTTAGTAATATTTATAAAAATGTCAACTCTTAATCGGTGAATTAGTGACAAACATTGAATTACATATTTTTACACTAAATGTATCACCAATACACACATTAATTAGTGATTAATATAATAAAAATTGTTATATTTGTAAATATTTTTAAGTGATGATATATTTATAAATATTACATGACATATTGGTTCAAGACTTCCGGTTGAATAAATTATTGAAAATAAATATACGGTTGATTTTTAATATTTTCAATTATAACTTTTATTTTTTGTTTGAATAATTATAATCTAAATGATTTTTTTTTAACTAAGACTCTCATTTTATTAAAAATTAGTTTTTAATTTAGTTTTGATAAATTATTACTTTAATATCGAAAAAATATATTATTTAAATAAAAAGTAAAAAAAATGACATAAATAAATAGGCATACAGATCTAAAATCTGATATTTGAGCTAATTTCAGTTGTTGTTTTTTTCCTACCCAATTCTTAGAACTCCTATTTGAAACTTTTTTTTTCTTTTAAAAATTCGTAGATAACGTTTCTATTTTTCACTTTCTGTATTTTTATAAATTAAACTTGTATACTAGTAAAGTCATTACTTTATTATGTGATCTTTACATTTCTTTAAACTTTTAAATAATTAAATATTTAAGAACAAAAGTTTTGAAGACTTTTTCAAGACAAGAGAAATATAAAAAGAACAAATTAACTTTAAACTCAAAAGTTTTAGAAAAATTACGCGTGGTAGCCAACTTTTGAGTTTTGTTTTCATATTTGCCACACTTTCATGTTTTTTTAGATTTACCCATTTTTATATATTCTATTAATTTAATGATATATCATTGATGTAATTTTACAACAATAATTTATCAGTAATGTAAATTCTAGTATTAAATTTATATCAATATTATAAATTTACAAAAATAATATATCAATTATAATCAAATTTTCATAAAAAAAATTATGGGTTAATTATGTGTTGGATAATTTTGATATTTTTCAATGTTTGTGGTTTTTGAAAACTGAGACTCGATATTGGGTATATGTGATAATAGCCCAAAGTTTTATCCCCTTAAATTTTAATTACATCCATATATGAGTATAGGACCCTAAAGTATGAGACAACTTATTTAAAGGCCAATATGATCATGGGCCAATCTTATTTACATTGCTTACTCTATCTAAAACTAGTCTCATAAACTCATTTCCAATCCCAACCTTTTCTCCTCAACTCAATTGTGTCAATTCCGGTTCCAAAAAACCGAAACAAACCGAGACCCGACACATGGATTATCGCGGCCGTGGTTCAACTCGTCATCGACATCGGCATCGGAGTTGCGGAGCCAGAAAGCTTGTTTGAAGGAAGCTGCATTTTCAGGAACATCTTTCATGACCCATTCATGACCTTCAGGGAAGTATATTCCTGTGCGAGGATGAGGTACCCAATTACATGAATTATAGCCCATTAATTCTCCTTCTTCTGATCTCTCTATTTCATCTTTGGCTTTGGCTTCTTGTTTAATTTCCTTATTGAAATAGCGCCTCATTTGCTTCATTTCCCTACAAGAACTGCCTTTCAAGGCTTAGAATTCAATAAAATTAAATATTATTGACCTTGATTATATATGAATTAAGAATAATAAAAATGTTACAAAACTTGGAAGCTATACTTTTAAACTATATCATAATTAGGAATGAAATTTCACACTTACATACCTCACTTGAAATTAAAAAAAAAATGTCCAACTATTTCGTTTCATAAATTTGAAGGTTCGAGTGTCTATCTTTCTAATTTAATGAAATATCTAAATACAAAGTTCACAGCTAAAAAACACACACATAAATAACCTGACCCAATCCAAAAAGGTTTATTTACTTATTTCATCATACATTTTTTAATTTGATTTCCTTCCTTCAAACTAATCTTACAAACAATCAAATGGTCATAAAACTAGGGTTGAAATTTTCAATCTTGTAGTGGTTAGATATCTACTCTTTTTAATAAGATTGAAGATTCGAGTCTCCCTTCTCTAAATTTGATGTAATATCTCAAAAAAGAAAAATAAGGGTTGCAATTAAAAAAGAAAATATTATGTTACCTAAGCAACAATGCCTTTGTCTGCACTGCCCCATAAGCTCTTGTCATACAACACAGACTCAGCTATAGAGAGAGAGAAAAAAAGCTCACTTTCCAGGAAAATTTAGAGCCAAACAGCCTTCTATAAGAAATGTAAAAGCGCAAGTATCCAAGAAACTTTTATGAACTTGTTAAGTGGGAAGTGAGTAAATTTTATAGGGATTTTATGGAGGACAAAAGCAAGTACTCTCTCCTTTCATCATAGTCCTCTTCTGTCATTATCAAACCCACTCTCATTAAAAGAATAAGAATCTTTTGCTCATATCCAATGAAAGTATATTTAGAAAAAAGTTTTGTTAAAGAAAATTAGCCCATGAGAGAATTCATTCAAAAAGTCCCCCAAAAAAATAGTGTTTCTATATAAAAAAAAAAAACTTTCAAAAAAAGTGATGGAATGGGTTCTTGGCAAATCTGTGGTTATAAAACTTTGATTTAATGTCATTTGCTTGATGCTTTACTGTAAAATGAAAAAACAGGGTTTTGGTGTATTCGTGTTATGAGTACTTTGGTTTATCACAAAAGAAGCAAAGAAGTGTAGGGTACAAATTAAATCTCCATGCATAATCTTTTTCTATTATGCTTAAAAGATGTGCATTTAGGGAATGATAGGATCACGAAGCCTATAAATTCACATAAAAATAATTATGGAATTAAATAAATAAATAAATAAAGGGAAGAGATGTGAAAGCGAATTTTGTACCGAATTCACCCCAATCATAGGTGTTAGGGGTAAATTTGGAAAATAAAAAAAATTATAATGTGAATGGGCCTCAACCCGCTCAACCCAATTTTAGCATGGTTGAGCCCACCTAGTTCAGTCTTTTTAAGCCTGTTGAGCCCAACACGTTGAGGACACTTTACACAGCTTAGCCTAGTGAGCCCACCTATTTTAGCCCAACACGTTGAGGTCACCACCAAGAAGCCCACCAAGCCTATTCAAAAAGCCCAACGAGCTCATCAGCTTCATCTCAGTGAAACGTACACGTTACGATACGCCTAAGTTCATCATTACCTGGAGATAGGTTGAGGCATCTATAGAGTAGGTTGGCGTCGAGAAGTTGTGGTAGTTGACTTGACGTGTGGCAAGCCAACTTGCGATGGGCCGGAAACTACGAGCTCGCCATCTATAACTAAGTACACTCCGAACGATTTAAGGTACGCTCTAAGACCTTACTAAAACTCTGCTAAAATTTCTACTGACTTGATCTTAGTGTAACAACCCGATATTTTGGTAAGGGAATTCAAAGTCATTTCTTCAATTTCTATTTAAATGACTTTATTTTGAGTTCATATTAACCGTCATGTCGATACGATTTCAACGCAATTAACCATTCTTAAATTCGAGTCTCGAATAAAAAGTTTCGACCTAAATACCAATCTTACCCTTCCTTGTTTTTTGTTTCTTATAAGGGCATTTTGGTCTTTTTTACAAGCCAATCAGTTGCATTTAAAGATTCACAGAATCATAGATCAAAAATTACTTTCCTTTCTTTCTAAGTCAGCATCGCAGCTACTATTCACCGTCGTTTTTCTTCATTGCTTTTGTCACCGATTTCTTTTGTGTTTCTTCAAAGTGATTCATAGTTTTTCTTTTTCATTGTTCGATCTTCTTCACGTCATTAATTGATCAATTAGCCTCTGAATTCATATCAATATTGTCTGATTTTGGAAGTAGTCACCGGAGTTCGTTTTCAGTCATCCAAAACTGAAGAACCAACGAGTATAATTCGAGAATTTCGTAAGATAATTCATCCTTTTGATTTTCCTAGTGATTTAATGTTTTTTTTAGTAATTACCTGCTGATTGGATATGTTTTTTTAATGCTTTTCATTGAGTTTAGACCTCGCTAGAATCTGCTTTTATTCTCACCAATTTCTAGGTTCTTTCTATTGTAGTTCATCAAGTTTTTGGAGCTGTTTTCGTAGGGTTTTCATTTCATTTCTCTTCTCAAGTTTTCGTCGATTCATTTCTATCTTTTCCTCGCAGCCATTCGCTTGAAATCATCGTCGTCGCTGGGATATAAGTAGCGCACTTTTCTTTCTTTCTTTCCATTCGTTTCGTTCAGCGCTGCAACTTTGGGGAAGAACCGGTCTAGCAGGATTGGTTGGGCTTGGTCCAATTGGGCTGGTTTAGCTGGATCAGACCGGCTCGGGGCCAATTTTAGATCAATTCGAGCTAGTTTTCGTCCTGTTAGCCCGATTCTCGAGATCGTTTCCTAGATTGATTTGAATTTAAGGTAGGTTAAATCGTACTTAGAAGTTTAAATTATTATGTCAATGTGATTGCTATGACTCATGGATATTGATTATCTATTATTTATGTTTGATATTTGATAGGCGGTTTAGTTAATGCCTTTAGGTGTTACAACTTGAGTTGAAGCTATAAATAAATGTATGAAATTTGTAGAGTAGTATACTATGGCACGTATCATGGCTTGCCTTGATACATATTTTCAAGATGCATAGTATAACCCGTATCATTTGTGGTCGTGAATCTGCGGTGATACCTATATACAAATTAGAAATTAAGAGATGTTGTAGGCTAACTACTTACTAATTATTGATAAATTGTTGAAATGGACTAGTATCCGTAAGTTGTTTTATATATATGAGATTATTTGAATTTGATTTAATTATTTAAGTTGAGGATTAATCTATTGAGCTAAAAACTCACGGTATGCAAATACTCTGCAAACTTTTATTTTGCAGATAATAATAATGATGGTAATTAAGGTGAGTGACGAGGATGGTGCTACACATAGTGGCCCTTAGGAGTTGTTTTATTTTCACTGTTATTTCGAGGATTACGTTTTATGGTTCTTTATTCTTTCTTTTAGTTGGATTTTCAGGTTTATCATTTAACTCACTTATTTTATTTAGAATTCATTCTTTAAATTGGCGACACAAACAATTGTTTTTGTTTTGATTATTTCATTGATTATTAAATAAAGGCTTCCACATTTATTTGGGTTTTATTCTGATTTAATTATGTTTTAAATGAGTCTATTCATTATTCAATTATTTTCTGGTTATTTTGAGTCGGGTCTATACAGAGTGCAGGTGGCCTGCACTGCATCGGTGTCATTTCCTTTACAGACTCGTGATTCAGGTGATACGTCCTCTGTTTACAACCTGTTGGATCACACATGAAGCTGACGTGTAAATATAGTCACTTGACAAAAATACGCAACAATATTTGACGCCGTTTGTGGGAACAAAAGACCGTGTTACTGAAAATGAGTCAGGGTCACCATAGTGTTAACCACTATGGGGACGAGGAGTAAAATAAGGCTCCAAGACAAAGAATAAATTCTCTTGGAGATTGTCAATAAGATCAATGGGTTGAGCAACCATCTAAACAACCCCCAAAGCAGGGTGAAAGGATCGCAGAGCTAGAAGTGCAAGTACAAGGCTTCAACAGAGATATGGCCAAGGTATTAGATATCCTAACTCGAAAGGATCATGGAAAGAATGCTAAGGGGAAAATACCTATGGAGCAAGAAAGAGAATCTCAATTTCGTGGGAAAGGCGTTTCAAAGAGGAAAAACACTCATCAAGTGGCCCCTTCTCACCATCCAGATGGAGCAGATTTATAAAACATACTCAAGGAGAGGAGGTGGAGAAGTCAATTGCTGAAAATCAATGACCATGAGCACCAGAGCTAGGAAAGTTGTTGAACCAACTGTGAAGCATGTAGAAAGAATACAAAGGCAAAGCTCTACTATCATTGGAAGACCTATTAGAACAAACAGAACAACCATTTACATAAGATATCATGGAGGCTGAGTTACTCTCTAAATTTAAGATGCCTATTTTCACACATTACGATGGATCATGTGACCCATTGGAACACATTGACACGTTTCAAACCTAGATGGAGCTCTAGGGAGTTCGAGACGTGATAAAATGTACAGCTTTCCCACTCACCCTAGCTGGCCCAGCAAGAGGATGGTACATGTAGCAGAAGTCGCGCTCTTCTTTCAAGGAGCTAACTAAAGTGTTTGTGACACAGCTCTTGAGAGGAAGAGATCATGCATATTTTAACAGTCTGTCAAAGGCAAGAAGGGGGCCTTAGAGATTACGTAGTGAGGTTGTGTTAGGAATGGTGTTCTAGAACTTGTAATTATTTAATAATAATAATTTATTAAGAATAAATTAAATAAATAAACATTAGTTCTTTATATTATCTAGATTGATTCAATTAATGATATTAGGAATATATGGAAATATATAAATATCAAACATTCAAATAGTAAAACCCTAAGTCACTCTTATGAAATCACGACTTAGTATGTGAGTCATGCGAGAGGATTAAAGTCGAGATGAGTAACTTAAAAGTGTCTACAGTAAACGGATAACGTTTGGAAACCTTATCCTGGTAACACTGTTGATAGCTTCGCATTTTGCTTATAGACAAATGATCAAATCCTGATCATTCATGTGGGAGACATGAAATGGAAGTATCATATGCAATGTTGATTGTATAAGACAGGACCACGATGTTCGATCAAATTTCTCCTTAGTACCGTTTACGAGAAATAATCGAATATCAAACTAAGTTTATCAACCGTGATAGATCTCAATCTTGAGTGAAATGTGGACTCCTATTTGTGGAGTTATGTTCTTTGATTCACATAGTTGAGAGCGATCTGTAAGAACGCTCAATACACTCCTGTTTTGGAAACATGACTAGATAAGTAGCTGAGAACTCATTTTCACGAGATGGAATTCATAACTTTCCTATAAATTAACGGTATCAGTGCGATACCTAAACATTTTAGGAACTTTAGGAAACTCCTGATGTCTTGATTCGAGACATGAACAAGTGACGTCACGACTTCTATTGACCACGTAGTATCTTATCTCTAGTTCGACTAAAGATAAAGTTCATTGGAGAATCGGCGGGAACACAAGGATAAAGCGGTAATTACAGGGGCAAAACGGTAAATTTATCCACCTTGTGATTATGAGGGTTCCACGTGAAGGATAATATCACGATATAAATAATGATAAACTAAATGGACATAACTCATCTATAGTGAGGGGAGTTCAGCTATGAATCTATAGTGGAATTATTCATAGTTAGATAATAAGTAATTAACCGATTCTGTGTTAATCACTTAATTGACTAATTATTAAGCCCATGATCTATAGGTCCATCGGGTCCCTATGCTAGCCCAAATATCGTAGTCGCGAAATCAAGTAGAAGAAATGGAAATTTTAAGTAAAGTGAATTACTTAAAATAGGCAATATTAATTGTTTAAATATTGAGTATATTTAAACGGTAATTAATATAAACATTATTAATTGTTTAAATAATGAGTTTATTTAAACAGGAAATTAATAATGAAATATTATTAACTAGATATTATTAATTATTTAAATATTGAGTATATTTAAATGGTAATTAATAATTTGAAATTAATTAACAATTATTAATTGTTTAAATAATAAATTTTATTTGAACGGAATTAATAATTAAAATTAATTAATTAATAATAAAATGTTATCAATAAAATTATTAATTAAATAATGAATTTATTTAATGGAAATTAATAATTAAAATATTTATTATTAATTATTTAAATAATGAAAATTATTTAAATGGAAATTAATAATTAAATATAATTTGATAATATTTAGTCGGGATAAAATATTAATATTATTAATTGTTTAAATAAAATATTTTATTTAAATGGTAATTAATAAATAAATTAATTAAGTTGGACTTATTAATTTAAGAGAGAATTTCAAGCCCAATTGGATTAATGAACCCAATTGAAATTGGCCCAAAATAATTAATTAAATAAATTAGAATTATTTATTAATTATTAAGCCAATTTTCGGCCATGACATGTATTTTAGGAAGAGATAATTGTTTGAATTATATCCTAAAATAATTACATAGATTTATTTACCCAAGATAAATAAAAATAAAGAAAATAAAATAATCTCCTATTTATCTATGGCATTTTCGAAATTGCAAGATAAAGGAAAGAGATAATCTTTTTTCTTTTTGTATTTATCTCTATAGATTAATCCTAATGGGATTAGGATTCCTATTTTCTTATAAATAGGAGGGTTGGGTCATTCATAAATCACACAATTCAATTCCTTAGAAATTCGGAATTCTCTCTTCCTCCTCTCCTCCCCTATTGTCGATTTTCATAGGACATTGGGAAGAAAAATATTTTTTTCTTCTTCCCAATTTCTTCTTAAGTTCGATCTCACAATCGGATTTCGTTTGATCGATCGGGATATAGCGTAGAAGATCCGGTGTTGCTGAGGATTTGATGCTGTAAAGAAACCTCCAACCGATTCTCCATTAATCAGTCAATGTAAGTTCCGGTTTTAATTTTCGAAAATAAAGCATGAATCTACATGTTCTTCGTGTTTTTATCACAAATTGCATGATATTAATAGATCCTAAATTAAGTGTTAATTTGTGTTACTAAATAAATTCCGCTAATTTAGTAAATCATCCCTTCAGGTTGAACAGTGAAGCCCTTAAGTTTAAAGCATACAATGATGATATTATTCTCACTGCCATGATGGCAGGATCAAAGACAAAAAAAACTCCCCTGGTCCCACGGGAAGAAAATCCAACCACTTATACTAAATTTCTCTCAAGAGCACAAAAGTACATGAGTGTTGGGGAGCTGCTCAGTTCAAGAAAAGTTTCTGATGATAGGAGTAGTACACACCACCAAGCCAGGAGTAAAGGTCACCTCGAGAAAATACTACTAGACAATAAGAAGAAAAAGACGAAAGACCAATATGAGTGACGAGGTCTCCTACCTAGCAGATTTGAGAGGTACACTCCTACAACTATCCCTTTTGAACAACTGTTAATGGAGATAAAAGACTTGAACATTGTTAAGTAGCCGACTAAAATGAAATCAGATGCAAGTAAAAGAAACAAAGACAAACATTTTTTTTCCATAATGATCACGGCCACCTGAAAGAGTTTGTGAAAAATGATTTAAACCTACATGGGTCTAATTACGAAAATCAAGATATAGGTGGTCAAAGTTCATCAGGAATCGGGAATATCTTTTGAAGTATTTTGGGAAAAGTCTTGATATAATAGGTCGACGCCAGTGATATGCTGAAACTAAATGAAAATACTCTACGTTTTCTTTTAAATTTTGAAGTTTGATGTCATCAAGATTATTGTCCAAACTAATTATGTATGTATTACTCTACTTTATTTTGTTTTATTTTATTTTGTAAAAATAGAGAAGGGGCCAACTCTACAGATCTAAACTCGAGTGGAGGCCAAATAGACAAAGAACAATTTATAAAAATGCACAACATAAAAATTATAAACAATGAGTAGAAAGCCTCGAGAACTTGAGGACTGCTCACGACTGTAGCTTCATGAGAGAAGAAGCTTTGAACTACGCTAGGTAGACCAAGTCAAGGTACCTAGTGGAACAAATAAGCTCACCAATTGAAAAAAAAAGGTCAAGGTACCTAGTGGAGCAAATAACCTCACCAGCTGGAAATAATTTTTTTTTCACTACGCCAGGTAGACCAAGTCAAGGTATATGGTGGTACTAAAACATGCTGAAAAACTGAGTTGTTATGCACTGAAAAATAAGTGAACATGCTGAAAAATTAAGTTGGTGTGCACTGAAACAAGTTACCATACTGAAAAAACTGAGTTAAATATGCTGAAAAATGAGTTAGTATACACTGAAAAATCAGTGAGCTTGTCGAAAAATAAAGTTGGTATGCACTGAAACAAGCGAGTATACTGAAAAAAAAACTGAGTTAAATATACTTAAAAACTGAGTTACTTTGCACCGATAAATGAGTGAGCATACTAAAAAAAGCTGAGTTAAATATGCTGAAAAACTGAGTTGGTATGCACTGGAAAATTAGTGGGCATACTAAAAACTGAGTTAATATGAATTGAAACAAGTGAGTATGCTTAAAAAATTGAGAGTTAAATATGGTGAGTAATTGAGTTAGTAGGCACTAATAAATGAGTGAGCATGCTGAAAAACTAAGTTAAATATGCTGAAAAGACTAAGTTTATATGCACTAAGAAATGAATAAACATGTTAAAATTTAGTATAAAAAATGGAAAAAATAGCTTAAAATGAGCTGAAAATCAGCTTAAAATAAGCTGCTAAACAGCTAATTATAAAATTAAAAAAAAATGTGCATGTGTCGGTGCTGACAACCTAGAAAAAAACTAAAGAGAAAGAAAATTGTCAAAAGTCTTTCTAAAATGTGAGTTTATTTTTCATCAAAAAGAAAATTTGAATATAATCTACATGTAAATTTTGTGATTGTATGCAAGCATGCGACTTTATGAACTTGTACTCAGTTGCGTGTTAAAATGATGTTTTCTGAACATCCTCGATACTCTCTAACTGATTGCCATGATTAGAGAAACTCATCAAGAATAGTCAGCTAGAGAGTATGGGTAAATTTGGAGGGAAAAAATAATGTGAATGGGCCTCAGTCCATTCAGCCTAATTTCAACGTGGATGAACCCACCTAGTTCAACCTATTTTGAGCTTGCTGAGACTAACACGTTGAGGACACCCTACAAAGCTTAGCCTAGTGAGCCTACCTCTTTGAGCCTAGCACATTTAGGCCACCACAGTCAGCCCACCAAGCCTATTCAAGAAGCCCAACAAGTTCATCAGATTCATCTCAGTGAAACGTACACGATACGATACACATAAGTTCATCATTACCAAGAGATAGGTTGAGGCGTCTGTATAGTAGGTCAGCGACAAGAAGTTGTGGCAGTTGACTTGACGTGTGGCAGGCCAACTTTCGATGGGCGAGAAATAAACTGGTGAGAAATATGAGCTCGCCATCTATAAATAAGCACACTTTGAACGATTGAGGTACGCTCAGAGACCTTACTAAAACTCTACTAAAAATTTTACTAACCTTATCGTCGAAGTGCAGGTGGTCGACACCCCACCGATGTCATTTCTTTTAGACTCGTGATTTCAGGTGATACATCCTCAGTTTACATCTTATTGGAGCACACGTAGAGTTGACGTGTTAATTAGTCAGCTTGACGAAAATACACAACAAAAAAATTAATGTCTCACTCTCAGTTCTATAATATAGTTATACCCATAGATATAATTATTATATACATGATTGATCCTTCCAAATTGTTCATAATTACAGCAGAATGAAATCACCGATTTACCCGATAATTACATCTTGTTACTTAAGTATTCACTAGTTCTCTAATGAACAACCTTACATAAATCTTATTATAACTTGACAGCTGATTCCTTGATCGGAGGAAGATGGCCCCCCTATTTAAGCCTCAAATCAACACTTAAGATAATCATATCTATTTTTTATTTAAGAAAAGATTGAATTATTGATAACTCTATAAAATAGAGTTATTTAGTCCTAATTTCATGCTGATTATATGAATATTTGATTGATGTTTGCGTACAATGCACACACTTTGAGCTTGTTTCGCATTCATTCTGAAATTAAACATATCTTTATTGCTTTTTTTCACATCAGTTACATCATCCCAAATTGTCATTGTCTTTATTTTTTTTTCTTTTTAATTTATACTTAAACACCTACTTAATCTAACTAATCCTTGTGGGAACGATATCTTACTTATCATTATATTACTTGTTTAATTGCGTGCACTTACGTATCACAAATTTGCACAACAATTATATATCGTAGAATTATGTTTCCAGCTATTTGTTTGATCTAGTCTCCAAAGTGGGAGGCTTATTGAGCAAACTATCTGAGTTATTCTCACCTATGAAAATCAAAGGATAATCTCTTCCAAACTAGAGTTCATATTCCACGAACGATTAAGGTCAATTGTATATGACCAACTAAATGATATATAGAATATCTCTTCAAACGATACTTAACAAAGTGACAGTGAATTTATTGGGTCCAATTCGGGTGCTCCTTATTGCATGTAAACACCCTCACTCACATCTTTCCATGAGTTATCTAGATGAGATCAGTTGTAACAAATTACAGTGTGGGTCGGATAAGTAGTGTTATTAGAATAAAACATTTAATTGTTATCTATATACTGCAGATTCTTTGAGATACAACTTATGACTGAATAGTGAGATGACAAAAATGAGGAATAGTTAGTCGTTCCGCTCATATATTTGAATATCTAATTAACAACTTCTCAGTGTTGCTTTCCAACACTATCCATATACTTGTTCACAACTCCCATCGCATGTGCAATAATCAGTTTGGTGCAAACCATGTGTAACGCCCCATTACGAGGAAGTTAAAAATCAATATTATTTTTTTTATAACAGGCTTTATCAATTAATTAGAGCATAAATATCGTGTTCTTTCAAAAAGGGTATTATGGTATTTTTCCTGAAAAACCTTGAAATTTGAACCTTGTGATTTAATTAATATTTTGACATTTAATTGATTGTCTCAATGTCAAGATTCCAACGTAACTGACGGTTTGTCGTTCTGAGACCCGGTGATCAAGTTATAGACGTTTTAAGGTGAGTGGCAGTTTCGTAAACTCGGGATTTTAACCTAAGATGACTTCCAATTTAAAAATTTTAAGATTTTAGACTCACTTCTTTCCCTCTCACGCCGTCGCCGCCCCTTGGAGAAGGCTCGAGGAATTTCGTTCGATTCTTCGTCGTTTGGGTAACGATTCGAGGCGCGATCTTGAAATTGGAAGTGTTTGGAGGATCTTCATTTAATAAAAATGTAAAAATTATTCTCCTCTTGGTTTATCCATGAAGCCACCGCCGCCCCCATGTTTCTAAATTGATGTGCTTCATTAATTTTTGAGTGATAGGTAATCAGTTGAGAAGTGATTTATAGTAGGGTGAAGATCGGAGGTCGAATCCTTGATTTTCTAACGTTGGGTAAGCTTATTGAATCGATTTTTGAACCATTTAAATTCTTGAATTTTTTGTTAATTATTTAATTTTGAAATTTAAAAACCCATCCATGAAACCCAACCTCTATCACTTTCCAATTCCCAAACCTTAGCCTTATTCCTAATCGGTTTTGATCTACATAGCCTAGAATCGAAAAACTATCAAAATCGATCTCCTGTAACACGAATCCGCGACCCAACCACGACCCGAAGGCCACAGTTCAGCCGCAGTAAGGGGCAGTAGCGCCGTGGCTATCTCCCTTCGCAAACGACGATTTGTTCGTCGTTTGGTTGTCCCAATCTTCGAGTCATTGAACCCCAATCCTTTTAGCATCTTTTGGTACTGTTTTAGCATGAATTTTAATTGCTTTAGACCATCGTTTCATGTCTGGTTCGTGATGGAAATTAGCTTGGTTAACTTAGATTTTAGCAAAATCAATGTGAGTTAACGGTTTAACTAACAGTGGGGTTTTAGAGAAATCTAAAGCTCAAAATGTAGTTTGTTGATCCTAAATATTTAAATATGCTATTCTGGAAATTTAGGAAGAGAATTGATAATGAGAATGTCCAAAAATTACTTGGGAGAATTTATTTTCGGTTATAACTAGTTTAGACATTTTTCGGCGAAAATTGAAGTTCCTTAGTTCGAATCAATTCTGAATGTTATTAATCTTATTTCTGGAATATTTGGGAGTATAGGGTGACCCTTAGCCATGAGAATTGATTTGGGAAGTGTTTAAGTAGAATTTCGACTTTTCGGTATTTTTTTTACCGTTTTTGATAGATTTGTTCATTAATTCTTAAACTGATTGGGCTGTTGTATTTTGATGTTTAATACTGATTTTATATGAACATTATCATGTGTATGATGTTGAGAAATTTTGAGATTGATTGCCTGACAGGTGGTGATAACTAGTATTAAGGCTACGAGCTTAATACTTAGTTTTATTTCAGTTATGGAAGAGTCCATAACCGGGTTGTAATGAACATTGCTCGTAAGAATGTATCATTAGAGGTTTTTTTCAATTAGTGTTGATGCTACGAGCGTAACAACTAATCATATTTCAGTTATGGAAGAGTCCATAACCAAGTGCTAGTATACATTGCTTGTAAGAATGTATTATTAGATGTTCAGTTATATATGAGTCTATAACTAGGTACTAGAAAGTGTTAGTAGTCCCGAGAGACCGCATTTCTAGTGTTGCATGTTTATTCTTGTTTATTGTTATTAGTATTTATTATCCGTTCTGAATTGGGTTTGTGCATGAGACGGAGATTGTGAGAAATGATGGGTATTATGTGTTGGATTAGTTGAGCTCATGAGATTGAGTTAGAGTTAATATAATGAGTTATGCCTTGAATATGGAACCCGGTAGTGTTGCCTATTCATGTATGGAATTATTATGTATTGTCTTGAATATGGAGCTAGTTATAGTTACCTATTCATGTATGAGAATGAGATTATGAGAAGTGTGGATATTTACTATGGTTATGAGAACAAAGGATTTATGATCCAAGTGAGATCAATTATTAAATGTCTTGAATATGGAATTAGTGAGAATTGCCTATTCATGTAAGTGAGAGAGACTTGAAATTTTTAGTGAATTGTGCCTTAGAAGTTTTTGGAGAGTGTTTGAGTGCTTGGGAATCGGTATGATTCGTTTAGAGATTATTTAAAACCTTACCTGTTAGTTAGACTATTTTCTCACTAGCTTTAGCCTCACAGTGCTATCTTTTTTTTTCAGGTAATAATGGACCGAGAGGTGGCAGTTGATGAAGTTGCGAAGATGAGGGGTTCATGTCGATTGTTGGCCATTCTTGTTATTCATAACTATTTATGAATATTATGTCGAGTCTTTCTAGATTTATATTTTCGGGTTTATTTTAAACTTTGAGAATTGATATTCTCTATTGTTTCAAATTTATATTTGAGTCGATGTTATTTATTTTTCATATAATTTTATTAAAACTTTGTAATTCCGGAATTACTTTTTATTTGAAATGATTATTTGAGACGATGTGAATTTTTATATTTTTAATAAAGATTAATTATTGAGTCTTCCGCTGTGTATTTATATTAATTTTAAACTCTGAATAGTCGGGTTGCTACACCATGACATACATCAGACTGCCTAGAACTAAAGCATAAGACAATACAGTCATGTGATCTATCTCTTGCTTGATAATGAATGAGTGATCTTTAGCAAGCTCTCTTTAATAAGTCGGTTTTAATTATTGTAAATTGTGAAATGAATACGGTAAGATTTGTTCCTTGGGCATCCTTTGTAAGATTTATATATCATTTAATACAATATAAGTTTAAAGATAATAATTTTACACTATAATATTATTCAAAATTAAAAAATTAGTTGCCACAAAATATAATCATATTGTAAACTATTATTATAATTAAGATATAAAAAATAAAAAATCATAAAGTTAAACACAATTTTTTTTTAAAAAAAATTATATCATTAATTTCATATAAAGGAGTAAAAGAAAATGAAACATAAATTGATACAAGTGCACACAAGAATCATAAAGTATAATTGTCAACATAAGTATATCTCAACTGGTTAGGTACTTACTCTTTTTCAATGAAGTCAAAAGTTCAAGTATCCTTTCTATGCTTGATGTAATATTTAAAAAGAAACAAATGTATATATATTAGAATCAAATATGAGGATTATTACCTTATTTGACTTCTTTTTTTCAGTTTTTGTTTCTAATATAAACTCTTGTAGTTTACTCTGATTTTTTTGTTTAATGCGTTTTTATTTTTTTTATTTAAAAAGAATATGAGAATTATTTATCTAAGGAATGAATGTCTAAGGATGTTCGAGATTTTAATTATGTTTATGAGAATCTTTAATGAGATATTGTTACTAGAAGTGTGGCAAATCTATAACATCTTTAAAAGATGCTATAATGGGAGAAATATTGCATTCCTATTTTATCAATACTTTATTTTTATATTTAAATGTTGTCACTCATTAAATAGAACCTCAAACAAAAGTTGTGACATTAAATTTAACTATATTTCATTTGATGTGTTTTGCAAATTTCAAGGATATTTTCTAAAATCCAATTACATGAACGTCAATTGAAATAGGGTTAATGTAAAGACCTGATCCTAATTGAATAATAAATATGCTAAAATATCATAAAGCAGCGAAAGATCTTTCAAAATTTTCATCCTTTAAAATTCATTTCAAATAGATTCCGGAATCTAAGGAGTTTAAATAAAACATCATCAAGACATAACATTAATAGTTCAAGTTGTTACAAAATAGACAACAACTGAAATAGAATGAAAGCAATGTATAATCCCAAAATATAATCCTAAGACAAAAGTTCAATACTAATCCATCTCCTCGCTATGCCGACAAATCATTAAGGTCGGTACCCCGTCCAATACCTTAAATGCTTTTGACAATAATAACATTAGATACACTAGCTAAGTGAGAAAGAATGTCAAATGTTAAGAAAACTTGCAAACAACAACAATCTTTACTTGGAGAAATAAGAAAACTAGAGTTAACTTTCCCTCTTTATCTTTTCTTCTTTAGGTTATGAGACAAACATATTGCCTCACCGTTGGGGCAACTCAAACAAACATTCAAATGAAATGCGTATTTGCAACTTTTCTTGCTTGGATCCATCAATCAAAACTAAACAAGTTAGGAAAAAGTCCAACAAGAACAGAGTAAGTCCTTGACTGTGATAGCCTTAGATCTTACTACTGAATGTTACACAACCGTCGCCTCTCTAAACTCAGTGACCAGAACTACGCCCTGTAATCGTAGTGGCAAGAAAGGTGTACAAACCCTATATTTCCTACCACATGCATTTCTCATTTCATTATTGGCAATACATGCCTGTTTTCTCTTGTAATTTACCATTTCTTTAAAAATTCATATCTTAAGTTCATAACAACAATAATCAAATAAGAGCATACAATTCAATCAAAACACCCTAATATACTTACTAACAGCCCAACGTAAAGAAAGTGATCTTAATCATATAGGGCACGAAAACCTTGTTCTTTTCGAAAACTAAATACAATCGAAAATATTATGAGATGCTCTCCCTACAGATGGAAGTACAACCTAGCTAAAATGAGTTTTTCATGAAGTTTTAAATATGTATATAATTTAGTAATAAACAATGATATCTCAACGAGCAATATCATAATCAATTTAGCAAATCAAAACCAATTCAAAATTGGGGTAGTTCCTAATCTTTCCTTTCATCTACCACCCATTCTCACCTCTTGGATACTTTAAGTAACACACTTTGCTTAAGTCAAATCCGGAAATTTGTCCACCACCTCCTACAAAAATTATCAATTTAAAACTATATTAAACTAACTCATAACACAAATTAAAGTCAAATAAGTTTACACAAAACAGAACCCTAGAATCTCGAACAAGGCCAAAACCGAGAGCTCAAAGGGAAGGTGTATTTCGACAATATGGGTATTTTTAAGGGGGGGTACGGGTTCGTTTTTCCACCATGGTTTACGATTTTTTTTTGGTTGCTTCTAAGAAGTTTTGAATGGGTTTTTTTGTGGTTCGGATTTCCGATCGCCAGAGCTTCGCTGGAAAATTTAAAAAGTGTTGGATAATTTAAGTAATAAACTTTAGATGTTGGGAACTTAATTTCTAATTGATTTCGGTTAGGGGTGAAAATTTAAACCGGAAACCCGAAAAAACCGGAAAACCGAGTCGAACCGAACCGTAAAAACCGAACCGTTTCGGTTTTTTTCTATTAGAAACCGAAAACCGAACCGAACCGGGATAATCGGTTCGGTTTTCGGTTTTGAACATACCGGTTCGGTTTAAAACCGAAAACCGGAATAAATATATATATATTTAAAAACCTGTATGTTGTAATATGATTTGTGAGTGGTACAGTTGGTCAGCGTGCACTCCTTCCCCAGCCAAATCCCAAGTTCGAATCTCATTGAAGTCTTTTTATGAATCCTTATAATTAATATATAGTCAAAATCAAATTGGGCCCATGCATCTCAGTCCAGCCCATCCATATTCTATCTAGCCCAGTCCAGGCCCAAGCCCATTTCGTCAAATCCTAATAACCGAAAACCGACCAAACCGAACCGGTCCTAACCGGACCGAACCGGACCGGTTAGCTTATATGACCGGTTCGGTTCGGTTTCAATTTCTCTAAAACCGAACCGGTCCGGTTTGTACAAATTGGTTAAAAAACCGAACCGGTTTCACCCCTAATTTCGGTGAGTCGAGGTTGAAGAAAAATGATTTTTGTGAAGCTTTAACACACTTTGACTTGGATCTTCAAAATTCCAAGAGTTGGAAGTTTGAATATCCAACTCAAATTCCATCTCCAAACTCAAGAACATAAAATCAAGAAAACAAGTTTTGAAATTACCTCTTTAAGCTAGATAGAAATTTCTTCTCCAAACTTGCTGAAAAAATAAATCCCAAGGTAAATCCAAGCGAAATGAAACAAGAACGGTAAAAACCCCAATTTCAAGTAGCAGATCCGATAAGAAAAACATTTATATATTTCTCTGCACAACACAAATTGATACGAAATTAGTGTCAATGGAAATCTCTTGGAAAAACGAAGAGTTTGATAGCTTGCTCACCTAAAACGGAGGTCAGACGGAAGAGTTATGGCCAAAATACAAACTCTGAAATATTTAGATCTAAAAAAGAAAATGGAGGTTTGAGGAAGGAAGAAGATGAAAATGTGTTTTGGTCTTCAAAATGAGAGAACCTAAATGAAGAAGATGACTTTATAAGGAAATTACAAAAAGCCCTCTTGGACTCTTCATCTCTTTTTAACCTCCCACAAATAAAACAAATTCATTTTTCCACTAACTTTACTAAAAAACTTAAATTGATATTTGCTAAAACTGATCAACAGACATTTTTCCTTTTAGTTAAGAAATAAAACTCATCTAAAAATCAAAATATTAATGATATAATTTTAATTATTATATCTTTATTTTAAAAATCATAAATGACTAAATAATTCAAATTTTACCTGAAAAATCGGGTTGTTACTGTTAATATTCTAGATAGCCACATTTTTCTCCACTTTTGAACAAATAGCCATACATTCCAATTTCTAAGTAAATAGTCATAGGGAGAATAGATAATTACAACAACAAAAAAATATTTATCTCTCATCTATTTCTCTCTTTTCATAATTTTTTTAGAAAAAAATCACCCCAACCCATTTTCCCCCCTTTATCAGATTCTCTCTCTCCCTCCCTCCCTCCCTAATTTTTTTTGGGTTATAAAGTATTCTAGCCACATTTTAAGTCACTTTTGTGTAAATAGCCATTATTGGTGATTATTTAGCCCTCTGATTTTTGTGTGTCAGAGAAAAATGAGGAGAGATTACATAAATACCCTCCCAAATAGATGGCTATGTGGTAAATTGAAGGTTTTGTAGGCTGACATGCTAGACCATCATTACACATCAGTCAAGTCAAAAAAAGAAAAAGAAAAATCAAACAAAGCAACTGCCTTCTCCCCTTTTCTTTTTCCATTCTTCTCCCAAACGAAGCTTCCCTTTTCGTTCTCATATCTTCCCCCAAAGGAAGCAACTGCCATTTTTCATTTTTAGCAACCGCCATCCCACCATTTTTTTTCCGTTTTGACCATTTCAATATATCAACTGCTACCATTTTCCGTTTTGACTACAAAAATCGTCTTAAAGGTGGCCATTTTCTATATTACATGCGAAAGACTGGTTTTTTTTTTTTAGAAAAAGTTAACTTCTTATAAACCCAAATCTTTAACAATAACAAATATAGTGGATACGAGAGGATTGGGGAAGAAAGACAACAAACGTGAAGAAAAATTAAATGAGGCAAGTGGCAGTGAGGATGAAAAACGGTATACTTAACCATGCTTTATTGTTTTTTATCAGGCGTTTAGAAATTAGATTTATAACCATCTGCTACTTTATTTTCTTAAACAATAATAGATGGCAGGAAAAAAACATACATAGGAACTCATGAGAAGAAAACAAAGAAAAAAGTGTTGGTTAGTAAAGAGAAGGACAAGGAAGAAGAAAATGAGGTGGTGAGAGAAAGGGTATGATAAGTTTTCTAATATATGTAATATAATAATAAGTCCACATATAATGCTACTTATTGTGTATATTATATATGATCTTTGTAATATATTGAATGTACTAATATATATTTGTATATTATGTATATTCATGAGTGATCAAAATTTATCGTTATGTTACTAAATATACTAATATGTCTGTATATTATGTATATTTTTGGGAATCACGTATGTTACGTATTGTCTGTATATTACGCATATCATTTATATAAAAAAAAACTTTATGCCTTAACATTAAAAATGTATGCGTTTATAAATATCAATATACACTGGAAGCGTATATTGCTTATGTTTCGAATATTGCATGGTTGAAGATATCACATACTTAACTAACAACACAAACAAAGTCAAGCAACACACAAACAAAATATTATGTCTATTTTGAATAATGATACTGACACTGAACTTGTTTGAGTGTCACTCATTATGGCAACGATATATCGTTTATATTCTAAACTTTCACTTAAAACAATTTTACTCATAGACTCGAATGCCCCCCCCCCCTTTTCTGTTTGGACAAACGAATATTGCATTTTTTGTAATCTAGACTATAATTTCTTATATTATGTATATTTCATATGTTGTAATTTTTACCATTAAACCATAGACTCGAGTGCCGCCAAAAAAATTACCCTTAACCTGGTACACTTGAATTTCCCCACTTCTTTTTAGACAAATGCATATTGCGAATATTATAAATAAACACATAATCTCAGACACTCGAATTCCCTCCCCCCCCCCAAAAAAAATGTATATTTCGCACTCAAGCAACATTAGCTTCTGTAGTATATGAATGTATTGTCGTATATTATGTATATTTTGGATATATTGTATAGTTTCATATATTGTGTACTTCTGAAACCACACTTTAACTCGTACACTCATAATGTCCCCTTTTTGTTTGGACAAGCGAATAGTGCGATATTGTGATCTCAGACTATATTGTCATATATTGCGTATATTGGTTGAAAAGGGAAGAGAGGATACGCGATGAAAACGATATATATATATATATATATGTTCTCTCTATCCCACCTACCATTTTGTTTTACTTCGAAAGTTAAAACCTCCATAGATTGGTAAGAAAATAGAAATGAAAGTGAAAGAGGTAAAAACCAAAGCCCCAAGCTCTCACATCCTTTAGAAAGAAAACAAGGATATTAAAAAAAAATCTAAAAGATGGTGCATGAAAAATGTATATGGCATGACATGTATATTACGTACATTATATATACGTTATTTTCTCAAATACACTTACAAAGTGAAGGGTGATGTACTCAAATATTCAGCGAAAAAAATATTTACATGAGAGGCAAAATTATAAATAATTTACTAGAACAAATCTAAAAAATTGAATTAAAATCAAAATATTTAGAATAAAACATTTACACAATAATGATGAAAATATACTGTATACAATAAAGAACTAGAAACAATATATTGAATATACTAAAAACTGAGGGAAGAAAAATGTATCAGGAAAGAAAATTACATTGGGAAAGAAAAAATATCAGAAGTTCCAAACTGTACGCAATTGATATCTCTATAAAATAGAGTTATTTGGTCCTATTGTAATGCATATTATATGAATAATTGATTGAACTTTTCTCACATGTGCATACTTTGAACTTATTTTGAATCATTCTTTAATTAAGCTTACTTTGAGAAAACTCGAGTTTTTTGCACTTTAAATAATATGGTGGAAGTGTTTTAGACTTTCGGTATTTTAATCTTGTCATTTTGAATGAAAGAAAGCCCTAAAAAGTAGCAAAATTTCATGCAAGAACAAAGAAGAAAGTAGCAGATTTTGGCACAGTGCTGCGGCTGTGCTGCAGCACACTGGAGCAGATTTGACAGCAACAGATCACGATTTTTAGCCCTAAAAAGTCAATTATTTGGGCCCGTTTCAGCCCAAAAACGTGAGGAAAAATTAGGGCAAGCCTTGGGATCCATCTAGGAACAATTTTTGGGAAGATTTGATAAAGCCCAAACCTAATCTTGAAGGAAAATCATTTATAAAAGGAGAAAAGAAAAAGAAAGAAACCCTAGTTCTTCATTGGAGGCAAAAATCTGAAAGTGGGAGGAAGATGTAGCATCCATAGGAGAGGAGAAAAGCTTCGATTCTTGGAAACTCGGATTTGATTCTTTTCCATTTTTTATTTATGCTTTCTTATATATTTCTTCTTCTCCTCCTTAGTTTCCAAACTCCATTGTTAGGTTTAGTTTCTATGAAGAACACTTTTGTTAATTTAGGTTTTATTATAAACTAAATTTCTTAGGTTGGAATTGATAGATGAACCTTAAGGGGGACTAGTTTTCATACCTTTGAATTAATTCAGTTTTTATGCTCAATCAATAGTTTTGATATTTCTGTCTCTTTGCTTATGCTTGATCAACCTAAGTGAATTGTTTAGTTTAGTTTTAATTCTGAAAAGGTTAAAATTGAATGGAAAAATATTGATTGATAGGGGTTAACGATTCTTGAAGTTGTTTTTAGTAATACATAGACATGTGTATTTACAACCTAAAGCCTAAACCGGAACACTAAAACATATTTCTTAATCTAATTTTACCTAGACATAGGATTTAAATTGGATTGGGAATTAGAATCATGTTAGGCTTGACGAACTCACTTGAATAATTGGGTTTACTTGCATAAAACGTGTATTTGTTATTGTAGATTGCTGCAGCACAGCCACAACACTGTTGCAGCATTGTGATTCTAAAACTGTTTAGGGGGATTCTTGATTTTTCATCCACTTGTCTTTACATAATTTAATCACTTTAATCTTCTTGCATATTTTAGGAGTAATTTCAGCAACTTCGCACCATCGTACTTATTTTCCATAATTAATTTAGAATTTATTTATTTAGTTTTGCATAATTTCAAAATTTTATTTATTTAGCTTCATAAACCATATCACCCCAAATTTATCATTGTTTTTATTTTTCTTTAAATTATTTGTTAAACACCTACTTAATCTACTAATCCTCGTGGGAATGATATCTTACTTATCATTTATTACTTGTTAGACTACGTGCACTTGCGTAACACAATTTCACACAACAGCAATCTACGAAAGTGTCAAAATATAAGAGGTGTTAAGAGTATACTCGATATACGGAAATAGCAATTTTGGTATATTAAAATTTTGAATAATTAAAAAATTGCTAGATAGTTTACTTTTTCAAGACATGGACATTTGGTTTAAAAGTGACTTAAAATGTGGCTAGAATAATTTTTAACCCATTGAAATATGTCTTGATGTATTTAATTTATGGGAGTAATATCAATTTTTTTTTTAAATAGAATTTCAAAAAAAGTGTTTACATTGAAGTTTGTACCTCATTAATCTGTTCAAGTTCATATTAATAAGTTATTACAATTCATCAATTGAAAGTACATAAGAGGATGAATGATCAGTTTATTGGTTAATATATTTCTTCTCTTAAACAAGATTTTGATATATTTTTTTAATTTTAGAAAGCATGATAAAACCTACTTTTTAAAATTATTCTCTAACGTTTTAAATTAATGTTGATTGCAATATTAAACTATGAACTTAAATAGATTAAATTCTAAACATTTTTTTATAAATAGACATGTCTTCCATTATTTTATTATTAATTTATAAAAACACACATCATATAAAATTTTATAAGTCATCAATTGCCTTTTAAATTATAATATGAAAATCCATAAAATACGTGCAACGCACGTATTGACGAACTACTACTCATAAAAGCAATCAATTTAATTACAATGGTCCATGGTAGTAGAATATTGATCTCTTTAGTCTTTATAGCAAAACTAAGCAATAAATAATCTCTTTATTATATATTGATTTTTTTATCTAATATATAAATATTGAATTATTGTCATTAAACGGGAGATTTTCATATTTCCTTTCGGATATCTTAATCCCTTCAACTTTTATATTAGGGATAATTACTAAAATATCATATTTTTACACACTATTTATTAAAATGTGTGAACTTTTTAAAAATTACTCAAATAGCATAATTCTAGTTAAATAAATTTATTGTAAAAAAAATAATAAATTCATTGAAAATAATAATGAAAAATAATCAAATAGTTCGATAAATTATTGAATTTGAACTTAAAAAAGCAAAAAACAAACAAATTCATTAAAAATCCCATGAAAAATAGTTCAATAAATTTATTGAACTATAGTTTAATAAATTATGGAACTAATTATACTATTTGAGTAATTTTTAAAACATTTTGACATTTTAGTAATTAGTATGTAAATTTATGCTATTTGAAAAAAATTGTTTTTATATTACTGACAATCCAAATCTAAAGAAATGTAATATAATGTTCTATTGGTATAAAAGAGAGATTTTTTTAAAGCTCTTATGAGATTGTATCATAAATAATAACTTTTATCTTCGGCATGCTATTGTAAATAAAATATTCAAATTTTCAATCTCATGAAAAGTGAATATTCATACCTAATAATCCACCCTGGTTATATTTGAGTTTGGCTATCCAAACCATTAGTAGAATATTTTTCCCAATTCACTAGTTATTAACTTTAGGGGTGTTTTCGGTTCGGTTCCTATAGGTTCGGAGAACCGGAACCGAACCGATAAAAAATGAAGAAAAATTAAAGAATTGGAACCGGAAAAGATAAGACTGGAAACCGATTTTTCCGGTTCCTTAGTCGTCATCTTTTTTTTAATTTTAATTTTACTTAACTAAAATGAAATCAAAATAATGGAAATAAAATGAGGGAAGGCTTGGGCCTTGGGTGATGTGAACGAGGAAGGGAAGAAAAGAAAGGAAAGAAAAGAAAGGAAAGGCCTTGGGCGAAAAGATTGGGCCTAATATATATATAATTTAAAAATAAAGAAAAACATTATAGGTTCGATTCCGGTTCTCTTACCGGTTTTTTTTGTAAGAAACCGAAACTGAACTTGAATTCTTATCGATTCTAAAAATAAGAACCAAACCGGAACTGTATGAACCGATTCAAGTTCGATTCCATGCGGTTCCGATTCTTCCGGTTCTTCTTACACCCCTAGTACAGCTTCATATGATTGCGGTTCTTCTGGCACCCCTAATTAACTTATTCACATTTTTTCAAGAAAAAAAAAACTTATTCACATTAATTACCTAATCAAATTGAATAAAGAATTACCTCCTTGGTAATGAATTCATGTATCAATAGTAGCACCATTAACCATAGTGAAAGACTTCGAAGTCTTTCACTATATCTCTTTGGGGATATCATATCATGACTTAGTCAACACGCTTACAAGAAATATGACCATTGACGTCGTTATTATCAAATATACATCCATCTTCTAACTAAATTTCAATACAAATATATATTATTGCTCCACCCAAATTGTTTATACTCAAACGTGGAATTTTTATTTTTTATTTTTAAATCTGATTAATTAAATATATAATTTTCCTAAATTAATAGTTGAACAAATAATATAAAAAATTAAACACTTCAATGAATTTAAAAGGGGTAATTTTTCAAATTAAAATTCTTTTAATGTAATTCTAATATTTTAGAAAGTTCGGGGTCAATTTCTCAAAATAAAAATTTGAAAGTATAACTATTATTAGAGGGTTTTTTAAAAACGACATTTTAAGAATTAATATTTTCAAAATAGCAAAAATAAATAAAAAAATAGTATTTCCAGACTCAGGTCTACCAATTTCATATTTGAGATGGGGAAATCTCAATCTAAAAAATATCATTTTAAAAAAATTTACTATTTTTTAATTTACTTATAGAAAAGGTGTCATCTCATAAAATTTCTATACTATAATCTCTATGGTTGAGAGGTTATTTATTAAAAAAATTCTTTATAAATTGGTGCTAAATAGTTTGTATATGTTGCCGTGTTGAGCTCCACAAGGTGGACCCTTGGGTCATGTTTTGGCAAAGATCCATCATCTATATGGAGAATAACAATTGTTCAACAGTTTTTTTTTTTTTTTTTTTAAGAATTTTTATTTTTATAATGAAGAATGATTAACAAATAAATTCATTAAAAATAACCATGAAAGATAACAAAATATTTCAATGAATTATTGATAATAGTTTATTGAATTAATAAAAATCAAAAACCGAAAAATTAAAAATAATAATGAAAAATAATAAAATAGTTCAATAATTTATTAAATATTATTTAAATAATTTCTAAAAAGTTATAATATTTTATTAATTAGTGTAAAATATGCTAAGAAACAAGTCTATTTCATGCAAGTCTAACAAAAAACTGATTTCGACTCGGTGTGAATGAAACCGCAAACCGAAACCGAAACCGAATTCTCAACACTGCCCTATAGTATAGTACATGCAAGCATTTTCCCCCATATTCTGACCTCAATTTGACTCTCTCAAGTAACCCGGCCTAATCTCCAATTTATGACCACACCCAACCTAATTCCACCATATCATTTAATTCCAGTCACCCCATTCATCTACATAATTCATTTTTAACCACCTCAATAAAATTGTAACCCATTATTATAATGGCAAACATCATTTGGACTAACAGATCTATACAATAGTAATATTTTTAAAGGTAAAATGCAAATAAACCCGTGTAGTTTTTATCAAATACATGAACGCATCCTGTGGTTTGAAAATGACAAATCATACTCCTATGGTTCCAAATTATCTCAATTAGACATCTTCCTTTCAACGTCATTAATTTTCTTTTAGCCATAACTTCTTCGTTTGAACTATGATTCAAGATGTTTTGGAATGCTCCTTTTAGGCTCTTAGCTATGGTTAGTTCAAAACTTCTAAATCATCAGTAACCAAAAGCGTTAATAGTGTAAATCATACATGGTATTTTGATGATAATAAACTATTTTATTTATTAGTTATTTTGAAGTTTTGAAATGACCATAACTTAGATCCCGAAATGAGGATTCCAAAATATCTTGAATCAATCAAATCGGAGTTCAAACGAAGAAGTTATGGCTAAAAGAAAATTAATGGCGTTAAAGAGAAAATGTCTCATTTGAATAATTTAGAACCACAGGTATGATTCGTCATTTTCAAACTACAGATGGTGTTCATGCATTTAGCAAAAACCATAGGAGGCTTATTTGCAGGTTACCCTATTTTTAAACACTTTCGAAAGTAAAAAAATGAATCCTTAAACAATGACCAAACATATAATTTATAGAAATTGTCTCAAATAACATGTATAATTTATAGAAATTGTCTCAAATAACATATTTATGCCTACTAATTACTTAAATATCAAAACTTTTTAAAAATTACTCAAATAGCATTATTGACTACTATTTTACTACTTTTTATTATTACTTTTTATGAATTATTTTATTTGTCTTTTCTAGTTCAATAAATTATATTGAAATTCAGTAATTTTTAAAAAAAATCTAACATTTCATTAATTAGTAAGTAACAATATGCTATTTCAATAATCTCTTCTAATTCACACTTAAAAAATATACTAAAATTTTCAATAAAAGATGAGGAGAAGTGGGGGCCACATGAAAACAAAAGTTGACTGTCAACTTGTTTGTGTGTTTTTCCAGTCTACCAGTTCCCCAAAGCAGTTACCTGGAAACTGAAACAGCAGTCTCTGTCCCATGGCCATGCCTGCCTTTCTCACCTACCCACCAACCAAAGCCATCATGGATTTTGCATGTCTTCTCTTTCTTCCCCTTTTCCTTGTCCTTCTCATGGTCTTGTCATTTGTCCAAAAACAACAAGACTCTACCTTCTCTTAAACTAAAAAAAGTGTTTTTTTCTTCTCTTGACTAGACCCACTCACTGACTGACTGACCCATTTTACTGAGTCAGATTCCTGCTCAATCCCACTTTCTTTCTCTTAACATCCCTTTCATTTCCATTGTTTTCTTTCATTTTTACCTCCATTTCATTCTGGGTTTCCTTTTCTTCAACCTCTTTCTCTCTCTCTAATGGCTTCTCTCCCTCTCTTTTATCTTTTTCTCTTTCTGGGTCTCTCTTTCTCTTTCTCCCCTGCCATTTCCACCAATTCTGAAGGTATCTTTCCATTTCATTCTGGGTTTGCCTTTTTGTTTTTAAAAAAATTCCAACAAGTTCTGATATGAAAAGGGATTAATTTGTTCAATTTTTATTTTATCTTAGAATCTTCTTCATGTTCCTTTTTTTTCTGATTCTGATTTCAGGAAATGCTCTTCATGCTTTGAGAAGAAGACTTTCTGACCCCACCAATGTGTTACAAAGTTGGGACCCTACTTTGGTCAATCCTTGCACTTGGTTTCATGTCACCTGTGATTCTAATAACCATGTGATTCGTTTGTGAGTTTCTCTCTTCATTTTCTGTCTGTATTTAAGATCTTCAATTCTTTTCAATTTTGTAAGGTTTTTGTTTTGAAATCTCTTTTCTCTCTTCTTTCTATTTCAGGGATTTGGGAAATTCAAACATTTCTGGAACTTTGGGGCCAGAACTTGGAGAACTCCAGCATCTACAATATCTGTATAGCTCACCCTCTTAATCATTTGAGAAATTTTAAGTTTTTTTTTTAGACATTTGGGTTATGTGGAAGTTTTTTTTGTAAATGTCATAGAATTTCATGAACACAATCAGAAATTAGGATTAGTTTGACAGAGCTTTACTGTTTTTCTTTTCATTAATTTAATTTTTGTTTACTTAGATTCATTATCCTTCTTGAGTTAGAATTATCAACACCATTGTGTATATAAACAAGTAAAAAGAACAACAAAACAGTTTGTTTTTAAATTCTAAAACTTTGTTTTTAAAAAACAACATGCAGAACAAGTTTTTTTTTAATGTCTGAACTCTGTTTTGCAGGGAAGTTTTTAAATTCAATTTGCATACAGTTTTATTAGTTCTCAAGATATTAGATTTAGTAACTTAAGATTTAGTCTCTTCCGGCTTCTTTTATGGTGACGAAAACTCAGTTTTAAATTGTTGCTCATTATTTTGAAATAGATTAGTCGATGGGTCTCTTTGTGTTTGGCCGCTTTCCTGACTTCATTTTGTTTTTTCAATACCCTTGTAGGGAGCTTTACAGGAATGGTATAAGTGGAAAGATCCCTAGTGAGCTCGGTAATTTGAAAAACCTTGTAAGCATGGATTTGTATGAAAACAGATTTGATGGAAGAATCCCAAAATCTTTTGCCAAACTCAAGTCACTCAGATTTCTGTAAGCAACTTTTTAAAATATTATTGAAAAGTTAAATTCACTCCTGAAATATGTATCTAACTTGGTTGGATTTGTGAAACAGACGGGTGAACAACAACAAGTTGACGGGATCGATTCCGAGAGAACTCGTGACACTCTCTAAACTCAAAATTTTGTATGTCTTGGTTTAATGAAGAAGTGTTTTGTTCTCTATTTTTTTTGCCTTTTGAAGTATGGAGAATTATTTGGTGAACTTCTGGTGTTTTCTTTAACTTTTTTTGCAGCGATGTCTCAAACAATAATCTTTGTGGAACGATACCAGTTGATGGCCCATTCGCCACTTTCCCAATGGAAAGGTGAGAACTACTTTGATTTTTGTTCTTCTCTGAACATCACATGAATGAAACTGGTACATGAATCAAGGATTATCAACATAAGGTCTAAAACGAAATTTCAGAGTTGCTTGTTGTCTACTTATCAAATTGAAAAACCGATATCAGTTAATATGGAAGATGGACCGTTTATATATATTATGTATGTATTTCAGTTGAGAAAAGTGTCATCTTTCACTCTGTATAGTTAATATAATGCATTATCAAAATAATTTATAAAAATTAAAATTAAAAAAAAAAAAGAATACATAAAGACTAGCCTTTGTCAATGTTTTTGTCCTCCTTCAGTTTTCTAGCTAGCATATCAGTGGCTTATTATCTGTTGTATTGTCTAAATCCACATACTTTAATCACCACTTCATGTTTACACTCATAAGTTTGTTACTGAGAAATAGTCAGACAGTCGAGGTTCAGAATGATGACTGAGGCATAGGTAGCTTGCCTCGATCTAGTGAACCGGTTTTGGTGATATAACTATAGAAGTAGATGATGTGAAATCTATCCATTATGCATCCATATTTCTTTTGACTAGTTAATGAACTGCTCTTCGTAACATACAACCTTTTTGTCGATTTATTTATACTCCTTATTGTGCTTTTTTTTTTTTAATTTCTATTATTGTTTTTTATAATCTCTGGACACATCTATCTATTTCTTGCATCTCATCGTGATCGATCTAACTTGAAATCTTCATATTGTGTGTCAAATACCGTGACTTCGAACCATATGCTCGGAGAATTATTCTATACCTGTCTATGATGATAACTTATTCTCGACTCGTTAACCTTATGTGTATTGGTGTTTGTTGCAGTTATGAAAACAACAGGCTAAGTGGCCCTGAGTTGCAAGGACTAGTGCCCTATGACTTAGAATGCTGAATTAAGCTCGAGCTCGACGATCCTTAGATACAAATACTATGACCTGAATGGTATCAGGGTTCATGATAAATTACTATCTGCTTGATAGTTACACTGTTTATGTGGATATAGGAAGCACAATAAAATTGTATCAGCTTCAATCTTCAACTTTGTCTCTAATGAGATCGGAAATGTACCCAACTTAGGCCTTTTCTTTTGTCCATTTGTTGGACTGAACTAATATATTCAATTTCAATAAGAGTGTTTGTTTCACGAGTTAGATTTTCATGGTATCACATTATCTTCTCGAACTTATAACATAACAATTTTTATCTTTTATTCATCTACATGGTTTGTATAGATTATAATATATAAACTCATACATCAAACGCAAACTATTCAAATCTAGACTGTTTGGCGAAACAAACACACCAATAATCCTTTTCATGTTGGTGTGGATTGCAATAACCAATACACAACTCACTGAGGTCACGAGGAACACCAATAATCCTTTTCATGTTGGTGTGGATTGTCAATAACCAATACACAACTCACTGAGGTCACGAGGAGAAGATGATGGGATGTAGGGGTGTGCAACAAAACCGAACCAAACCGATGGGTCTTTGGTTTAGATATTTGAACCAATGGTTCTTTTGGTTTGCAATAGTAAAAAACCGTATAAATCGGTTTTGGTTTGGTTTTTATATTTTAAAAACCGAACCAAACCATATGTATAAATAAACATTAAAAATCATAAGTATAATAGTTTTTTTTACATCTTCTTACTTGGTCACTTTGCAACCTTAATGAACAATTTAAAAAAAACTTCAATCTCTCGATTCACTTTGCAAATTCACCCCTCAATCTTGTAGCTTCCTTCCCCTTTGTTTCTTTAACCTTAATTTTAGTGGACAAAAGTTTGGATATTTTAATATTTTCATTTATTTTATCTAAGTTTGTTTGTTTAAATTTTGTTTCACAAAACCGACAACCCGAACCATTGGTTCGGTTCAAGAACCGGATTTGTATTTTTTATTGGATGGCTTGGATCCCTTTTTATCAAAACCGATATGTTCGGTTTGGTTCGATAACTATGAAAAACAGAACCAAACCGAACCGTGCTCACCCCTAATGGGATGCATGGTTGGATCATTTACTTTTTCTTTAGTTAACTGAATTAAAGATCATAAAATCTAGTTTGAAAAGCCTTCATCTAGTAAATTTTAATCCTTTTATATCTATCAAAAGAAAAAAAGTGGTTATGTATATAAATTATATATATAATTATAGAGATTTTACTAAAATTTTAAAAAGTGAAAAAAAAAAATATACTCTATAAAATACTAGATAATTAGTCAAGTTGTTTTAGATGGAAAAAAAAAAACTTTATAGGATCCAGGCTCAGAACAAGATGAGGAATCTCCATGTCAATTGGAGTTGGGGATGAAAGAAAAAAATTCCCAATATAATTTTGAGGGCATGACAAATAATACATTATTGTTGCAATCTCTATGAAATGGGGGATATAGATAGATGGGGGATATAGAGAGAAGGGGGAGTATTTATTATTATTATTATTATTACAAGCACTACTTATAAAGAAAAAAAAAAGATCTTGATAACCTTTTAGATTAAAAAAAAACAAATTAATCTAATCAAGGTTTCTTCCCTATTTATAAATCATATCTAATTTAACTATAAGATTGAATCCTCTTTGATTGAAAATAAATGTGTATAAGATTGAAAAACAAGAATCTGTTACCAATGAGTGAGGATAACATTCTTCCCTTCTAAGTTTGAGTTGAACTGTCACAGAATTAATCATTTTGCAGTTAAATTATCAACAAGTAATGTATCAGGAAAAGTATAAATCATGAAGAGTATATGAATATAAAATATTGTATATAAAATGTTTACATAAAATAATTTCCTATCTATATAACTTCAACAGCAAAAGCATGCAATCTCTTTTTATTACATTGAAGTAATGAAATTTTCCTAAGATTTCTGAACATATGAAACAGCAATCTGCCAAATGTGCCCAGAATGCAGAATACTGTATAGAGTGTTATAAATCACCATCAACGACAACAGACGTTATTGCTCGGCTGTCTTCGAAGATGAGGTTTCTGAAAGAAGACGAACCGAAGACTCATCGGGAACTTCTTGCAGCAGTTGTGAATCAACTGGATGATCTTCCACATCCTGGTAGCTATCACTAGCAGGAAGAGGCACTGGAGGCTGTTCTGAACTAAATTCAGCCCATTTTCTGTTCTTTGCTTGCAAAATAGTAGGGTACAGAAGGAACCCGATAATAATTACAACACCGGTCACTAAGAAGGTTTGTGCAGAAGCCAAACACATAACAAGGGCAAGCAAGATTGCAGGTGGAAGGCAAAGCATTATGGCTCCGAATGTTTGCACGGGAACTCGGTAGGGTCTATGAAGTTCCGGCTTATTTATTCTCAGTTTTATAAAAGCAGCAAACTCCATGAGCATTCCTATAGAGTATAGGAAGTTGAGGAACTCTAATATTTCCTGAAAACTCATCCATGACAAGAAGACGACTCCAGTAGCAGAGCACAAAATGCTGAAAGTGGGTGTCCCATATTTTGATCTGCACAGTGCATGAGAGACAAAAGTTCAATAAAAACGTCTTTCTGTCTGCACAATATGGCAGAGAATCAAATGGTTCAATTTCCTGGAAGACTAAAAGGAGGAAAAGCACACTTGGGTATAGAAACAAGCAGTTAGCCAACTATGGATTGGCTTAGTGGTTAAAGGGTTTTCTTTAAGCCTCGAGATCATGAGTTCTTGGCCACCTACCTAGGACATTATCGTGGATTGGCCTAGTGAGATTAGTTGTCGTATGCGCAAGCTGCTTCGAACACTACAGATATTAAAAAAAAAAAAAACAAGCAGAAGCGCTTTGGCGCAGTGCAATGATTTTGAGTGGGAAACTCATTTCCAAACATACTAATAATTGGGATTCTTCTCGTTATTATTCAAGTTTGTGCAATTAAAACAGACCTAAAAAAACAGAACAAGACAACAAACCTTGAAGCAAATACAGATGGAAGCATTCCCATTTCACTCATCCCAAGAAGTTGAAATGCATCACTACTCATTTCAGCCTCAAACAACCCCATGTTAGACATAGCAGCAGCAGCTTGAATCCACCATTTGAGCCAAGCCCCACCAATTAAAAACCCAACCTCAGCAAAATACCCATCACTCCATTCACTAGAATCCGACTTCAAGGCACCAGTCCCAGCAAGAAGAGGAATCAAATAAGAAGAAACAACCAAAATCACAGCTCCATAGAGAGCCTTTGGGAAAGTTTTACTGGGATTTTCAACCTCTCCAGCTAAAGTACTAGCCTTATCCCAATAATTCAAATTCCAAAACATACTATTAAAATAACCCCTCCAATTCACCTTATCAAAATCAACAACCAACCATTGTTTAGGCCTTATTCTAGGAATTGAAAGCAACCCCATTACAACAAAAGGGAAAAGTGAAAAAGCAGCAAGAAAAACAGCAGAAAACCCAACAATATGCAAACCACGATAATTCAAATAAGTCAAAGAAACGGTAATCCCCAACAAAGCAGGAATTCTAGCAAACAGATTCTCAAAAACAGGAAATGAACGTTTCAAGTAATCAAGAAAAAGAACAGGGTATAAAGCATTATCCATAACCCCACTAAACCATTTCCAAAACCCTTCTTGAAAACCCCAAAAGGAACCAAAAGCAGATGAAATCCAAAGAACATAACCACCATTTTGTGGGAAACTTGTAGCAAGTTCAGCTGTAACAAGAGCTTCAGGAATACTCCAAATAAAGGGAAAAATTATGAAACCTAATAAAGCAAGAAATGGACCTCCTCCAGAGCTTACTGAATCTTCAACTCCAAAAGGACCCCCGGAAACGTCATAGAAAATCAAAGCAATAAGAGGAAGAAGAGTTAGTTTTGGACTAATTTTTTTTACATTGGAATCAGTCTGGACATCATCGCCCATGGGAAAAAAAGAAAAGGGATTCAAGAAGCTTTAGAGATCTGTTCTTGGGAATTACAAAGTTTTGATTTTTCAAAGGAAAATGATTCGAAAGCAATGATTTTTCAACGTATTTTGCTGTTTTTGATTGATGGGTGTCGGTAATATCAGGAATCGAAGAAGATAGAAGAAGAATCTGCCTTTAATTTCTGCAAATTATTTTTGTAAATTTTCTGGTTCTTATCTTACCCTTCCATTAATGGTGGATTTGTAGATATGAAGAATGGAGATTGTTGACTTTTACTATCTCATGTGTATGACACGAGATGGAGGGGCAGGGGATTGAGGAAGAAATATTAAAATGAGAATGCCACGTTTTAAACTAGCTATATATAAAAATAATTATTTTAAAAAAAATATAGAAACTATCTCAATTAACAAATTTTAAATATGTATTTTCATTAGTTTTAGTTTTTTTTTATTGTGATAGATGACATCTTTTATGTAAAAAAGGGTGAAAAATCAAAATAGCCACTTGGAGGTCACCATCATCATCCGGCTCGCGGCCTAAAGGCAGGCCCAAACGAGTCCAAGCTCAGCCCGAAAGTCAACGTTTGACGGGCCGACTCGACTCGGCTAGTTAAATGTTTGGATTGGATATGGGCCTCCATTTTTTTGAACGAGCCGACTCGTTTGAACCTACATAGGGCCGATCCAACGAGCCGGCTCGAGCTTGGCCCAAATAAAACTCGCAATATTTATTTATTATTTGAATAAAATTTTATATTAGTACTAATTTAAAAATTAAAGATAAAAAACAATAATATACCTCTTTTATTTTTATATTATAACTTAACACTAGAGAGACAATTTGTTTAGCTTGTAATATGTGGACTTCTGCTAAAGGACTAGGCTTTCTTTGTTTGACTGCTCATTACATTAATACAAATTGGAAAATAGGTAAAATTTCTTTTAAAATGGTTGAATATCCTCATATTGGTTATGTCATAGGAAATATGTAAACAAATACTAGTTATGGTTCATTGGTTATTGAGAAAATGTAATACAAAAATGAACTCATATGATAGTTCGAGCTTGGCTCGCTCCAACGAGCCAAACCCAATCTTGGCTCGATGAGCCTAGCCCATGAGCCGAGCCTCGAGCCTTAAAATTTTATATTGGGCTGGTTCGACCAAAAGTATAGGCTCATTGGGCTCGAGCCTTCTAATATTTGGACCCAACCAGCTCAGCTCGGCCCATTGATGATGGTGACTTGGAGGTGGGTATTTTCCCCAATAGTCATGTGTTTGAAAAATTGTAATATTTAGCCACTTCTTACTATTCAATATACCTATTTTGCCCTTTTCGTATGTCAGGTATGGTCTGACACCTCTGATACGTATATTACATATAGTCTGACACTTCTGACATTTTTCTTTTCCAATGCACTTTTTCTTCCACCAATTTTTAGTATATTCGGTATATTGTTCATAGTTCTTAAGTATATTTAGTACATTTTGTAAAAAAAATTATGTTTTCATTTTATACTATATACTTCGATTTTAATTCAATTTTTTAGATTTATTTTAGTATATTATTTGTAGTTTTCCCTCTCATGTAAAGTGTTTTGTACATCTGGTATATTGGGTATATCGTCTTTCCGCATCGTAAGTGCATTTGAGAAATGTGTGGAAGTACATAATATACATGTAATTATATCTGCAAATGAAAAACGAAATAATGTTATTTACATAATAATTAATGTACAAAAAAATTACTTAATATGCAAACAAAATAAAAAGAAATGTATACTATATTACGTATATTATAGAATGAACATAAAATAAAGGGGGGTGTACATCAACCACTAGTCATTTCGTATATCGCGAGTATTACAGAATATACATTTAGTAAAACAATAGAGTAAACTGAAGAAAAAAACATAGTTATGTATATCACATATATTACAAGATATATATTTAAACAGAAAAATATATATTACAAATATTACAGACTGTACATTAAGCAAAACAGAAACAGAACGAGAAATAAAAAACAGTTATGTATATCACGTATATTACAAAAAAGCTATATTTAGAGAAACACCATCTTGAAAAATAAAACAAAATAATCGTATATTGTATATATTACATATATCACATAAAACACTATTAAGAAATTACGTATATTACATAATACAACTAAGGGAATAAATAAGAAAAAAATATAAAAAACTAAAAAGAAAATACAATACCTTTCGTCAAATCCATACTATTTTTAGTTTAGATCTTCGAGATTCGCAACAAAAAACGGTGAAAAATATTTATGAAAAAAACGAGAATGAGAATAAATTAAAGAGAGAGATAGTAAATTAAAAAAGTGTAGGAAATTTGTGAGATGAATATTTGTAGAAGATAAAAATAGTGGATTTTAGAAAAAGAAAGAGAGAGAAGAAGAGAATCAATAGAGGTTTGAAAGAAAACGATAGAGAAAGGAGAAAAAAAATGAGGGGGAAAAGGAAGAAGAAATGAGAGAAAAAATGAAACAAAAATGAGGGAATAAGGGAGAGAATCTAATATATAGAAGATAAGAGGGGGGGGGGGGAAATATTTTTAAAAAGAATTAAAAAAAGTGGATGAAAGAGAGAGAGAGGTATGTTAATATTTAAAAAAAAAAAAAGGAAGGAAGGGACGACAAGGGAGGGAGGAGAGAGAGGATGATTTGACATTAAGGGTGTTTTTGTATTTTTACATTTAGATGTAGCTATTAAATAGGGGTGAAAGGAAAAAACTCCGCCCCGACCCCGCTAAACCCACTTTATAAATGGGGCAGGGGCGGGGTAGGGGTGAAAAAAATTCCCCTGTTTACTAAACATGGCGGGGCCTTGTGCAATTGCCCCGCGGGGCCCCGCCCCGCCCCGTTTAAGGGGCTATTAATTATTATTATTTTTAAATATATATACACATAGCAATTAGCATCCCTCACACGCCCAGCAAGAAGGCCCACAAGCACAACCCATTCCTTTTTTTTATTTTTTTCTTTTCTTTTATTTTTCTTTTTTCCTTTTCTTTTTTTATTCTCTTTTTCTTTTTCGTGAATCACTCATCACTGAAAGTCTGAAATCCCTAATTCCTATCTAGCGCACACGACACACAACACTCAGCAGCTTGTCTCGCCTCTCAATTCTCATCTTCCCCTCGACACTCTCTGTCTCGCCTCGCCGTCTCTCTCTATCTATCACTAACAGTCACAACCGCTGTTAGACACTGCCACCGCCAGTAGCTTTCCCTTCTCATCTTGCTTGATAAAAAAAAAAAACCCACCCCCGCCCCGGGCGGGGGCGGGGTGGAGTTTTTCCCCTTAAACGGGGCGGGGGATAAACGGGGGACCCCGCCCCCGCCCCACCTCGCCCCATTTACACCCCTACTATTAAGTAATGTTTTGAAAATGGTGGCTATTAGAAAAAACAGGGAGGCAAAAGTGGCTATTTTGATATTTATACTCTTTTAAAAATAACAAAGGTTTTGAAATATTTTAAATATAATATTTCTGAGACTACGATTCCATAAATCTCATTCTAAGAGTAGACCAATCTCAACCTGAGATTGGTAGATCCCAATATGAGAAAATTCATTTTTTTTACATTTTCAAAATTTTTGCAATTTTTAAAAATATCAATTCTTAAAATGGATTTTTTGAAAAAAAAACCCCTAGTTTTTTTAATCAAATAATAAATTTATTTTTCAATAGTTTATTAAATTTGAAACAATAAATTATTAAAAAGAGAAATAGATTATCAAAATAAAAATAAAAATTAACTTATAATAAAATGAGAGTTATAGATCCTAAAAACTTATTAGATGACAATTATTCAACCCAAAACAAAAGTAAAAATAGTAAAAATAAGGGTAAAATGCAAATAAGACCCCTGTGGTTTTTGTCAAATGCATGAACATCTCCTATGGTTAGAAAATGGCAAATCATATCCCTGTAGTTCCAAATTATTCTAATGAAACTCATCCCTTTCAAATTTTCTTTTAGCCATAATTTCTTTGTTTGAACACCGATTTAGATGATTCAAGATGTTTTGGAATCCCCATTTCAGACTATGCATTATGGTCAGCTCAAAACTTCTAAATCATTAGTAACCCAAAGACATGATAATTTTTTTCCCTTTTTGTTTAAAAATTCACATGGCACATACTTTTGTTCATTGTGTACAAGATAATAAGCCAAATGTTGGTATTAAAGTTTAATTCAAAATTTTCATGGAAATTAAAATGACCAGATACAGATAGGCTCAAATAAGCAACCTCTGTTACATCATTAATACTGCAAATTCAAGGAATTTCATGGGGAGAAGTTGCAAATTTGAATTTTTCACAAGTCAAACAGTTATGATAGGAAATTCACAAAAACATAAAAGAGTGACTGGATAGACAACTGAAAGATTTAAACATAAGGTTTTAAGAGATCCTATCACTAACCTCTACTTTATTGAATTGCTCACCCCATAACGAGTCTGTTTTGCTATGCAAGGATACTAAGACAAGAGATCTAATTCCTTCTCTTTATTAAACTGTGATATGAATCATCTCAGCCCTAAATGTTAAAGAATTGACGACATTGAAGTCCAAGGTTTCAATCAAGAAAAGATCAAGAATCCGAAGACTAAACGAGTGAAGATTGACTTTCTTGGGCATTTGCAAGGATATTGGGTTACATACTTGACTAATGAAGAAAATGAGTTTAAAACACTATTAAACTCATGGGATATTTGTTTCAAAGAGCTCCAAAGAAAATTGTGCATGAAAACATTCAAATGAGTGAAAATGACATCAAAAACGGCGACTGACACTTGTAGTTTTGTCTATTTTCATCCAATTTTGAATTTTAGTATTTTATTTGAGTTTTATAACTTTAGTTTTATTTATTTATTATTATTATTGATGTATTAGGGAAGATTTGACTTTTTTTCCTTAGTTTTGAAAACTTGGAGATCAAGTTTAGAAGATTAGGAAAACTTTCCTAATTTGAATTAGGAAAGTCTAGTTTTTACCTTTTTATTATTAGGTCTTTATTTCCCTTCATATTTTCGACCAACCTAGGTTTTATTAGGCTATTTAAATCCTCTTTTGTATGCTTTACAATCAGAATATCAATGAATGAAAATCTCTATGTTTTGGTTTAAGCTTTTGGTTTGAAAAACCTCTTTGTAATTCATGTTCTTGAATTGCATGTTTAGAGTCATTCAAGTCCAATTGATCATTGTTCTTATGGAGTGCCTCAACCTTAATTAAAGAAACATATTCTTGAATTAAGGGATTGATCAATTAGGTCATTATCTTCCCAACCTCGCCTAAAGGTTGATTCAAATTGTTAAGTGTTTTCAAGCTTTTCCATTCAAGGGTCCATCATCTGGTTCTTGAATCCGTCAACATTTGAGGGTTCGTATCATTTGGTATCAAAGCTTAGGCTCAAGGGAGGTTTTCTATCTTACTTGCTTTCTTGTTATTTCAATTTTTCTTACTTATTGTTCTTCGTTCATCAAAAATTCAAGAAAAAAAAATCATAGTTCCAGAATTTTCATATTTAGCTACTACTTTTGTTATTTTTAGTATAGTTGTAATCCGATTCGCAGAAAGTCATCAACTACAGAAGTCTTTATCAGTCTGTCGTGTCTATTTTGTATTCAGAAAAGTTTGAAAAAAAAAAGTGAAATTTTGAGAAAAATATAGATCTTTGCAGACTGTCGGATTGTCCAGAAAATTGAAATAAAAAAAAAAATTGTTCTTTCTTGAATTGTTTGAGTTTCTGAAGAAAAAAATAGTGATTTGTGTTCTTATTGTTCTTGAAGAGATCATCTTAAACTCATCATTTATGCATCTTGAATCCGAAATTATCAAGTTGAATGAGCCAAATTTGTTTGTTTCCTAAAAAGCTAGAACTTACCATAAATAGCCAAAACTGTTTTTGGAAAGTATCAAATTTGTCCCATATTTGATTATATGCATCTTTTGGTTTAGGAAAGCCTTATTTTCTGATTCAAAACACTTTAGGGAAGTCTTAACTCGAATTTATATCTTTAAGGAAAGTTTATTCTTGCTTATTTTCTTGTTATTCTTTCCTATTTACAAATATACACCATTTACAAAATCTGTTTACTTTTTTTCTTTATCTACCCAAGCTTTTTGTTACTTATTTCTTGATTGTTACTTTTTACAAATTTCATTAGCATCTTAGTTGTTTGATAGTTTCTAAAGTGTGCTAATAGTTCAAGGTTACATTTAGGCCTTTATAATCTGTTTTGAGTGCAAACACGAGAGAACAAACATCATCGAGTGTAAACACTTAGGGGTGATTGAAATGTCCTATTTTTATTACTAACTTTTTTATTTGCGGCAATGTATCATGAAAAGATTGGTGAAAGGAGGATTAGTAAATTTTGGGAGATAGAGCATTCTAGGAGTGAACATAAAGACATTTATGATGAGAGGATGGAGCATCGAAGCTTAGGAGGACATATGCTCAAGTTATATGCTTTCAATGGGAGTTGGGATCAAGAGGTTTACTTACAGTGGGAGATAGAAACCGAACACTTCTTTGATTACAACGATTATAGTGAGGAAAGAAAGGTAATGCTTGCTATTTCCAATTTCACAAATAATGCTCATGTTTGGTGGTCTCAATTGAAAGTGAAACTAACGAGGGAGAGGAAACCACAAATAGAAACTTGGTATGATCTTAAGTGCCATATGAGGAAGAGATTTTTATCAAGATTACATCAAGAACAACTTGTGCAAAAGTTCAATAATCTTATACAGGGTCGCAAAAATATTGATGAATACTACAAGGAGATGGAGTTTCTCAAGGCGAGGGCTAATGTTGAGGAAGATGAGGAGTCTACTATTGTAAGGTTCTTCAATGGATTGAATATGGATATTTCTTGCCAATTTTGCCAATAAGGTGGAAAGGAAACTCCAAAGAAGAATTGATATGATAATAATAATATTGCTTTTTGCTTAGCCGAAATTGCTTAGTTTTGTAGCCTTGTTCTAGGTTGAATGTTTTAGAAACATTCAAGCATAATTTGATCTAGTATGTTTGTGAATTGTTTCGATCTTGAAATAAGAACAAGTTCTCTTATTTCAAGATATTAGATCATTGGAATAATGTTTCTCTTCTTGCTTTCCAAGAGATTTGCCTTATTGTTTATTGGGGTTTTTGTTGGGATTGAGGCCTCTAAAAGAGTTCTTAAACGGAAGTCCCAACGGATCTTTCTTTGCAGTATAATAAATTCAAAATTCTAAATGCATAAAAGAAAAACTAACCCTTGTCGAGAAGTGTCTGACTCTTCCTCGTTCTTCGATGGTTACGATCCAGGGACCACCAAAAAGATCTTCCTTACTAAACACAAAAGAGAATCGGTGCGTGGGCACTATCTCCTTTGGAAAAAGGAAAAATTGAGAAGAAGAATTTTCTTCCCAATCACCCTATGGGCGGCGCAAGAGAGAGGGAGGAGAGGAAATTCCTGAGCCTTTACTTTAACTCTCTTGGTTGTGTATTTTGGGGTCACCCCAAAGGTCCTATTTATAGGAGAGTAAAGGCCTCAGAAAATCTTCTGAATATCTTTTTCATTAATAAATAATTAATTAAGATATTCTAAAATATATTTGAATAATAAAGATATTATATTTTATTCTATAATAAAACATTCCATATCTTTTATTTAAATTAATCAATATTAATTTAAATATATTATTCCATATCTTCCATTTAAATTAATCATATTAATTTAAATAAGATATTCCATATCTTCCATTTTAAATTAATCATATTAATTTAAAATAAGATATTCATATATTTTAAATAAATAAAAATGCAAACTTTTTGGTCAACCTTTTGACCAGGGGGGGCGTGTGACCCCACCTTGGGCCACACGCCCCTATCATCATCCAATGACAATATTGGGCATTTTATTTTCCTCTTTATTTAATGGAACAATTCCGTTAAATAATTAAATAAAACTCCTTTTATTTATTCCAATAAATAAAACTCCTTTTATTTATTTTCTCATTTAATTTGATAATTTCAAATTAAATATTTAAATAGACTCTTCTATTTAAATCCCCATTAATTTTGGACAACACAAAATTAATTTAATTAAATAAACTCCTTTATTTAATCTCTTATGATTAAATAGACTTTTCTATTTAATAATTAAATAGACTCCTCTATTTAATTCCACCATTAATTAAATAATTAAATAGACTCCTCTATTTAATTCCACCATTAATTAAATAATTAAATAGACTCCTCTATTTAATTTCCTTTAATTAATTGAATAGACTCCTCTATTCATTTCCAATTTTTCAAAGAGAAATTAATCATATTAATTTATGTTCTCGATTACATGCGTTAGCTCGGAGGACTTAATGGACCTATAGGACTAAGCTCCAATGATCCAGAATTACCTTTGATTAAAACTCCTTTTAATCAATTAATTCTCATTCATTAACTCCTAGATAACTCCACTAAATATCTAGAGTTGCACTCTTAGTACTATAGACATAGTTATGTCCATTGGCTATAATCATTAACTACACTTTGATCCTTCACAAGTTAGTTCGTATCCATGGCTAGGTATTTACACCGTATTAACCTCCATGATACATCTTGTTCCTTAAGCCCAACCGATTCTCCAATGAACAACCTTACATAATCTCTATTATGCGTCTTTAACCTTTTCCTTGATCGAGAGGAATATGGGGCCTCATTGTTCAAGACCGAATCGACCCATAAGGGAACTACTTATCTATTTTCCTATATGGAAAAGAGTGAATTCCAATTCTTGTGTAATTATGTTCCCAACTATAAGCAAGATGCAATCCCCAAAGTGGGAGGCATATTGAGCGAACTATACGAGTCACTCTCACCTATGCAAATCAAAGGCTTGTCTCTTGCGAACAGGAGTTCATAATCCACTCAGGATTAAGATCAATTGTACATGATCAACCGGTTGATAAACGAAGTGTCTTTCTGTAACGGCTTTCCCGGAAGACGGTAAGTTTATCTTAGTCCATCTACTACAATCTCTATTGCAAAGAACACCCCCACTCACATGTCTCTACATGAGCGATCCAGATGAGATCACTTGTGCCAATTCACAAGTGGGTCGTGTTAGTGATGTTACCAGAAATAAGGCACCCAACCTTTATTCATGTATCACAGACTATTTGAGTTACACTTAAGTGAATCTTCCCGCATCATATGCTCACTTTAAGTTATCATACGTAACTCTGGATCTTATGATGGATTACATTTATTAAACTAATAATAAATGACAATGTAAATATTACTAATTAATAATTCCTTTATTTATTTATAGTTTAATTGGATTACATAAGATTTAGGGCAGAAACCCCAGCAGTTTTAAGATTTGCATCTTGGGGTTCTTTGTATATCAAAGGGTTTCTATTTCAATTTTCTATGGTTTCATATCAATTTTCTAGGCTTTGATACCAAATGATACGAACCCTCAAACGTTGACGGATTCAAGAACCGGATGATAGACCCTTGAACGGAAAAACTTGAAAACCCTTAACAATTTGAATCAACCTTTAGGCGAGGTTGGGAAGATGATGACCTAATTGATCAATCCCTTAATTCAAGAATAGGTTTCTTTAATTAAGGTTGAGGCACTCCACAAGAACAATGATCAATTGGACTTGAATGACTCTAAACATGCAATTCAAGAACATGAATTACAAAGAGGTTTTTCAAACCAAAAGCTTAAACCAAAACAAAGGGATTTTCATTCATTGATATTCTGATTGTAAAGCTTACAAAAGAGGCTTTAAATAGCCTAATAAACCCTGGGTTGGTCGAAAATATGAAGGGAAATAAAGACCTAATAATAAAAAGGTAAAAACTAGACTTTCCTAATTCAAATTGGGAAAGTTTTCCTAATCTTCTAAACTTGGTCTCCAAGTTTGCAAAACTAAGGAAACAAAGTCAAATCTTCCCTAATACATCAATAATAATAATAATAATAATAATAAATAAATAAAACTAAAGTAATAAAACTCAAATAAAATACTAAAATTCGAAATTGGATGAAAATAGACAAAACTACAAGTGTCAGTCGCTGTTTTTGATGTCATTTTCACTCCTTTGAATGTTTTCATGCGCGATTTTCTTTGGAGCTCTTCGAATCAAATATCTCATGAGTTTAATAGTGTTTTAAACTCATTTTCTTCATTAGTCAAGGATGTAACCCAATATCCTTACAAATGCCCAAGAAAGTCAATCTTCACTCGTTTAGTCTTCGGATTCTTGATCTTTTCTTGATTGAAACCTTGGACTTCAATGTCGTCAATTTTTTGACATTTGGGGCTGGGATGATTCATATCAAACTGTATCTCCATCGATGCCTTTTTTTAAGTCTCGATACTTGCCCTTCTTAACTTTTAAACCAAAAGTAAAAATGAGCACCATGCAATTATTTTCACCACACATGATGTAGGGGGCCGTTAGCATTTTTGCTACAGAGATTAAAAATCATCATCTACCAAATCTTTAAAAGTCTGAAAGCATGAGCACATGAATCACAAGCTCAAACAAAGTTTACATTTTGATAAGATAATCTACCAGGGGAAACCCTTCTTTTATGCATTGTATATGAGAGTGACAATGCATCAAGTAGTTTTCCTTCTTGAAAGAGACCTTTAAGAAAATTGTCATATGAAATTCTATCTGGAACGCATCCTTCTACATTCATCTTATTGAACCTTCATTTGCATCAATGCATAAAAGAAGAATTGTGAAAGTAACCTGATTTGGGCATGAACCGTCATTTTACATCAATTCTAGATAACGATTGGCATCCAAAATCCTATCCGCCTACAACATCCACATATTATGATGTTGTATAGGTGCAATTTAGGTATAAAGGTTACATCTTTAACCTTCTAGATAAGTTTTAATGCCAAGGATTTCATTTCCTCAGAAGAACTAGCAGAAACTACCAAATTGTTTTACCTTGGAACAAAAGTTGTTTCATGGAACACATGTGATAACTCTATAAATTAGAGTTATTTGGTCCTATTTTAATGCTTATTTTATAAATATTGGATTGAAGTTTGCTCATAATGTGCACACTTTGAACTCATTTTACATTATTCTTTAATTAAGGTTACTTTGAGAAAAAAAATGAGTTTTTAGCACTGTAAAGAATAGTTGGAAGTGTTTTAGGCTTTCTTATTTTAATTCAATTATTTTGAATGACAGAAAGTGCTTGATAAGTTGCTAATTTTATGTAGGAGAAAGGAAGAAAAGTGCAGATTTTGACAGAATGTTGTAGCAATTGCTGCAACACTATAAAGTAGAATTTGACTGCACAATAAAGTTACGATTTTTAGCCCAAAAAGTCAATTATTTGGGCCCGTTTCAGTAGATCCACGTGAGGTACATTGAGTCTACCATTGGGGTAGCCCAAAAGAGATTAAAAGGAATGAATTAAACCCTAGAATAAAAGGAGGCAGACTTCAACGCAAGGTGGAGGCAGTTCTGAAACGTGAAGAGGCAGTAGCAGAAATACAAAGGTAACTTCTTCTTCTTCAGAGATTTTGTTTGCAACTCTTCCTCAATTATTATTCTTGATTTTAATTATTCTTTCTTCTTCTCCAAACTCCATTGTTAGATTATGTTAGCTTTAATTTTAATTTTGAAGAACACTTTTGTTAATTTAGGTTTTATTATGAACTAATTTTCTTAGGTTGGAATTGATGGTTGAACCCTAAGGGGAATTAGAATTCAAAACTTTATTGAATTCAGTTTTTATGCTTAATTAATAGTTATTCTTGACCATGTAAATTGTTTAGTTTAGTTTTAATTTTGAAAAGGTTAAATTTGAATGGATATTATTGATTGATAGGGTTTAATGATTATTTAAAATTGTTATTTAGTAAGTGCATAGACATATGTACTTACGCCTTAAAGCCTAAACCGGAGTACTAAAATATATTTCTTAATCTAATTTTACCTAGACATAAGATTTAAATTGGGTTAGAAATCAGAATCATGTTAGGCTTGACGAAGTCACGTGAATAATTGAGTTTAGTTACTTAAAAAAGCGTTTTCATTATTATAGATTGTTGCAGTACTGCTGCAGTATTTTGAATTCTAATGCTCTTTAGGGGGATTCTTGATTTTCCAACCACTTTTCTCTACATAGTTTAATCTCTCGAATATTTTTGCACATTTTAGAAGTAATTTCAGCAACTTTAAACCATCCTTATTAGGTATTTAAATTTCTCATAATTAATTTAGATTTAAGTCATTTAGATTTGTATATTTTCATAATTTTAGTAACTTACTCTCATAAATTACATCACTTTCAAAACACCATTGCTTTTTTGTTATTTCATTAAATTATTTGTAAAACAACACTTCAAATGACTAATCCTCGTGGGAACGATACTTATTTATCACTTTATTACTTGTTAGACTGCGTGCACTTGCGTATAGCGATTTCTAAAGGTGTCAAGTGGGTCGGGTCAACCCGCTAACTCGTTTACCCGGCATGTGAAATGATGGGTTTGACCCGACACGACCCGAAGACGTGGGTCATAGCGGGTCGATTCGTATGACTCGATGGATCGAGTCCAACCTGACACGCAATGAACCCGACACGGAAAATAACCCGGCACGACTTGACTCATGACCCAACCTGGCATGACCCAAGACCCATAACTCAACACAACTTGTAACCCAACCCAACACGACCTATGACCCAACCCGGCACGACCCGTGACTCGACACGACCTGTAAACCGATCCAGCACGACCCATGACCTGTAACCCGACCCGAGATGGCCCATGACCTCTAACTCAACACGACCTGTAACCTAACCTTACATGACCCATGACTCATGGCTTAACACGACCTGCAACCTAACCCGGCACGACCCATGATTTGCAACTCAACCTAGCATAAAATATAGAATAGGCCTTGACCGGTGGCTCAATGGCCTATTACGTAATATTTTTTATTAAATAATATATTTATATAATTAATTATAATATTAATAAAATATTTTTTTTATTCATAACATCTAACTTATTAGTCTTTAACTCTTAAATTATTATATTCTGTTAATAAAATTTCTATTTATGTAGTCTTGTAATTTTTTAGATTAAAATATATACTTTTTAATTTGATATATTGGTAATATAGATGTTGAAAAATACTAATCTAACACTCTTTGAATCTCCTAAAATTAAATCGGAGTCAAATAACTGTTTTTATTTTGATACATTGGTTTGATTTGGTTACATGGAACTTAAGAACACAATTCTAAATAATCTATTTAATACTATTTTATAAAACTTGAAAACGTTAAAAAAAATGGTGAAAAATCAAACTAGCCACTTTTGAGGGGTCATTTAACAAAATAGCCACATTTTTTAAAAGTGATTGAATTAGCCACTTTTTATTATTCAAATTTTAAATATACCAAAAATGCCCTTTTCCATATATCAAGTATATTCTGACACATCTGACACTTCCGTATATGACGTATATCTGACATTTCTGACATTTTTTCTTTACCAATACTTTCTTTCCCAATGCATTTTTTCTTCTCTAATTTTCGTATATTTAGTATATCGTGTATAGTTTTTATTGCATTTGATATTTTTTTGTACATTTTCAATATTTTTAAGTAAATGCTTTATTTCGATTTTGAATTATTGTATTTTGTATGTTTTGTACATATTTTCATTTTAATTCATTTATGTATATTATTTTTAGTATATTGGGTATATCGTTCTCTTAGGTAAAATGTTTGTGTCTTCTAGTATATTGAGTATATCGTCCTCCGATTTTGTAAGTGCATTTGAAAAATAACACGGATATGTAAATATACGTATATACATGTCATTTAACCTGCAAATGAAAACAAAAGAGTGTTAATACATAATACTTAATGTGCAAAATAAATAACCAATGTATATTACGTATATTACATAGTGTACGGATAGTAAAAAATATAAAAGAAGAAGGAAAAACAGAACAAATGATGGGAATGCGTTGACCATTTCCTCAGTTTGTATATCACGTATATTACAACACTTATGTATATTACCTATATTATATAATATATATTTAGAAAACAAACAATCGTATATTACATATATTGCAGATAATACATTACGGATATGTGCAAAATAAACAACTAATGTGTATTACGTATATTACATAGTGTACGGATAGTAAAAAATATAAAAGAAGAAGGAAAAACAGAACAAATGATGGGAATGCGTTAATTATTTCCTCAGTTTGTATATCACGTATATTACAACACTTATGTACATTACGTATATTATAGAATATATATTTAGAAACAAACAATCATATATTACATATATTGCAGATAATACATTACGAATATTATATTACGTATATTACAGACTGATTAAGCAAAACGGAAACAAACGATAGACAAGATATGTATATTACGTATATTGTAAAAACAATGTATATTACAGACTGTACATTACGAATATTACAGCGCATATAACAAAGAATGTAAAATCGTATATTACATGACATATATTACAGACAAGCAAAATAGAAACAGACGAGAGACAACATATGTATATTACGTATATTGCAAAAAAAAGGTATATCGCATATATTACATATATAGCAGAAAACAGTATCGAGAAATTATGTATACTACATAAAACAACAAAATACATAAATCAAACTAAAACACTTAAAAAATAATAAATACCTTTCGTCAATCTATGCTATTTTTGGTTTAGATCTTCGAGATTCGGAACAAAAACGTGAAAAATATTTATGAAAAAGACGAGAATGAGAAGAAATCAAAGAGAGAGATAGTAAATTAAAAAAGTGTAGGAAGTTTGTAAAATAAACATTTGTATAAGATAAAAATGGTAGATTTTATAAAAGAAAAGAGAAAGAATAAAAGAATCAATGGAGGTTTGGGAGAAAATGATAGGGAATGGATAAAGAAATGAGGGAGAGAATGAAGAAGAGATGAGAGAAAAATGAAAAAAAATGAAAGAAAAAATGAGAGAGGGATAGGGAAAATCTAATATATAGAAGAAAATGGGGGGAAAATGGGAGGGAAATTTTATTTGAAATATTAATGAAAAAGTGGAGAGATATTGAATTTAAAAAAAAAAAAAAGAAAAAAGAAAAAAAGAGGTGGATTCGTGGAAGGAGAGAGAAGAGAGAGGAAAAAAAGAAAAAAGAAAGTGATGTGACATGAAGAGAGAGAGGAGAGGAGAGAAGAGAGAGGAGAGAGAAGAAAGAGATTGATTTGATGTCAAGGGGTATTTTTGTATTTGTACAAATTTATGTGGCTATTTACTAACAAATTTAAAATTGTGGCTATTAAGGAAAATGAGAGATAAAAAAGTGTCATTTTAATAATTGTTCCAAAAAAAAACTGCATTTTAAATTATATTTTTTATTTAACAAAATAAATTCTTAAGTATAAAATATCCATTTAATACATTTTAAGATAATCTATTTAATAATTAAGACTATCTTTTTCAAAATGTATTTAGTATTTTTTTTTTAAAAAATCAATTAAATATTATTTTAATTACAATCATAACAAATTTATTTACTAAGGTTTAAAAAAAATTAATACTTTTCTAAAAAAAAATCTTTTAATACTGAAATATAATTAGTGTTTAAGTTTTAAAAGATCTTTTAGTAATTAGTACTAAGTTTAAAAAAATATATACATATACTTTTTTGTTAGAGAAAAAAAAAGTCAGAAATATTTTCAACAATGACAGCATGTCACTGTTTTGCTATCACAACCATAACTGCTGTCAACTGTTGTAACTTGACGTTTTTTTTTTCTTTTACAAGTTAAGTTTGACAATTTTTGTACTTCCATTAATTCATGCTGACATTTCTCATTTTTACATTCAACGACTAGTTATTTTTTTATCTCCTACGGATAGTTTTTTTCTTCACAATTCCAGAGAAGTAGTTATGGGGAGAGTTATATTTTTCTTTGCATGCAAAAATCTATTAATAGGTGGTTAAGACACATTTCTTTGTATACAAAATTCTCTAAATCTTCTTCCCATCTTATATTTCTTAATCCTCAAGCTTTCAATTTCATTTTAATTCATCTCTTCTTAAATTGAAGTGTTTCCAAAGCCACATAAAGGTTTATTTCTTTTATTTTAATTCATTTGATTGATTTATTTAAATTAGTATTAGTCTAATATTATTATTTTCTTATCATGCAGGTTAATAGTCTTTTCTTGACATTTTGGGCATTGGATTTGAGTCCAAAATTGTGAGATTGGAATTGAAATCACAACTCATAAAAAGTTAGTATATATTCTTATTTTATTTTTTTTAGCATTAATAAATTAGTATATCATATATTTTTTGAAGTATATGGATCCTACAAATTTTGCTTTTGAAAATTTAGATTGTGGTAGTGTACCTATGAGTGAAGATGGTCATAATGAAATTATAGGAAGTACACCTAACTCCACTAATGAAGGTAGTTCTACACCATCAATAAATAGTGATAAAAAAGGGAAAAAACTTCTATCTGAAGTATGGAAATATTTTAAACTTGAAGATAGAGGAGAAACTGATCAAAATGTAAACAAAATATTAAGATCCGTTTGTCAACTTTGTTTTAAAGGTGTGTTTATTCACAAAAAAATGTAGTGGTACGAGAAACATGACTTGTCATTTAAACTCATGTAGATCTTTAAAAACTAATGAAGAAAATGAAGAACCACAAATAAATATTGGAAATGAATGTGTAAATTCTTCTAGAAAATTAATAAGAGAAGAAATGGCTTTATATGTAGCAAGAATTGAGTCACCTTTAAATTTTGCCGAAACTCCCGCTTTGAGCATTTTATCAAAAAATGTTTTTCTCCTAAGTTTACCCGCATTCCTAGGAGTACAGTTAGAAATGACGTACTTAAACTCTATAAAGAAAAAAAAAACAATATTAATTAATACTTTTTTAAATGTCCCGGATAGGCATATTTGTTTTACTTCTGATTGTTGGAGTGGAGGTAATAAACTAGGTTTTATCTGTGTAACTGCACATTATATTGATAATGAATGGATATTACGTAAAAAAAAATTATTAGTTTTCGTATGTGTGAATATCCACATACCGGATCAAATAGTTTTCAATCTATTATGAATGTGATCAATGAATATTCAATTGCCTCTCGTATTTTTAGCATTACCTTTGATAATGCTAGTGCTAATGATAGTGCAATTAATATATTTAAAAATTCATTACTTCCTATTCATAATGGACAATTTTTTCATATAAGATGTGTATGTCATATTTTAAACTTAGTTGTTAAAGATGGAATGAAACTTATCTCTCACCACATAGATTCAATTAGAGAGTTTATCTTGTTCATTGTTTCGTCTAATAGCAGATTACAAGAATATAAAGAGTTGTGTAAAACATTTGGATTACCATCTAGAGGTCTTCAAACAGATGTAGATACTAGATAGAATTCTACATATATTATGTTAAAATATGCACAACCATATTGGAGTGTAATTAAAAAATTTGTAACATCTAAATCTGGTCCACAATTCACATCGGAAGGTTGTTTTATTGCTAATTTGTTTATTGAATTTCTAGAACCATTTTTTATTGCAACTAATGAATGTTCTGGTGTTAATTATCCTACTGCAAATCTTGTTATTCCTCAACTTGTACATGTGACATCTTCTTTTTCAAAATATAGATCTATTGATTTATTTAATCTTATTTGTTCAGTAATGGAAAAAAAATTTTGCAAATATTTTAAACATATTCCTAAAATATTTATTTTTGCTATTATATTAAATCCTTTATATAAATTAGATGATATAGATGATATGTTATTTACTATCTCTAGTCATTTGTTAATAGATTGTGATGATTTTAGTAGTGTTAAAAGTGAATTACATCAATTATTTTTATCATATGAACAAAAATATTCTTCTGTATCTCCTCATTCCCAACAATCATTTACCTCAATTTCAAATAAAAGTTCTAAACTTCAATCTCTTTTGATTAAAAGACCAAAAAATACAAATATTAGTTCATCGTCTGCATTTGCACAAAATGAATTGAACACATACTTTAATACCAATTTTTTAATACCCGATCAAGATAATTTTAATATTCTTGATTGGTGGAAATTACACTCACAAACATTTCCAATACTTTCAATTATGGCCCATGATCTTTTAACATGTCCAGTTTCCACAATAGCTTCCCTTTTAGTGCAGGTAATCGTGTATTAGAAGAAAAGCGGACTAGACTTTCATCAGAAATGTTAGAAGCACTGATTTTTTTGAAAGATTGGGAAAATAAATTCTTTCAAGATGATATCACCAACAATATAGAACAAGCATTCGATCAGGATGATGAAGAAATTGAAACTTGAAGATGCTGGTTATTTGGGCCGAAAATATCGAGCACAACAATTTTTTAATCGTTCGATTTGGAGCTTAAACGAGTAAATTACAGATAAAATAAGTTGAGAATTTAGAGCTTAATTGTAAATTCTATGAAACTAAGGGGTCGTTTGGTTGTCAGGTTTTGGTTGTTAAGCAGGGTGTTGTTAACCAGGGAGTTGTTAAGCAGGTGGTTGTTAAACAGGGAGTTGTTAACACTATGTTTGGTTTGGTGAGTTTGTTAAGTGTAAAATATGTTGAAACTGTGAAAATGAATAGGTTTGTTAAGAGGGGGGGTTAACAAACCCATCATATTGGGTTTCAAAACTGGGAAACAAACATTGGTTAGGGTAGTGTAACCCCCAACTCCCTACCCAAACCTGGCAACCAAACGGCCCCTAAAAGTATTTCTTTTTTTTCTTATTTCAATTCTATGACACATTTATCACTTTTTATGCACTAATGTGATTGATTGTACTTCAACCAAACCAAAGCTACTCTCGTTAAGTCATTAAATATTGCACTCAACCAAAGATTCTCAAGTCATAATAAAAAGTTCAATTTTCAATTTTTTTTTGTACTTCTACTTCCCATTTCAATCTTAATGGTTCAGACTTACTCTTTTTTTTTATTATTTTTTTTCACTTTTCACATTTTTATTGAAATTGTTTCATTGTTAATTTTTAATTAGAATTCAAGATTGTTTATTTTTTATTTTTTCATTAAATTAATTTTTTTTTAAAGTTATGAAACTTTTATTATTTTTTAAAATTAACTACTAAATAAGTGACTTTGTAAAATAATAAAGAAAATAGAAGTGAAAACAAAAGTCTTATCAGAAAGGTGGGGGAGAAGGGATGTGATACAAGAAAGAGAGTGAGACAGGGAAAAAATAATAAAATAAAATAATATATATATATATATATATATATATATATATATTAAATATTCAATAGTTAAACACTCTTGCCTCTTGGTGGGGCTCACAATGGGCCTTGGTAAAGACCATCAATAATTCCTCACTTTAAGAATTATTACCATTGGCATTGAAATAGGCACTAAATTGACTTGACAACAATGAGAACCACAATACTTTCATTCTTATATTTGTAAAATTTTAAGTCTCTTACTCTTTACTTTAGGAGTAAAATTGTCAACACTGTCACTTCCTTTTTTTTTTTCATTTTGAAATATTATTAATTTAATAAATTTATTGTGTTGGATTTTCATTAAACATCTACGTATTTTTTAAGTATAATTAAAATATAATCCTCAATACTCATTTATACCATCTAAGCTTAAGGAGTGTTCAATCGGATGCTCGTCTATTTTTAGTTTCCCATCAAAAAATGATTTTTTTATAAATAATTATACATAATGATTAAAATTTTATTTATTATTTTCTGATATATATCACCTTTGTGATATTAAATTATGAGTAATATATTAATTAATGTAAAAAAAATTTATTGGATAAATGAAATATATTTTAATAAACTATTAAAAAAATATTAGTTATAGTGTTATATTTATATAAAGAATTGCTACCTTGTATTAAAATTTATTATTTTTATAACTTTTTTATTTAAATAATTTTCTCCAAACTTGTTATCTCGAATTATAAGATTATACAAAATACCCCATAAATTATACAACTCGAGGTCAACCCAACCCAACACGTAATCCGAAATAACATGGGTTGCGCGACTCTTAGGTCAACCTAACCCGACATGTAACCCGAAATAACCCGCGGGGTTGAATGACTCGTGGGTCAACCCAACCCGACATGTAACATGAAATAACCCGCGGGTTGAACGACTCGTGGGTCAACCCAACTCGACACGTGACTCAAAATAACTCGTGCGTCAACCCAACCCGACACGTGACCCGAAATAACTCGCGGGTCATTTGACTCGTGGGTTGGGTCATGGGTCACCATGGGTTGACCCGTGGGCCGGGTCATGATGACTCGTGGGTCACTACGGGTTGTGATTTTTGTGGGTCGGGTTGACCCGACACGACCCACTTGACACCTCTAGCGATTTCACACAACAACATACTTTTTGCCATTTTATCCCCTTAATTTAGTGTGCACAATCTTTTCTTGTTGACCATTAAATTTTTGCAAACACCACTGACCAATGTAATGTAGAAAATAACATCGGGTTCAATTTCGCTCATTTTTAGGGGTGTGCATGGTTCAGTCAGTTTTTTATAATTATTGAACCGAACCGAACACATCGATTTTGTTAAATACCGAACCATCTAATGAATATACTAAATCGATTAATGAACCAAACTGTAACATCCCGTTATTTTGAGGTAGAATTAATTTTTTTATCTATAATTATTCCTTTATTTATTTAATTTAAGTTTAATTACTTTAATTCTGGTAATTTAGAATTTAGAAGTTTTAATTTTTATTTGGTAATTTTATATTTCAAGTAATTATTTGAACTAGGTGAATTAATTATTATTAAAAGGCCAATTAATAATAATTAATTACCTTCTAGCCTAGATTAATTGTGTTGATTAAATTTAAGAGGTGGGTTATGTTTTAAGAGCATGGGGTAATTTTTAAAAGAAAAGGAAAAGGAAAAGGAAAAGTGTCTTTTTGCAAATTAGAAAACACTCTATCCTAAACCCTCTCTTGCTATAAACCTCCCAAGGCCCGGGATTTTCCCATCCCTTCTCCGATTCGAGCGTTTTTAGGTGCGTTGGATAGATCGGCCCCCGATCTATCTTTTCAACTAACCTTGGAAGCATTCCTCCAACTTCCAAGAGGCTTAAGGGTAAGATTACTCGTTTTTCCTATTGGGTTTTTATTTCCTCTTTTAGCTTTTTGTAAATTTGAGTTGAAATCTTCAATTCCATTCCATGGAACTTGAAGATTTCAAATCAAAGTGTGTTTAAACTTACTCTTGGGTAATTTTGGTTTAAACATCAAAGAGATTCACACAAACCCAAACCCTTGAATGTAGATTTGGCCAAAATTCTTTATTTTCTTTTCTTGGAGCGTAGTTAAATTTTAAAGTATTTTGGTCATAACTCTTCGTCCGAACTCCGTTTTGAACCTGTAAGGTATCAAACTCTTCGTTTTTCCGAGATCTATCTTTTTAATCTAATTTCATAGCCATCCAAATTTTGTGGAAAAATTTATCATCAAAATACCTCTCGGCCTGTTGGGGAAAAACCGGGCTTTTTCTTCGTTCGTTTTACACGTTGTTTGTTGTTTGTTTGGTAATTAATGCAATCAGGATATATTTAACTATAGGTAATTTTTGATTTCTCGCTCAATTGCTAGCTCGATTGTTCGCTTGGGATTTTTATTTCAAGTTAACTGCCAACGGTGAGGATAAATAGAATTTACGGTAAATTTAGGAACTAAATTCTTGAAAGATTTGTATGATTCGGGAGTTAAGTTAAAAATTGGAATTAAGTGATTGAGCATGCTAATTTTATGATTTATTAGGATTTGGAAGTATAGAATCGATATTGGGAAATTATGGATTTTACATATTCTTAGAAGTTAAAGTACGAAATTATTAGGTTCAAGTATGTTTATGCTTGAAGTTTGATTATCTTATGTTCTTGGAGATTTATTTACGATATCGAGATTATCTGATTACTTTGGGCTTTTACTGAGACTGGGCCTTCCAGGCAATGGTTATCTATTGTTCTTAGAGATTTATTTACGATATCGAGATTATCTGATTACTTTGGATTTTTACTAAGACTGGGCCTTCCAACATTTGGTCTTTAGTACATAAGTCATTCGATGATTTCAATATTTTTTTGTGATCGATAGAGTATGGGCTTATGGCCCTACACGTTCTCATGTTCTTGATTATTATTTCTCTGATGAGATGTTCTAAAATTGGTTCTCTACTTATATTTGATTTTCGAATTTCTGATTCTATATTATCACACTTGTTTGCATGGTGATAAATAATGAGATAATGCATAGACTATGTGTGCTAACATTGTTTGGTATTATTCATGGTTCGATATATGTATGATGAGGCATGCATAGACTACGTGAGCTGCATGAACGGAGGAGATGAATAATGAGATAATATAGTTGTGTGAGCTAGTATTATCTGGTATTATTCATAATTACTATGATACATATATGTTCTCGACTACTTAGACTACGTGAGTTATGCATGTCATTGGTGAGATAACGGGGTCGTGCATTGACTGTGTGTGCTTGCGTCATCTTACGTTATTCACCCAAGAGATTCTGGTTCTGGTTCTGGTTCTATAATGCAAAGACTGCGTGAGCTTGCATTTGTTCTTGATAAGAAAGTAAAGGCTTCGTGAGCTTTACTTGATATTGGAGTGAGATAATGGGATCGTGCATAGACTGCGTGAGTTTGCATCATCTGACATTATTCACATGTTATATGTTCTATGTTCTAAGCTCCATGTTCTTTGATCTTGATCTTATTCTTATTTAAGACTACATGAGCTTAACTCGTTCTAGATATTTTCCTGAAAGTTAAACGTATGATTATGTGTTCTGATTATTAAGAGCTTGGGAGACTTGACATTATTCTCATTACTTATGTTATTTGATCTGTATGAATTTTTTACATTTATGAACTTATTTCTAATGTGGGTTTGAAACTTATAAAAAGGGAAGCGCTTCCCATATTTGAATGTTAAGGATTTTGGATTTCATTTTTAAATAAAGGGATGCTTTATCGATTTTCAGGTTTTCTATTATTATTTCAAGTCCTCTGCTTGCGTTATCTATTTAATTCTATTTTAAAAAGTCGGGTCTTTACACAAACCGTTGGTTCGGTTATAATCAATTCTGTTTGTCGGCTTTGGGCAACAAAATTTAAACATAAAAATTAAGAGGGAATAGATGAAAATGTTAAAAAAAATTAACTTGTGTGCACTAAAATCAATCACAAAACTTTATGATAAAGCGAGAGATAAAAGAAGAGTTGCACATGGTGTTGAAACTCATTATTTATGAAGACGATTTGGCTAAGGTTGCACAATGATCAAGTGAGAAGTTGTAAAAAAAGTTATTATACTTGGGGGGTTTTTAATTGTTACTTACATATAAGGGTTCAGTTCAGTTTTTTTACAGTTTTTCAATTTAAAAACCGGACCAAAACGATACCCACGGTTAGGAAAATTATGCGTGGTAGCCAACTTTTGAGCCTTGTTTTCATATATGCCACACTTTTATGTTTATATCAGATTTACCGATTTCTAGATATCCTATTAATTTAATGATATCATTTAGGGTAAAATACACTTTTAGTCCTTATAGTTTGGAATTCGTTTCTAATTGGTCCCTGAATTTGGAAAAGATGCACTTTTACCCCCACACTTTAATAAATGTTTGATTTTAGTCCCTGACGTTAAAGGCTATATTAACTCCGTTAAATAGGCTGACATGGCAATTGGGATGTCAATTTATTTAATAAAAAAAGAAGTACATGTGGCATGGTAAAAATCTATCCACGTTCCAATATTATTTACCTTTCATTTTAACTAACCATCTGACATTTAAGGCTTCAATTTTCGTAGGAGGAAAACGATCTTTCAAAGGGTTTTGGAGCGACGAACGGAGGCAGATCAAAGGGAGCTTTCATTAACTGGAAAAAAAAAAGCATCTTCTTTCTTGTTAATCTTTATTTAGTTTATTTTTCTTCTCTACTGAACATTGATGCAAAAAAAAAAAAAAAAAAAACAATCAATGAAGCCATATAATAGCCAAAAACCTTGGAAAAAAAAACTATTATATGTTTGTCACTCTTCTTAGTCAATTCATATACTTCCTCTCTAAGATTTTTTATGATTTCCTTGCCATATTCAACCATTTCAGGATCGTACCAAGCAAGAAGTCACAACCAATAGCTCCTCCCTACATGACAATAACAAAAAATATAACATAGTGAAAATTAAAACATGGCAGAACAAGGTTTTTTTTTTACTTTAATTCAGAACATTGACAATCAAAATTTTCACCTTGTAGCCAGAACATCCATAAAATCTACGACTTGTGTTCAAAAAGCCCTAGATTTCAAAATACCAAGCTCCAGTTGTCTATTGAAGCTCTAGATTCCAAAAGCCCTAGATTTCAAAATCCCTAATGTAAAATAATGAAGCAGCAACCATGAATATTCCAAAAGCCCTATCGTGAATGGTAGAAGATGAATAAGAATCTGTTGAAGGATTAAAGAGCTCTAACTTTCGTAGAAGAAAACGTAGGAAGGAAGAAGAAAATGTTGGAATCTGGAAAAGAAATCTTACCCTTGCTCAATATATTTGCCACATGGTATTTTTTGCCACATAAGAATGTCCACCTCATACACTTAACTGCCAAGTCATTCAGGGTTTAATGTAGTTAACGATTTCACCAAGTCAAGGACTAAAATCAAGCATTTATCAAAGTGTGGGGATAAAAGTGTATGTTTTCAAACTTTAGGGACCAATTAGAAACGAATTCCTATAGGGACTAAAAGTGTATTTTACCCTATCATTTATCATTTTAAGTGGCATCTTTACCTCTAAAGCAAAACCAGAATTTTATTACAATCTTAAAATACTATAACAATTAGAGTATTTTATGATTTATAGATACAATTAAGTATTATATAATAATTTTATTTTTATATATTTTTTTCAACAATATTATAATTACTTTATTTTATAAAACTAATATATCACGTAGTATGTCATTTTTACAAACTTAATTTAGTTCAATTTAAATTTAGAATTCTATTCATATTTTTTTTTATCATTTTAAAAAAAAAATTATTTAGTGGAACTTAAATTTAATTTTATATAGTAGAAAAATGAAAAGTTTTCATATTTCAAAATTTCCATATATTTCTCATGGTGGATTGCTTAAATTTGGAAAAATCTTAATTAAAGGAGTAATTACATTTCAAAGTTTCCACATATTTCCCGGTAGATTGCTTCAATTTCGTGAGTGCAAGTTTGGAAAGTTTCATATATATGATTTTGCATTTACCTCAAAAATTTCTCGCCAAATATATTGTTTTCGTTTTTTTTTTTTAATTTCATTTTGAAATTTGGTATCTTCAATTCTCATTTTGAAATTTCTTAAGTTCAAATTTCCTCCATTTCCATGGCTGCCGTGAACCATTGTAGCATCCCAAAATTCAAAAAACATGGAAATAATAACTATAGCGGAAGTAAGCATTCAAAACAATAAGTTGTTCTTATTTAAATCAAATTATAAAACTTGTTCATACATTTGATCGCGATCTTATTCAAAGTTAATAAAATCAAATACCATAAAACTCAAATCAGATATCTCAACGTTTTATGGGTTTATCGAAAACTACTATTCAAAACAAAACATGAAAATCATCATTCACAAGATAACTCATCTAAAAATAATTCCCATCCCATAACAGAAATAAAACAAATAAAGAAAATTTGTCGGCGTGTAAATCCATGCCAACCGTTCCACTTGCCACAAACGTCATCATTAGCCAGCTTTCTTCTTCTTTTTATTTGAAAAAGATAATTGTAGCATCATGAGGCTACGCCCAATGAGTAGAAAAATTACTAAAAATTTAATAATGCCATGAGAAGTTTCTAAGTTCATTACGTCCAAAATCGGCCTCACCAATTTCCAAGCAATTCCCTCAAACTAACACCTTAAATCTCCTCTTTATTCGCAAACAAAAAGAGATTTCGCTCGAAAAGAATTAAACCCCCTTTTTCACAATTTAAACCTTTCGGAAATATTTTCTTATGTATTTTCAAAGTACATAAGCGAACCTACAATATTCTTTTCCATGTAAATATATGAAATGAACCTACCCCGTTAAGTGTTATTTAAGTCATGCATAACTAAATAATCCCTCTAACGACATATTTTTCACTAAGTAAGGCCTTACTTAATATGAACCTACAACTATATTAATCAAGGCATTTGAAGAAATATGATTTTAAATCATCACTACCCAAGATGCTTTACAAGCCTAAGTTTAACTTTTCACATAGAAATCCCGTTTCTTCCCCAAAACTCATTTTTAAGGCTTAAACTTAGAATTTTAAAATTCAGGAAAAACGTCTTAATATCGACCTTAAAATGATTAAAAACACCCAATAACTCATTTAGATCGCTTTTAACGGTCACCCAAAAATTACCCAATACTAGGGAGCAAAACTAGCCTAAACTAGTGTAGAAATCTTACTTAATTAGGCACTAAATCCACAATACTAATAAAATTCCAGCAGCATGTAAAACCTCCAAAATCAATTTAAAAACATTTATTAACATCCAAGGAAGGTCCACAAATCAGTTTATCAAAGTAGAGAACAAAGTAGTTTACTACAAGCATCAATAAACCCACTTTCAAGCTATTTTTCTCAAAATCCTGCACTTTAATTTCAATGTAAAAACTCCTAGAAACATGCTCTTTAGCATTTTAAATCACCCAAAAATAGTTACAATTACATAGTTAATGAAAAAGATACATCACACAACAACATTAAACAATTAGTAAAATGTCTACTCACCTTCAACTCACAAAATCAAGAACTTGAGCTTTCGTTCAAAGAACTTCAAGAACCTGAAACGTCACATAAACTTCTTTAAAATCTAACCCTAAAACATACAATTAATACAAAAGAAAGGACTATGAACACACGCGACAGGATGGCCCAAAACGACGTAAGAACAGCCCTTAAGGGGCTGCCCGTGCCACGGCTGGTACGGCACAGCGGCCCCGTGGTCTCTTTCGGCATGTCATTTGGTGGTAAATTGATCGGTAGAAGGTTTCAAGAAGGGACAAGGTTAGAGTTTCAAGGGTTTGAAGGATTCTTGAAGATGGAGTGGAAATTTAAGAAACATTGAAAGAAACAAAGGGTTTGAGGAAGATTAAATTTAAAACCATTAATTTTCAGAAATTTAATGGGAGAAAACCATTACCTTAAATCCAATTATTGATGAGAACTCTTTAATTATTCACCAACCTTCCACCAAATGATCTCACCACTACAACCACACCTAACGCGACGATGGAGGAAGAGGAAATCGATCAAAAAATTTAAAAAGAAAAGGGGAGGGGTGGCGGCAAGGAAGGTAGAAGAAGAAGAAGAAGAAGAAAACTCCACCTTTTCTGTCTCTGAAAAACACATTCTGAAGAAACCCCCCTTCTCTTTTCCTTTTCCTTAGTATTTTCTTTAATTACTTTCTTTGAATTAATTAATTCCTAAAAATTAGAAATTAATTAATCAAACCAAATATATTTTGTTTCTTTTCCAAATTTAATATTATTAACCCAAATAATATTAAATAAATATCTTACCAGGTAATGGGAAGTTTCAAACCGACCATCTAAAAAAGCTTTTCGTCTCTGGAAAGTGCTACTGCTCGGAAAAAAGATGGGGATAAACCTCGCGCATCGATCTCTTTCTCTCGTTCTCAAGTGTCTTCCTCATGCGTCTAATTCCTCCAAAGAACCTTAACCAAATCTATGGTTTGTTTCCTTGGAACCTTTTGTTCTTTAGCCAAAATCTTAATCGGGTGTTCTTCAAAAGATAAATCTGCATTCAATTGAACCAGCTCAAAATCTATTACATGAGATGGGTCAGTAATGTATTTTTGAAGCATGAAGACATGAAATACATTTTAAACCCCTGATAAAGCTGGTGGCAAAGCCAACCTATAAGCCAAACACCCAATTCTCTCCAAAATCTCGAACGGGCCAATGAACCTCGGGCTCAATTTTCCTTTCTTTTCAAACCTCATAACTACTTTCATCGGAGCTATCTTCAAAACTACATGGTCACCGAAGAAGAACGTGTTATGATTCATTGAATCACTTATTGAGCCGGCGAAAACAAGCCTCGACTAATTAACTGATCAAGTAAAGAATTATAGAGATTTTGGTGGAGGCTGGAACTAGAAAAAAGTTGAGGATTTAATGGGCTAGTAGTAAGAGTAGCCACTGATCTTCTAGTTTTGAAAAAGAGAGGGAATTTACAAGGCCATTTCTTCCATTTCATGCTTAAAAAGTGATAAGAAGAAAAGAAAAGAGGGGTGAGAAAACAATTTAGAGAATGGATGAGAAAGAGTCAAAGAATGGATGAAAAGAAAAGAGGGGCGAGAAAAATAATAATAATAATACTTTTTTTACTTTAAATTTTAAAAATAATAAAAATTTGATTTGTTTTAAATTGCACTTTTTACTTTCATTATATTAATGAGTTTATTTTCATAAATTTATTCCTCTTGTATCGTACAACATCTTGTTATTGTTTTTTAAAACTTTGAAATTTTTTACTATTCTCGAAGTAAGATGTCATCAATATCATTGATCATTTTATTCTTATAATTTTAATATATATATATATATATATATATATATTATAGTTAAGAAGTATAAAATATATTCTATAATATCCAAAATATAATATAATTTGTAGATACCGTATTTTGCCTGTCTCAATTTCATTAAGAAATTTTAATATCATTTGAAAATAGATTTAATTTGAAACTGATTTTAAATGATAAATTGAATTTTGATTTTGAAATTTTATTTTTAACTATACTTTTCATGGTTTTAAAAAAAGAATTTTTCTTATTTAAAATTGGTGGATTTTTAATAAATACATAAAAGGCATCAAGTACAATTTTGGTTAAAAATCATTCGAAGATCTCATTTAAGTTGATTGGAAAGCAATTTTGGAAGGAGTAAATTTTGCTAGTAATTTGTGCTAATTAGTGACAAGGCAAATTGATTGATTGAAATTTGTAATTTTTTTTCCTTATGTTGCTCTTCCAATTTGCCTATAAAAGAGCCTCAATTTAGACCTAAAATCTAACCAAGAGAACCGACCTCACCTCCTCACCTCATAACCATATCATTTCACCATCTCTTAGCCTCCATAATCATCACCTCTCAATTATCTTCCTCCCAATTATTTTTTTTCTTCCTCATCGAGAACCTCCATAGACCATCAGATCACCTCACCCTCACCATCATCACCTCTCTCACACAGAAACGATCTCACATATCAGCTTCTCAAACATCTCGACCACGCCTCTATTTCAAATCGTAGAGAAAACACCATTTTCAAGATTTGTATTCTGGTAAGTATCATTTTAGAAGATATAGTTGTTTTTTTTTATTATTTGTTTTGATTTTATCTTTACATATAGATATGTATGGATAAATAAAAAAAATTAAAGAATTACAATTTGGACTTTATCCAAATCTCAGGATAAAAAGAACATCCATAAAAATTAAAATTTTGTTTTACATATTTCTTTTGTCTTTTGTTCTTTATTTGTTTATTATTATTTCATAGGATATGTACGTATGAATGTTTAAACAAGAAAATAGTAGATTCTATTTTCGTATTAATTGACTAAAAATTGGTGTAAATATTTATAAGCATCTTGATTTGATTTTGTTATTCCATATGTTAAAATGTAGATTAAACATTTATCTTAAAATAAATAAGTACTATACTTAAAATTTTACTACCTATTAAGAATGAAATTGTATTTATAATTATTAAAATATAATTAATTAATTAATTAAGGTTGAAATATTGTGTTCGATAAGTGCGTGGAAATCATCACGTTTGTGAAAACTGTGTAATTGCGCTTATCGGGTTCCCATATAAGTCTATAAAAACACTAAAAAATATAGAATAAAAAAACATAAAAAAAAACAATATTACATGTATTATTAAAAAAAATAAAAATAAAGAAGTGAGTATTTTAAATAAGTTTAAAAATTATTTCAAAAAATAAAGGAAAGTATTTTAAATAAAAATTAAAACGTTTTAAAATATAAATACAATTCCTATGATGGATTTTGAGAAGTAAAAACCTCAATTTTTTAAGGTGGAATTTTCTAAGTTCCAATATTGTTCAATTAACGGTCGTAACGCTGCTCATTTTAATCTCTATTGCTCACTTCATTTTGAAGTTGAGAAATAATTAAATGAGACATTTGTTTTTATAAATTAAAATTAATTTTTTTAAACTATTTAAATTAAGGACCATCATAAAAAAAAGATAATATATTGTAAAAATATGGTAACCATTTTAAAATTGGTGTTGTAGGGTGCTAACACCTTCCTACACACAACCGGCTCCCGAACCCAACTCGATTTTCGTAGACCATTATTATTTTTATTTAATTTGGTGATCAATCACACCCAAATATGGTTGATGGCTACTTCCACTTCATTTTCATATAAGAAACCTAATATTAAGGATGTCGGCCGCTCAGCGTCACGATCACGTTGTGACATAATTAATTTTTTAAGTTAAATGTAAAATACACTCTTACACTTTATTATTAAATCTGTAAATCATATTTTTATGTTTATAAAATATTTGTTAACACTCCTAAACTTTTGTAAAATTGTAAATCAAACTCATCTATTAGTTAGTTTTAACAAAATTGAGACACATGTATTCTAAACATGTCACCTGTTCTAATATTGTTCAAAATAACGAAAATTTTAAACGTATGAGTGTGATGTATAGATTTTATATCATACTAACATAATAGTTTATTCAAAAAATTATACTCAGTTATTTTTAATAAAATTGGAATATGTGACACATTAGAATATGTATGTATCTCAGTTTCGTTAAAACTAACTGATAGAAGAGTGTGATTTACAAAACATTGTTTATTAATATTTTTAAAGTGTATGAGTATGATTTATCACTAATCTAAATTGTAATGATGTATTTTACATTTAACTCTAAAATATACCATTATAGGTAATTATGTAAAATAAATCCCAATTAACTTAAAAACCCATAATTTTCACACAAAATTCAGAATTACAAACCGTTTGGAGAGTTAGAATAATAACAACACAACGTCATAATAATCCACTCAAAATTAAATTACTATAAAGATTTAAAATTTCTATATAAATGACCAAAATGTCCTACCCTCAAGAACGGGTCATGAATAAATTGATCCCATAGCTAACCCGGCCCCATTGAATTCTCAATTTTGGGTTCTAAAAATTAGGGCTTGGCCGGCTCAAGAAAGCCCAATAACAAATTCGATTTTTAGGGTTTTACAACTCCATCTCTCTAATATAAATCAGCTGCTTTTTCTTCTCCTCCTCTTCCTCCTTAACCTCTCTCGAGATTCTTTGCCTTTTTACAGATCTTCTTTGGATTTCAGCTTCGATTTGATCTGATCTAATCAAATCATGGGGCATTCTAACGTTTGGAATTCTCACCCTAAGAACTATGGCCCCGGCTCTCGCACCTGGTATGCTTTTTTCTTTGTTTTTCGTTTTTGATGGAAACGTTTTTTATGTGATTTATTCCTTATTTACTCTTCCGATTGATTATCCTCTTGTTTTATTCGAAAAGATTGGATTTTTATTGGTTTTAATGGGTTTGTTGACTTTCTATTTTTCGCATTGGATTTGAGTTTGATTTCGAGATTTGGATAATCATAAATATGTTTCTTTTATTCGTGGCTGAAAATATTAGTTTACACTATATTCTGGACTGAATCTGTGATATTTAGTCGAGTAAAGTTTTAGTTAAGTGATTCCCTTTTTCCAAATCTTAGTGTATTTGTACTGTTTGTCAATTGCTTTTCGATTTTTTTTTTAATAATTCTGGGTTATAATGGATTATTAGGAAGTTTTGAAGTTGATCGGTTTTGGGAATTCTGAGCTTTCTCATTTTTCAGGGTTTAGAAGTTTTGATTCTTAACAATCGAATATTTATAATTGGGTGATGTTGGTATGTTGGGTTTTTGCTGTTCCTTTTTGTTATTTGTTTTACCTTCTTTTCTTTCATTTTGCCAGCCTGATTGGCTTTTCAGCTGTCTGTTTTTTAAAGTGAGTAATAAGAAATTGTTCTCTAATGGAGTTTGTGGCTTTTTGGTTTTCTTAAATGTTAGTTCAATAGTTTGAACATTTCTGTACTTGTTATGTTGGATAATGATTTGAAAAGATGTGGTGTGAATTATTTACTTTTGCGTCGATGGGTTTTGGATTTAGAGATCATGTTGTTGGGGGTAATGTAATGTAAGTATTTGATATGAAAATCTCTTTGTTTTAAATTAATGTCTTCTCTCTTTGTCTTGCTCCTTCTCCAGCCGGGTATGTGGAAATCCTCATGGGTTGATCAGGAAGTACGGGCTTATGTGCTGCAGACAGTGCTTCCGCAGCAACGCCAAGGAGATTGGATTCATCAAGGTAAAGTTTTTTTTATAGAACCTTTTCACCGCATTTTTTTTTAAAATGTCCATTTTCACTTTTTTTATATTCTCCTGATTTTCTCAACTTCTCATGCAGTATCGTTAAATGGTCAGTTTTCTTCTCCAGCAAGAGAAGATGCAATGGATAGAATTATGATATTTCAGCATTTTTCTTATATGTATGAAGTAACTTTGAACTTCGATGTTCTCTCTAGTTTTATTTTTTCTGGAACCTTGAGTTGATTATTGAACTTAGGCTGTTACAATGTTGCACATTTAAATTTTGAGCTAGTGGTTTCCATTTGCTCTCTTCCCTCTGTTCATTACTTGTTAGTAGTATTATCTATTATGGTGGTCCTTCAAATCAAAGGTCACGATGAGCATTAGTAGGGTCGCTTACTATTTATTGATCATATTTATTTCTTCTCGTTATAACTCGTGCTTGATTTGTGTGACGTGGTCCATGAACCGAATTACACAACAACCATTGCGATTTAATGCAAGATGTTTTGTCGAGTGGAGCTACTGTATTTCATAGCTGGGTTATCTTAGGCAAAATGCTGAATGGGTTTTGAGAATTCTGCTGTTGATATTCTCCATTGATTTTTTTTTTTGGTGTAGCTCTTAACTGTTGGATGTGTGGCTAAAGATACTGTGTTTTTTTTTCCTTTAACAATGGTCGATTGTCTTGGTTACCATAAATTTTATCAGTATTTATCATTCGTAATCATGGACCTAATTCATTTATTGGCTTTATAATTTAGGGGATAGGTTATTTATACTGATAATTCCTAAACTAATATGTTTTCTTAAATTTAAACATTTTACTCTAATTTGGTTTAATTAAAGCTTTTTTGTACATTCTGAACACAGGAATTAGGGTTTTAAAGTTTGTTAGTATCAGGTTAGCCTGGTATTAGGATACTTCAATCGTTGTGATTGATAGAATTGAATCAAATTTCGAAATGTATTTTAGTAGATGTTTTAATGTTAGTTAAATCATACGAAATATCTCTAACTTGTGGGCTTGACATTTCAAAAGTTTCAATTCTACTCTCAATTTTAAGAATTCCTTTAATCTTTTAATTTCTATTAACTAAGTAGAAATTGTACAAATGTTATTTTTGAATAAATAATTTCTTAAATAAAATATTCGTATAATTTAACCTCAAATGTTATATGGGATGAAATTCTTTATCTTTTAATTTGAAAATTAGGGGATGTTTGGTTCATGAGAATGATAATGTAATGTCTCGTGATAAGAAACTTGTATTTGGTGCTCATAAATGGGAGTGTAACAATGTTTTAATTTTTTATTTAATTAATTTATTATATTTTTAAATTTAGTATATATTTTAAAAAATCACTTCATACTAAATTTAAAAATAATTCATTAAAATTAAAAGAAACTATATTAAACTTTAATATATGTTGAATTAATTACACTAATAACCAATTTAATTCACCTAATTTCAGTTTTAATGGTTGTTTTATATTAATGTCATATTTACCCATAAAACACCATTTATGGTGGCGATTCTGATATTCCAATTTTAATATTTACCTTATTACCCTTTTATCTCTCCTAATGAACTATGTCTCATTAATTACATATAATTTAATTTCGTCTTTTCACAATGAGATTTAATTTTCCGGTGGTGGTTTTGGGTAGTTTTGATATATATGTAAAAGATTGTGTTTTTTTTAAATAAACAACATTAATTTGTCCATTACTGAAATTAACCCATATATGTTTTGGTGGATCAAGATGTCAATTCAAATAGTAATTAATTTTGGTTTGGCATATACTCTCTTCCTCTTGAGGTCGAAGGTTCGAGTCCCCCCTCCCCCACTTTGATGTAATCTCAAAAAAAAAAAAAAAAAAAATTTGAAATTAGATCTAATTGATGGAAGAAAATGGTGTATGAGATTTTACATGTCACTTCAGATCTTGTCTATATCCCAAGTCCCACTCCCAACGAGGAAAGATTTCTTGGTTATAGCCCGATGCTGATTACAGATTATTTTAATAGCTTATTTGACAGCAATTTATAAACTTGTTCGTAGCTTTTTAGTACCAAACTTTAATGGAAATATAATTTTTTATTTTATTTTTCGTTTTTCCAGATCATAATGGTGTGAATATTGAATAGTGCTTAAATTTTCAATAATATTATCATTTTTTAATTGTTTTCAAAATTACATTTCAACTGAAAATTGAAACAAGTTTTAAAAGTTTTTACTAAATAGCCATAAAAAATTCAAGTTCATTATTCATAATTTCATACAAGGAAAGAGTCAAAACGGTCGACATAAAAATTACAGAATTATCACAAATAACAGACTTTAGATATGTATCAGTTGGTTTTTTTTTTTTTTAAAAAAAAAAAGATTATTGACTTAAATATAACAATTCATTAATTTATTGAATTAATTCAATAATTTAGTGAATTCAATGAAGGATAAAATATCATTTTGGTCATTGAACTTTCATTCTAGTTTTATTTTTGTCCCTAAACTTTCAAAGGTTACATTTTTCATCCCTGAATTTTACGATTCGTTCTATTGTAGTCCATCCTTCAGTGTTTTTCCGATTGGAGCACTAACGGAAGGCTTATGTGGTATGTAATATGTGACATTATAGAAATATGCACTGAGGTTAAAAGATGGTAAAATGAATATACAGTTAGGTTAATCTCATCATTTTCTCTGTAATTGCAGTCTTAAATCTTACTGTATATTCGTTTTTTATGTCATTTAACCTCACTGTATATTTATATAGTGTCACATAATCAATTACATATCACACAACCCTCCGTTAGTGTCCCAGACAGAAGAACTAAAATGGAACAAATCGTAAAGTTTAGGGATGAAAAATATCACTTTTGAAGTTTAGGGATGAAAATGAAACCCGAGTGAAAGCTCAACGACTAAAATGGTATTTTACCCTTCAATAAATTAGTAAACTAAAAACAATATGTTATTTTGATGACGTAATGTATAACCAATTTAATAAATGCGAGTTTTAGTTTCTAAAAACTCATTTAGATGATAATTATTTAATAAAAAATAAAAAATAAAAATATTAAAAGTAAATAGTTCATCAATTTATTAAACTAGTTCGATCGTTTAGTAAAGTAATAACAATACGCTATTTTAGTAAATTTTCATAAATTATGGAAAATAAGTAATTATATATATTTTCTGCTCGTTCAGTCATTCTCCTTAATTAAAAATTAAAAAACGTGTACCAACTCATCATTTCATTAGTAAAACTACTCTATTTCCTTCGTTTATAAACTATTGCGTTTCTTAAAAAAGTGTTTAAAACTAAAAAAAAATAATAATAATAATTTAGGGTTATTAATATGTATATTCATATTATGAGTAATAATTCCAATAATTTTGATTAAAAAATTCCATTTGAATTCTACAAATAATCAGCTTCTAATGAATGAATGTGGCTATGTTTTTGTTGTAATTACCCATTTAGAAGCATAATTCATTTCCCCCGATTCTTCCAAAGTACGGAGTGGTCGCACTCCACGCAGTGTCAACTTCAATACAACAAAGAGGAGAAAATTTGATGTGACTACTTACCTTGCAATTTAACTAAAGTAATTTTCAAAATAATAATTATGTAATTTGTGTCAAATTTTGTTATGTGATTTGTTTTAGGTTTAAAACATATTTCGGTTCTCAAATTTTGATTATTTTTCTCTCTCATTTATTCCTCATTTCTCTTTCTGGTTAAATGAAAATAATTCTCCGGACGATGTTCCCCCTTAAAACATATTTCGGTTCTCAAATTTTGATTATTTTTTTCCTCATTTCTCTTTTTGGTTAAATGAGAACAATTTTCTGAACAATGTTCTCCTTGATCTAATATATGGGTTGCACTCTGCTATCCAACTATAATCTTAATTCAATTACTCAATATTATATATATTGAAAATAGTGTGAATAGCGGAAAAAAAAAATAGTGTGAATGAGTTCATGTTAAAATATCAATAAAAATGATGGAAGATAATGAAACAAAATATTACGTAAAATTTGAGAACTCATGAAATTTTTATAGGTTTAAAGACTAAAATGACACAATATTATTATAAGGAGAGTACAATCAGTATTAAACCCCTTTTTATAGCTAAAAAATAAATATTTGAAAAAAAAGAGTAAAGTAGTGTTTGGTTTATGGGTTTAAGAAACTTTAAAATGTGTAATTTAAAGATGGGGAGGTTGTATTTAATACCTTAAGTTGAAGAATTGATACACTAAATAAACTCAGATTTTAATGGAGTAATGCAATATATTCTCATTCTCCTTAGGTAAACCAAGTAATATTTTGGTGAATTTGATACTCCACGTTTGTGTAAATTGGTAATTTATTTATGTATCATGAAATTTTTATTGAATTAGGGTAAATCAAAAGTAATTCCACACTATAATATATCTAAAAAAATATCATCAAGTTTAATGAGGTAAAAGGAAAAATTAACCAGTCAAAAGTAATGTGTTCTTCTAGAGCTATAAAACTACCAAAACAAGCAATATATTTTAACTCCTTGTAATTGAAAATGGAATCAAATTTTTACACCTACTTCAATGGTTGACACCCGTGTATGAAGTTGAAATTAATTGTATGTGAATTGTGATTGCATTAATTAATAAACTCTAAAATGGTAATATAGTACACTCCCTCCATTCTTAACTCAAATATTTTCTTTTCTTTTCTTATCACATGTTTTCTACTTTCTTGCATTAAGTTATTTTAGTGTTTAGTTTTGATTTTTATTTTTTTTATGTATGATTTTCACTGCTCTGAATATTTTAAAACTTTCAATTTTTTCTGTAATATTTAAATTTTTGTAAAACTTAACGAAATTGTTAATAAAAGGTATTTTCAAAATAAATTAAAAGACCGAGAGTTTAATTGAAACTTTTGAATGTGGGGGTAAACCTGGAAAAAAAAACTTCATAAGTTAGATGTATTTTTGTATAATTTAGCATTTTATTTTATAGTTTTGCTTTTATGAGAGTATAAATTGAATTATTTATGAAATTGAAAGTTTTAATTGATAAATTTAAAAGTTTTGAGTTTAAATTGACGGATAAAATTCAGTTTTTTTTTCCATTAATTTATTATTTGTTTTTTTATACCTAGTATCAATATAATTTAGTATTTTAAGGAGAAATATCGTAAGAGAAAAAAATCCTAATTGAGAAGGTTATAGTAGTAAAAGCAAGTGGAATTTTGATTTTATACATTAAAATATATATATTTTTTAATCAATAGTGTATGAATTGATTTGTTTAAAAAAAAACAATAAACTATAAACTATTATGCAAAGATAAAGAAGGGAATGTCATTGTAACTTGATACGAAAGTGAAGGCTACTTCAGTGTTCAGTCTAGTCGTTGCTTGATTTGATGCTTATTAGCCACTGATTAAAAATTAAACTTTGTTTTGTTATTTATGGAAACTCTCTGTCTCTCAGCTTTCGACTCTTCTCAAATTCATCCCACACTCTTTTTTTCCTCCCAAAAAAATTATTTAAACTATCTATGAATTATAAAGATGGTAATTATTAGAGTTAAATATAAATCACACTCTTGCACTTTGAATTATTGTTAAATTATATCTCTATATTTTATTTTTTTAAACATCCCTACATTTCAGTGAAATTATATTTCACACCCTTCTATCAGTCAGTTTTAATGAAATTAAATTATAAAGCTTTTCAAAATTTTAATGAGGGGGTTATTAACCATGTGTTTAGATTGTACAAAACACTGGATTTGTTAAATCTTAGTTAATGTAAAATATGTTGAAAATTGTGAAATGAACGAGTTTGTTAGACTGAAGGGTTAACAAACCACTCAACATGGGTTTCAAAACTGAGAAACAAACGTCAGTTAGGGTTGTTAACATCCGGTTAAACAAGCCTCACCGGTGAACCAAACACGCGAGTGTAATTTATAGATATTATGGTTTAGGGTTTAACGACATGGAACACGTATTAACTTAGAATATGAATGTGTCTTAATTTCATTAAGACTAACTGATAAAATAGTGTGAGTTGTAATTTTACTAAAGTGGAGGGGGTGTTTAAAAAAAGTGGTAAAATACCATTTTGGTCTCTGAACTTTCACTCAAGTTTCATTTTCGTTCCTAAACTTTCAAAAGTTACATTTTTCGTCTCTGAACTTTCCGATTCGTTTTGTTTTGGTCCTTCAGATTTTTTTTTCCTTCTAGGACACTAGTGGAGAGCTTATATGGCATGTAGTTGATGATGTGACATTATATAAATATACCGTGAGGTTAAATACTATAGAAAAGTGAATATAAAGGAAGGTTAATCTCATATTTTTCTCCTTAATTCCGGTCTTAAATCTCACTGTATATTCGTTTTTCCACGTCATTTAACCTCATTGTATATTTATATAATGTCATATCATCAATTATATGCCACATAAGCCCTCCGGTAATGTCCTATATGGAAAAACACAGACAGAAGGACTAAAATGGAACGAATTGTAAAGTTTAGGGATGAAAAATGTAACTTTTGAAAGTTTAGGAACAAAAACGAAACTTGAGTGAAAGTTCAGGGACAAAAATGGTATTTTATCCTAAAAAATAAAGTGTAGTGGAGTGATTTATCAATAATCTAAACCGGAAGGGTGTGTTTTTCATTTAACTCTAATAATTATACTATGAAACTTTGAATATGAATAATCAACCCCCTAAAGACTTTATAAAGTGTTAAAACTGAACTCATAAAATTTTAATTTGACAAATTATTGTTATGAAATATATATGGACTCGTATCTCTCAAGATCCTATCTTTGCTCTGACCCTAAAACCCTGACGGGGTAGGAGTTTTTTTTTTCAGTCTCACCTCTCTAATCATGTTGATAATAGAAATGTATTTCTTATCTCTAGAATGATTTTCAAGGGTCTAATTTGAAATTTTATTGAGGTAATTTATCAAAATTTTATGAATCTAATCTTAAAGCTTTTTAAAATATAGATGGTCAGTTATTCAAATTGAAAGTTTGAAGCTAGATGTAATTATTACAAGGTTGGGGTATTTGTATTTTTTTTTATATCCCAAACCTGTTTGCCACTTTGAAAATTTTGCATTTCCATTGCACTGCATTAGGTTGTGCTTTGCGTGAATTGGCATTAAAATTTTGCAAAATTAGTAATAATTGTTAGCAAAGTTTGGTCACTTTTGAAAGGGTTTGCCCCATTAGAAGATTTGATTGATTGAGAATTTGTGATTGTAACTGTGAACTGTAAAGTGTTGGGAGGAGGGGATGTTTGAGAGAGTTTACTTACTTTTTTTTTAATGGAAAATAAATAATGCAGTTGGATGTTAGAGAAAACAAGTTTATGAAATTTTTAGTTAGTTTTCTAGTTTTAATTTATTTTCACTTCCTGAATAGCTTATTTCTGAGATAATTAAGTGTGTTTTTATTTTTCAAAATCGTAAACTTATTAATAGTGATTTCGAGTAAATCCCCTGATGTTTGTAAAGAACATATATGATTGTAGATGAGGAGTTTTGAAAATAGTAAAAGTTTTTACAATTTTAAGAAACAGAACTCTCATTATTTCAATAAAAATTTCAAAATCATAAAAACTAACTAAATTTGAAAAATTATTGATTTTTAATTTAAAACATCTCGATTAAAAACATAAAATACAATGATAATATTGATCATTAAATAACATAAGAGAAAAAAATTAAACGAAAATGAATTTTCATTAATTTAAAGAATAGTTTCATTAAATTAATGAAAGAAAAAAAAGTCACTTCTAAAAAAATTTAAAACTTTTATTATTTTTAAAAACATTAATTCATTAAAACACTTGCAACATATTTAGAAATGTCAAATTTGGGCTCTCGTTTGATAACCTTCCTCGTTTCCATTTCTTGTTTCTTGTTTCTATTTCTTGTTTCTTGTTCCTATTTTTTTTAAAAGAGAAATAGAAACATATTTGGTAACCCGTTTCTTATTTCTTGTTTCTGGAAGAAAAAGAAACATAAATGTGTTTGGTAACTATTTCTTATTTCTGTTTCTCATTTAAAAAAATAAAAATATTTTGAAAATATTAAGGGCTCGTTTGATAACCTTCCTCTTTTACATTTCTTGTTTCTTATTTCTATTTCTTGTTTCTTGTTCCTGTTTTTTTAAAAAGAGAAATAGAAACATGTTTGGTAACCCGTTTCTTATTTCTTGTTTCTGGAAGAAAAAATAAACAGAAATGTGTTTGATAACTATTTCTTATTTCTGTTTCTCATTTAAAAAAATAAAAATATTTTGAAAATATTAAAATTTTAATTGACATATTTAAAAATATTATATCAATATGACTTTTGGATAGTTATAATATATTTTATAAGTCAAAACGGGACAATATAATGATTTATCAATGTGTTGAAAAGTTTGGAAACAAGAATAAGAAACAAGAAATTGGAATTTGTTGTTTCTAAAATTTCTACACAATTTTGGGAATGGATTTTAAAAAAAATGAGAAACAAGAAACAGGAATAGTTACCAAACAACTTCATTTCTTAAAAAATGAGAAATAGGAACAAGAAACAGAAATTGGGATAGTTACCAAACGGGCCCTTACCAAGGAAGATGAATTAAATTATTATATTAATTGTATGTTATTTGTTTATATTTTTGTATGATATCCATTTTATTAAAATAGTTGTTTTTTTTTTCACTTTTGTATTAAATATTACACACCTTTCAACATTTTTGAACATGATGAATATAATTAAGATGAATTGGTTTTTAAAAACATAAAGAAATGATAAATTAAATTAAACAAAAATTATCGTTTTCAGAAGTTAATCTTTCATTTCTATAAAGTAAAAGACTAATAATCTATCTCTCAAAAGTAAAGTAAGAATAACAATGGATAAAAATCTGACATTCCTTTCTTATTATACATAACATATAGACTACTACACTAAAAAAAAAAAATTATTGTAAGCACACGCGATCAAAAGTTTTCATGCCATCAATCCATCAACTTGCACACCCCTCTTTAAATCTTGACTTCCTCACACTTTCTTGATCTCACTTGGCCTTCTTCACTTAGCATTCAAGAGAATGACTTCATTGAAACTCATTTCTCCGATATCTAATAGTTTCCCATTTTGATTTTTCTTCTCAATATATAGACTCAAAAAGTGTAGTTCATCCATCCCTCCATGTGATCATTAAACTCAATTGCTTTTATCAATAAAAATAGAATTAAATTTTGTGATATTCAATTTATGAAAGAGAAAGTGTAGTTCATGCATCCCAACTTGATCATTAAACCCAATTGTGTTTATCAATAAAAATGAAATTAAAATTAAAAATTTAATTTATTATATTCAATTTAATAATTAATAATTAAACTAATTTAAAACATATTAAAATAAAGAATAAATAAAATATATATATTCAATAGTGGCAAAAGGGGAAATCAAAAGTTTCTCCCCTGAACCCCCTTTTAGAGGTAGTCTAGATAAAAAAAAATTAAATTATTCATATTTTTAAACTGTTTTTAGGGTAAAATACAAATAACATTCCGCTGGTCTTTGTCAAATTCATGAACACCCTATGTGGTTTAAAAATAGCAAATCACGTCCCATGTAGTTTCAAATTATTTCAACGAGACCCCTCCCCTCCAACGACATTAACTTTATTTTAATCATAACTTATTTGTTTGAACTCCGATTTGGATGAGTCAAAATATATATTTTGAAATCCTTAATTTCAGGCATTATGGTCATTCAAAACTTCTAAATCATCAGTAACCAAAATGGTTAATGACTTCAATCATACCTAGTATTTTGATGATAATAAACTCTTTTTTTATTGACGGTTTTGAAGTTTCGAAACAACCATAACATAGAGCTAAAAATGGGGATTCCAGAACATCTTGAATAATCCAAATCGGAGTTCAAACGAATAAGTTATGACTAAAATAAAGTTAATGGTGTTGGAGGAGAGAAGTCTCATTGAAATAATTTGGAACTACAGGGGTGTGAATTGTCATTTTTAAACTACGGGGGTGCTCATGTATTTGACAAAAACCACATGGATCTCATTTGTATGTTACCTTTGTTTTACTGTGCTGTTGTAACAACCCCAAATTCCCAAAACATGAAAAATAAACACATTGGTAGCAGAAACTAAAATAAAACGAGTAAACCCTTCTCATTCAAATAAAAACTCAAAACTCAGTTTCTGTTCGATCGAACTTGTTTTAAACAAAGAAAAATCACTTATAAAATCACTCGAAAGTTCTCCACTATCTCAATAAAACAAAAGAAACATTCAACATATCAAAGAGTTTATACATGACCCTCCCCAGTATTATTATACTATGGGAAGAAAAATAACATATGTCGGCTTGTAAATCCACACCAACCGTTCCACCAATCACAAACAACGTCACTTGCCAGTTTTCTTCTTCTTTTTACCTGAAATAAATAAATAAATGTAGTATCATGAGGCTACACCCAATGAGTAGAAAAATGTTAAAAGAAAAGTAATGTCATGAGAAGTTCTCTAAATCCTTTAAGTCCATAAACGTCCTCACCGACTTACAATAAAGTCACTCAATCTTAATAAATCTAACTTTTACACAATGGCTTAACACACCTCTTTGTTCGTAAACAAAGAGAGAATTCCCTTGAAAATGATTAAACACATTTTTTTCACAATTTAAACATTTTGAGATTATTCGTCATATGTATTTGCAAAGGACATAAGCGAACCTACAAGCATATTCTTTTCCATTTGTTGAAATGAACCTGTCCCGCTAAGTGTTATTAAGTCGTGCATAACTGTAATAATCTCCCTTAACAGTATATTCTTCATTAAGTATGACTCTACTTAATGCAAACCTCCAACCATATTGTTCAATGCATCAAAACTATATGATTTAACAAAAAGCATCACTATTAAAATGCTTAACAAGCCTAGGTTCAGTTTCTAGCCTAAAAACACTGTTTCCACCTAAAACTGACCTTTAAGAGACTATAACTTAAAATTTCTAAATTATGGAAAATTATCATTTTCTCAGCCTTAAAATGGTCTAAAATCACCCAAGACCACAATCTTAACTCACAAAACGGTCACTCAAAGATTATCCACTCAAATGAACAAAACTAGCTTAAACTAGTGTAGTTTCGCCCCAATTTCAGACACTAAATGTTTATAAATTCTCTAAAACTATTCCAGTGGCAAAAATATCTTATAAACACTTCAGAATTCACTCTAAAATATTCACAAAGCTCCATAAATGACTCACAGTTCGATTTCACATTTTAATAAGGTGCCTAAGCTAGTTTTCCAACCTATTGGGCACTAAACATGCTTTCTTGTCCACAAAACCAGCAACAATTAATGTGACGACCCGTCACTTTTAAATAATTTAAAATCAGAGAAAACAACGGAAGTCTTTTAATTTACGAAAAATTGGCGTGGTTTTGTTTGAAAATTGGCATGCCGAAAACCTGTTTACATCCTAATTTTCACATCTAATAAAATCTCATGGACTTTAAGTCCAAATCAGGAGTTCAAATATATAATATCATAAAAACATCATCCAGAAGCTCTTATGAGCCAAAATATGATACAAAATAATCAAAGTCTTAAAAATTCACCAAATAAAACATAGACTTTACAAAATCCATTAGTCCATCTCGAGGTCAGCATCCCCGATCACGCAAGACCACCTCCTCCTCCTCGACCTCTAGCCAAGGCATTACCTGAAATTGGTTGTAATATCATGAGCTAACAAACTAAGCCCAGTGAGAATAATAAGCATAAAAAGTAAAGATAGACCTCAAACTCGCATTTCGATTTATGTCCAATTAAACTGACATACTCTTTCCTAGAATTCTCCAAGTCTAGGTAATTATTCCATATTCTTCCAAGTATGACATTACTACACTTGTAGTCAATTCTCAATTATTAACTTGTTATGACTAATAAAGTAAAGTGGATAAACTTTGTTTAACATATAACATCTCGATTCCCTATATCACCAATCATAATCATGATTGTATAAAGACATCCCGTAGGATTCCACAATATCTTTTATGCATGAGGAAGTAATATGTACGTCCGCAACTTACAATTCAACTCCACGTAAGGAAGTAATATGTGCGTCGCAACTTACAATTCAACTCCCTATGTATGAGAAGTAATATGTACGTCCGCAACTTACAATTCAACTCCACATAAGGAAGTAATATGTACGTTCGCAACTTACAATTCAACTTCTATGCATGAGAAGTAATATGTACGTCCACAACTTACAATTCAACTCCACATAAGGAAGTAATAGGTGCGTCGCAACTTACAATTCAACTTCTTTTCAATGATGCGAGATGTTATGCATATGTTTACATATGCTTGTATAAGTAAATAAAATAAAAGTAAATGATAAAGCATCCGAAATAAGCATAAAGTAAAGGAACATAAAGTAAAGAACGTAAGGTAAAAGGGCATAAAGTAAAATAGATAGAATTCCGGACGAACGATATATCGATCGAACTCCGCTAACAATAATAAAAGCAAAGGTCAAACTATAACGATTAACCTAAACTTTCAAGGATTCTAAACTTCCAATAATCCGAGGTTCTATCAACCAATCATTATCAAAGTCTTGTATCCTTAAACTTCCAAATGATCCATTTTAAACTCCGAAACTAATCTAACTTAGAATCTTCTAAGATTCGAGGTTTTCATCGAGAAATCCTAAGTTTCTCGCCTAAAGGATTAACTCAAAATCCTAAGGCACTAACTCACTCCCTCTAATCTTAGGTTGGATTCTAATCTTAGTTCCGAATCTACAAATCAACGTACTTATTTGCTTTCTATAGTTACTTTAAATTCTAATCATTCTCACCTTAATTAAAAGTGAAGACTTCGCTCCCCAAGCACCTGAGAGCGATCAAACAAACGGTTCAAAAACACCTACAAAAGGATTAATATCCCGAAAATTAATAAATTACCAACTAACGATTAAACAACGATGAAACAAGCAAAAAGACGAAAAATCCACCAAACCCCTTCAAAGAGGCTCTCGCCCTCCCTAAAAACAAAGGTCTCGGGTTTGGTTTTTCGCTTTTTGGCAATTTAAATACATTTTGAGTTGGTTTTAAGCAAATTCGATAATCCCGATTTCAATGGGTATCGATAATTAGGGTTTTTGAACATTAATCCCTTTCCCGAATTGAATTTAAATAAACATTCATTCATTAATTTCTAACCCATAATCAAACCCAAAAGGGTAAAATTCAAACGGAAAGGGTTTCGATGGAAACTCCGGTTTTAGGGTTATGGAATAGTTTCCAAAAACACTTAAAACTACTCCTGAATTGACAAACACCGAGTTTCACTAAAGAAATCGAAAGAAAACAAGTAAAACTCCATTAAAACACTATTTGGAGCTTAGGGTTTCAAGAGATTCTTACCGAGAACTCCTCGGATCTCGAGAGAAACGGACGAAGGCTAGGTGGGAAATGATCCTTGACCCGAGGGCTTTCCGAAATATATAAGATTGAGCCGATCCGACAAGAAACGAACAAAAGCCAATTTTTCTTTCTTCCTCTTTGATGCTCACGGGTGGGGAGGGAGAAATGAGCAAGTTTTTGGTCAATTGGTTGGTCAATGAGTTCATTTAAAGAAGATAGTCAAATAGTGTTTAGATATTTTTGCAAATTGGGTAATTACGGTTTTGCCCTTTTATGACTTTTGGCTTAAAAACGAATCCCGAACATCTCAAACTATCCCAATGGTAATTAATAATTATTAATTGGCCCGTTAATAATTATTAATACCATTAAAACGTATTTAAATAAATAAAGCCATTAAAAGGAATTAAAACGAAATAAATTACTAAATTCTAATTTAATAATAAATAAATGAATTTTAATTACTCAAATAAAAATAAAATAAATAAAAGTTTTTTTTTTTATCACAAAATAACGGGACGTTACAATTAAGAACCTTAAAAACACATTTAATAAGACTAGAACACCATAAAACAATCCTAGAGAAACTACAAATCAGTTTTGAGTCAAACTAAAACAAACTATTCTTTTTATGCATGCTTAATATCAACTTTTCGTCAAAACATAAAATAGAATTTCTGCAGTTGTAACAGCCCCTAAGTCATCTAATTCCAAGTTTAAAACATCTCCTTAATGCCCAAAATGAGAAACAATAACATTTAATTAAAAAAAAGGAAAAATACACCTGAAACTAATTAACGTTTAACATCTTCTACTCACCTTAGATTCTTGATTTTTTTTCAAGAATTCAAACTCTTTTTTTTTCAAGAACTCCTACAACCTCTCTTGAAAGTTGAAGAAACATTTCTCAAACTTCATCAAATAATTGCCACTGCAAGGAAGAGTCGTTCTACACCTATACGAAAAGTAAATCGATCAAGAATTGGAGAAAAACATAATAGGTCTGAAGTGTTTTTGGCTCATAACCTTTTCTACAGAATTTGGATTACTACAAATGTATGCTCAATGGAAAGATAATGAAAAATTGATAAAAATAGACAACTTACTTACGCAAATCGGAGTTCGGATGATGGAGTTATGACAAAAATACTCTTGGGAATTTCATTTGGGCGAAAATTTGAGAAAATATGATAAATGGAGGCTGATTTTTGGAAAAATGAAGAAGGGAGGAAATGATTTTAGGGTTGAATCCTGATTTCTGTTAATTACGAAAATGCTATTGAACTAAAACGGTCATAACTCTCTCACCGGGTCTTAGAACGATGATCCGTCAATTGTGCTGGAATCGTAAAAACGAGACGATCAACATCATCCAAAAATATTAAATTAAACTTGTGGTTTTAATTTTGAAGTTTAAGAAATTATCAAAATGCCCTTACAATATAACGAGTTGTTTCTCATTCAATTTATTAATCCAACTTCATTTATATCATTTGAGAAAATAATATAAATTTCCATTTTTTTATTTAGTCTTACTTGGTAATGGATCGTTACAATTGTCCATTATCAATATAAAATTTTTGGAGAATGATTTTTCATAATTTAAAAATTAAAGTATATATTTTATTATTATTATTATTATTGAATAATAATATAGAATTAATTATATAAATTTAGCTATAGATTACATTAAAGGTATCATTGGAACAATACACAATTTTTAGCATATTCCATTACCTAAATCTTATAATACAAATATGATCCACCTATTATCATGTATCCATCTAAAATTTTAGTCCAAATAAACAAATCGATCGCAAGATATACGACATTATTTAAATACCAGGCATCTAGATTTCCTTAAATTAACACCTCTTAAGTATTGATTTTAACCGGTGTAACAAGATTTTTATTATACTAATATAATGTATATCCATTATACTAAAGAAATTAAAATTATCAAAGAAATATAAAAAATTGAGACTTTTACATCAATAGCACTTGAAAACATAAGCAAATATACTAGAGTAAACGAAGAATTAATTTATTTAACCATTTTTCTATTTCTACATTTAAAATATTTTTGAAATCTTACTTAGATTTAAACAAATTACTTTATTTAATTTTTAAATTTGGCCAATATTTTAGAGACTTTTTTTCTACAAAAGATTATTGTTTCTCTCTCATATTGTGCTTGCTAATATAACATCACTCTATTTAATTCTTTTCTACAAAAATGAAATCAATATATACATTTCCACAATTATCTAAAACATTGAAGACCCTATCCCTATCCACCTAAGTTAGAAAACAAACTTGGAAATCACCCCATTTGACAAAATTCAATTAACTAGCCATTATAATTGGGTTCACTTCTTTGAGTGCTTTCCTTTACAAGAACTCCCCCAAATTTCCTCAAATCTTTAGTTCTAAGGAAAAGTGTGGAAAATGTGTGCTTGAATGTCAACCAATATGGTATGTACATAGAATATGCATCTAGAGTGAGCACATTTTCAAGGAAAAGCATACTCACTTACGTGCAACCCGAAAACACCTCATTAGACCCCATTTGATAATTTTTTTTTGAAGTTTTTAATTTTTAAAAATACAATTGTCTTGATAATCAATTGATTTTTTCGTTTTCATTTTTATTTTATTTATGAAAAAAACAACATAATTTGAACAAAAAAATATATTTTTTAATTCAAAAACCGAGAAAACCAATTGATTTTTTTTAAAAAACAAAAAATTGTTTTTCAACATAAAAAATAAAAAACAGAAAATGAAATGGTTATCGAATCAGATTAAATAACTCAAAATATTTTTTTTTCACAATTCTCTATCGAAATTGCAAGTTTCATACACTTTTGTTAACATTAATTTTGTGGAGGAGGAAAATGGAAGCAATGTAGGAAAGCTACACAATATACAAATAAACTTATTCTCTTTTTTAATAGGGTTATAATCACTTCTAAAGCAAACAAAAACTAATGCCCTCTTAACAAACCAATAACTTATAAGTGGGTTGCATTACTTTTGAACCAATTTTATTATTTTATTGGAGTGTGCCTTAAGTCACATGGAAAAAGAAAAGAGGATTGAAGAAATTCAAGAACCCTCTCTAAGATCTTGTCGCTTTAGGGTTTTGCATATTTTTCCTTATCCCTATTTTTCCTTCACATCAAATTAAAGATGGGAAATTATCAAACAATTATTGATTTTGGTGAATGCACTTTGGGGAGTTCCAAGTATAAAAATTATATATTTTAGTGTTAAAAGTTTTAAAATTTAGGATAATGTTATAGGTAGATATTCTTTTTGAGAAGTCTATATTTAATAGAATTAATGTCAACATGAATATAGCTCAAATGGTTAAGCATATACTTCCTTTCCATAAGGTCAAAAGTTTGAGTCACACCTCTCCCAATTTGATGCATAATAGCAATTGGAATTTCTATAGCGATATATATGCTTTTTTTTCTTTTTTTACTATGCATCTTAATTCAAAGTATCTTTAATAAGTTTGGAAATAAAAAGAGAGTTCTCGTGATGATAAAGTCTAAGAAATGCTATCGTATATCCTCATGAGGCATAAATAACCAATTGTATAACATATCGAATGGCATGCGTTTTTCTTTTTTTTAAGAAATTGCATGTAGTTTTTTTGAAGAAAAATACAAGAATATGAATCTATGTGGTTTATTACGAAAAATTCAAATTATAAAATTTAAAAGATATTAAAGAATCTGAATCAGAGATTTTTTTTTTGGTAAGAATGCTCATATATAAGTTTGAGTGTATAATATTGTGAAAAAATAATAATTATGACCAATACCACTTTTTTGTCCTTATTTTAAAAAATAATAAATGTTTAATTAATTTAAAAAAATAGTATTTTTTCCATTAAATTGATGAATATATTTTCATTAACTTTTTTCTTTTGTATTGTTGAATGATCAATCTTATTTTTTATGTGTTTAATTGGGATATTTTAAATTAAAATTCAGTAATCTTTTAAGTTTGGTTAGTTATTGATAAATTCATTATATAATAAATGATTTCTTTTGAAACAATATAATAAATGAAATTATTATATAATGGAAGTTAAAAAAAAAAAACTATTTTCTAAAATTTATGATTTAAAATTACCATTTTTAAAAATACCCTTAATATTGAGTATTAGACGATCTTACATGGATATAGAGAGAGATTTGAAATAATAATTAAGTAATTTAATTTAAATTAAATGCGTCAAAAGCAAGGGAAATTGAGAGATTGAGAGGGAATGAAATGGATGTAGCATCTCACTTAGCAAAGTGATTAAGAAAAAGGGAAAAGAGTGGTTTAATAATAGCTTAGCTTGCAAAAACCATTACATTTTCTTATTCTTACTTTTTTCTTTTTTCTATTTTTTTTTTTTTTAAATAATAACCTTTGCTTAGGCTTCCCTTTCCCCTCGTTTTCCTTGTTGAGATCTCTCATCACCTACTATTTTGCTTCAACCCTCTCCCTGAGTCCCTCTCCCATGTCATTAATGTTGTTGTTTTGTATAATTTATTCTTTGTGTGAATATTTTTTTAAGTTAAAAAGGTACTTACCATATATTTTTCACTCAAGTATTTCATCATAAGAAGGAAAATTTTATGATTTTTGAAAGGAAAAATGCACTTGAGAATTATCTCTCCAACTATTTGAATAATAGAAGATAAACTTTTTAAATATCTATATACTACCTCTAAAAGGAATTTAAGGGGAAAATTCCCCTTTTGCCCCTTATTTAATTATTAAATTTAATTTTAATTATATAATTTTAAAATATAAATCTTACTTGATTTTTATTAAATGATCTATTTATTTTAATTCATGAATGTAAAACTCAATTTATTGGGAAGTGCATAAGGGCTTTTTTCCATGTATCTAGATTTACATAGAATTTTAATCTTATCAATGTTGATTAATTTCATTCAAGTTTTTGGCACCATAAATTCATGAATCTATAGGTGTTTTCTCTATAAATATGAAAAGATGAGAGGAGGTAAATTAAGGAATCAAGTTGTTATGTAGAGGAAGTGATAAACAAGATAAAGAAGGAACAACAGACTTTGAGAGTAAGAAGATTTCTTTGGAAGCAGCAAAAACCATTGATTGTTTGACCTTAGCAATAACGTTCTATACAGTAAGAGTTTACCCGACAAGAGACCCAAAAAATGAAGAGAGGGAAATAAAACTGATGGATTGAGATGATAGAGAATAGAGATGAAGGAGATGACTACATTGAAGACAAAAAAATTAAACCGAGTCGAGAAAGAATGGCAAGTCGGCTTTCATGAGTGCAACAAGGTGAGGGAATGAGGCATGTGATAAGTGCATTTGTAATCGTGTATTTTTTTTTATTCAAGTAAGATTAATCAATGTTACTCCAATGTATAAAAAAAAATATTACTCCAAAATAAGTTTTTTTTTTTTTTTTTTTTTTTTTTTTTTTTTTTTTTGCATTGAGACCTTTATTTTTATAATTTTTTTAACAACCTCATATATTGTTCCTTAATCTTTGCTAGGAAAATTTTCAAATTTTATTTTCTCATTCACTTTTAAGACATTTCAATTTTATTTTATTTTATTTATTATAATTTATCTTTTTTAAAAATAAAAAAATCAATGAATATGATAGAAATTTCACACCATCACAAATTTAAGTCGGAAAGAGTATTATGGAAGAAATCGATTTTGTTCCCAATGTTTAGTTGAGAAAAAAAGCATATTAAAACATAAATTAATTCTTACAAAATTAATAAATAGAAAAAAAAACACATATTTAAAACATACAATATATACCATGCAACACGTGTGATATAACCCCAATTTAATATGTAATAAATTTTCCAATATTAAATATTATTACATAAAATATAATTATTTAATTATATATATTTTAGTTATGTGTATTAATTATTGAATTAATTACACTAATAACCACTTTAATTCACCTAATTTCAGTTTTAATGGTTGTTTCATATCAATATCAGATTTACCCATAAAACACCATTTATGGTGGCGATTTTGGTGGATTCCGATTTCAGTGTTTACCGTATTACCCTTTTATCTCTCCTAATAACTATATCTCATTAATTACATATCATTTAATTAAGGAAAATTTATCGGGTATGTTTCATCTTTTCACAATGTAATTTAATTTTCCTGGTGGTGGTTTTGGGTAGTTTTGATATATATATATATAAGATTGTGTTTTTTTTTTTAAATAAACAATATTAATTTGTCCAATACTGAAATTAACCCTTAATTATTATTTAAAAGTTCAAAAAAATTATTCAATTTTAAAAGAAAACTTTTCATTTTGTTAATTCATTTTAATTTAGTCTTTAATGTGAAACATTGAAATATGTACTATTAATAAATTGTATTAATTATTGTGAGTTATAAATTAAGTTAATTTACACAAAAAAAACGTGAATTTATATAATTTAACATTCTTCTTTTTCATAAAAACATAACTTGAACAAACAATAAGTAGGTTAAAAAAACCAGTAATTTATATAATTATAAAAAACATATTAACTTTTTATTGTTTTTTTTTCTTTTCAGTATTGAGTAATATTTAACACTAATTACGTGCGTTGCACGTAAAATTTGACTAGTAATTAAGAAAGTCTGTTTACCTATAAATATGACTATTGAGTTGTCCTATAATTCACCCAACAATTCTAGTTTAGAATTAGAAAATTCTTTATATTGATACATTATTGCTGAATTTTCTGTTTTATAAAGAAGAATAATTTGTTTCTTTAGTTATTCCGGATCGATTCCCATAATTTAGTTTTGATTTCAATGAAGTCATAGTGTGAAGATTCGATGTGGATTACATAACTCCCAACCAAATATGTATCTAATTATTTGTATGTATTTTCGAGAATCCTTACACTTGAAGTTTAAGACATTTTCATTGTATTAAAGATGATCCATATTAATTAATTAACCAACTAATTTCCATTACTCGTTGGATTTAGATCTCACATCCATCACCCAATACCAGTCAAGCATATTTATTGGACTACTAAGTCATCCTCATTCATGTAGATGAAAGAACATAATTTCATAGAGATAATACTCCATATGATCATTCTATTGATATAATGATTCCTTTATAACACTGTTAGTATGAGATAATAATCATATTTGGTTTAGTCTTATATAATCTAGTTATATATAACACTCCACTCATATGTTACAACATGAATGGTTCAGCTGAGAGGTGGAGCCAAGAAGGGATGGGGTGCCACTGCCCCCCCTCAATTTATTTAAATATATAAAATATAAGGCAAGTCTCTTATAATCTTTTAGTTATTGCGTAGTGGATAGAAGGTATTAATTAATCCCAAGTTCAACTCATGCTAGCCAAGTTAACTGTTCTTTTTATCTGCTTTTTTATTTTATACTAGTCCAATACTACGTAAGTTGCACGTGAAAACATTTTTTTGACAATTTAAAAATATTTAATTGTATATAAAAATATATTATATAAGAAAGTTTGAAATTCTCTATAAAAATTAACAGAAAAAATATATATTGTTTATACTTCTCTTTATATGAAATAACTAAAATTATAAATCTTGTTTGATTAAAAAAAAACCAACCTAAGAAGGTATACAATATAATTAGGCTCATCTTTCATGCAATTCACCTAATTTTTTCTGCAAACTAAATTTTATATTATATTCAAACTCAAGTCATTCAAGTCTAAACCAAAATAAAAAATCGAGGAACTGAATAATATTGATGTAACGACCCGTTACCAAGTAAGACTATAAAAAAAATTGAAATTAATATTATTTTCTCAAATGATATTAATGAGGTTGAATTATCTCGTTTTCTCGTAAGGGCATTTTGGTAAATTCCCAAACCTCAAAATTTAAAATCACAAGTTTAATTTAATATTTTTATATTTTGTTGATCGTCTCGTTATTACGATTCCAATGCAACTGACGGATCATCGTTCTGAGTCCTGGTGAATGAGTTATGATCGTTTTTGTCTAGAGACATTTTCGTAAATATTGAAAAATCGGAATTTAGCCCTAAAACACCTTCTTCTTTCTTCATTCAGCCGAAAACCAGCCACCTTCCAATTAATTTTCTCCCATTTTCGCCTAAAAAACATCTCCCATAGTATTTTCTCCATAACTTCCTCATCCGGGCTGATTTATGCAAGTAAGTAGTCCATTCTGACCGTTTTTCCGTTATCTTTCCATTGGCATTATTTTTGTAGCAATATCATTACTATATAAAGAGTTATAATCCAAAAACCTTTTAGGTATGTTATGGTTTCTTCGACTTTTGATCAATTTTTCTTCGTTAGTTCATTGTTGTAAGTTGTATTCATCTTGGTTCTTGAATTGGATCAATTTTTGAGGAAAAAATGGTGATTATTTCGCTTAGATTTTGAAAGGTTATTGGAGTTCTCGCAAAAGGAGAATTAAGGTTCTTTGTAACTCAAAACACAAGGTGAGTAGAATTAGTTAAGGGTTAAGTATTATCATGCATAAATTTTCTTTTTCATTAAAAGTAATTTATGTTTATGATTTTGGGCGTTTGAGAGACGTTTTAAAGCATGAATTATGTGTTCTTGGGCTGAATTAAAGTTGCAGAAATTTTGGATTAAAATGTAGAAAAGTGGAGACTTTGTATGTATGTTTTAGACTAATATTGTTCTCTTAATCTTGTAGCTTTAATTCATCGATTGTATGACTTTTGTATGATGTTTTAGAATGATTTTTGGGTGTTTTAAGTCATATAAAGCTGCTGGAATTGTTATATTATTTGGAGAATTAGTGCCCAATAAGAACCGAAAATAGCCTAGAAGTACACTCAAATTTGTGAGTTTATTGGTGATATATTTTTAGGAGACTTCTAAGATTATTAGAATGATCTTGGAAGTGTAATTAGGATCACTTTGCTGCTGGTTTTTATTTAGAAATTATACCTTCACCTAGTGACAAAAAATAGAGTAAAACTACACTAGTTTAAGCTAGTTTTGCTCTTTTGGATGGAAATTCATTGGGTGTTCGTTTTATGAGTTGGGCTTATAATCTTGGGTGATTTTAACTCATGCTAATGTTGGGAAATTGATATTTTTACCAGAATTTCAATTTTTCAAGTTTAAGTCACTTAAAAGTCGGTTTTAGCATAAACATGTTTTCTAGGCTAGAAACTGGACCTAAGCTTGTTAAAGCATTCTGGTAGTGATGCTTTTAGGTAAATCATGTTGTTTTGGTGCCTTAAACAACATGGTTGGAAGTTCGCACTAAGTAGGATCATACTTAGTGAAGAATATGTCGTTAAGGGGATAATTATAGTTGTGCACAACATAATATCACTTAGTGGGGCGGGTTCATTCCATTTGATCAATGAGAAAGAATAAACATAGTAGGTTCGCTTGTGTGCTTCGAAAACACACAAGAATAATACCTCAAAAGGTTGAAACGTGAAAATACGCGTTTGATGCTTTTGAGCGAGAAACTCACTTTTGTTTGTGGACAATAGTTGAGTTAAGACATTGTGTAAAAGTGGACTCTTTTAGAGTTGAGAGAGATTGTTGGAAGTTGTGAGGTCGATTATGGACTTAATGAACTTAGGAATCATCTCATGATATTACTTTTCTTTTAACATTTTCTACTCATTGGGCAGAGCCTCATGATGCTACGCTTTTCTTTTCAGGTAAAAAGAAGAAGAAAACCGGGCATTGATATGGTTCATGAACGATGGATGGTTAGTATGGTTTTACACGCTGGCGTTTTTATTTTTCTTCTTTTCTTAGTTTTATCTAGTTGGGTTTAAACTTAAATAACTGAGTCGATACATGATCTTTTAAGCTTTATCAATGTTTTAAACATTTCATTTGATTGAGTGTTTATTTGAGAATTTATAAGTTTTGGTTTTGAAATAAGATTTATCAATCCATAAACTGATGTGTTTGAGATTTAAATGAAATGAGAAGAGATTTTGAACATTATTTATGCTTCCGCTGTGTTTATGAGTATTTTCATGTTTTTGGGAATTTGGGGTTGTTACAATTGAAGAAAAAAATGTAAGGTTTTATAGAAAAAAAATCGAGAGGTATAAAGTTATATGTTAATTAAAACTATCAATTTTAGCCCCAATTTTTTCTAAAACCAAATGGAACCCTACATAAAATATCTAAAAAAATCATAAATTCATTAAACTAAAATTGACATAACTCATCACTATATAAGTAATAATAACAATAATTTGCATGATTTACAGACTACAATGGAAGCAACAGTCAAATTGTAAAGCAGTTTCAATTCCATCTTCCTTCAAACTTTCATAAAACCCTAAAATATTTGTCTCCATTAATCTAAATGTACTCTCCGATATTATTTCCCTTTTTTTCTCTGCTTCATTAGCTTAAACTACCATTATCATTCAATATCAATTTATCCAAGGCTAGAGCCGTCACGATTTTAAGCCACCGAAAAAATGATTGAATCCATAGAGAAACCTCAATATATCCACAAATATCTTCAAGAGTTGAAATTTCTCCCCAAATTGTGTATTTTTACGATTCATCCTCTCTCTGTTTTTTTTTTTTGCAAATTTAAATAAAATAGAAAAATTCAAGTATCATTTTCGTAGTACAAAAACAACACATGACGGATTACATTAATCAATAAAAAAAAAAAACCCAACAACAACTAAAACATCTCTAAATCTGTATTATATTATGTAACGCAAACTATGACACCTCTCTTTCTCTACTATCACTGCAATAATACCTTCATATAAGTTGAGTTAATCCTAACCATGAAAAAATCCCCCTCTTCAAACGGACATAGAGAATCAAATCCAACAAATTTGATTCCTTTAAGTTTCAACAATATGAGATCAATCTAAAGGTTCAAATAGGCACATAATATTGTTTCAGTGTTGTTATGTTGGTTAGGAATCACATAGTATTTTATACTAATAAAAAGAAATTACGTAATATTTTTATCTAATTCTCAATGGCACGAACTTTCTAATTAACAGTACAACACATCTCACAAATTGAATTAATGCAAATTCATGCAACTCCATGACACATATTTCAAGGTCTATTTCGAGAAAATAATTGATTATATATATATATATATATATATATATATCACAATAAAATTCAAACCTTATGCACTTCCTAATAAATGAGTTTTACATTCATGAATTAAAATAAATAGATCATTTAATAAAAATCAAATAAGACTTATACTTAAAATTTATATAATTAAATAAGGGGTGAAAGAGGAATTCAAAAGTTTCTCCCCTCCCCTTTTAGAGGTAGTGTGTGTATATATATATATGTTTATATATGTTTCATAAGAAAGAGTAATGAGAGAGCTTTCTTATTTGGAAAAATAAATTTATTACCATGTTAATTAAAAAAACACATAATTTAATGAAGATCAACATATTTTTTTTAATAATCAAATTTTAATTATTTTTAAAATTAAGGTTGTTGGGGTGTATTTATATATATTTTTTCTTTACTTTATAAATTTTCATTAAGAAAACATATATATTTTATTTTTCTGCTTCAGTTTTATATAAATAAATTAATTTAGTGTATTTAAAATTATCCTATAATATAAAATTTAATTTAATTTCTTTTGTACCTTAAGTTTTTTTATTTAATGTAGTTTTAAATATTAATTATCTCCACGTATATAATTATTAGTATAATACGATGTTTTCAATATAAAAATTAATAAATTAAAAATTTATATAAATTAGATTAACATATTTAAATTTTTTATTGTACATATTATTTTAATAATTAATAATTCTATGTAGTGTGTGTCCCTTAACCTAATCTCTGGTTCCGCCATTGGTTCAGATAAGACCATCTACAATAGTTATAAAATGAGTTGTGTTAACCGTATCACTAAAATAAAATACCCGATCTTATTTATATATTATAGGCAGTTTATTTGTTTGTTTTTTGGTTTTTTAAATTCAAGGTCAATTATTTATTGAACTATTTGATCATTTTTTATTATTATTTTCAATGAATTTATTAAAAAAAAAAATTTAGTTCAATAAATTATTGAATTATAATTATGCTATTTGAGTAATTTTTGAAAAGTTCAAATATTTCAGTAATTCATATGTATAAATATGCTAATTTCAGCAATTGCTCCAAAAAAAATTATGTTTTAATAAATCTCTACATATTACAAATTTTAAGACATCAACGCAAGTAATTATCTATTTTTTTAGTCCATCCGGTAGAACCCTATAATTTTTACGATTATGGATAAGAATCTAAAAGCAAAGTTATGAACACCAAATACCAAATGTAACATATTTAACACATAGGTCCTAACCTTCACTTCCATTTATAAGACATTAAAAATATCAAATTTGCCATAAAACAAAAAGAATTTATAAAATATAAAAGCAACTCAAATAAAAACAAAACAATCACATGTACCCATTTTGGAAGACTTGCTTAAAAAAACATTTCTTTTTTAAAATTAATACTTTAAAAGAAAAAATACAGATAAAATATTCACTCTATCTATTTTTAAAAAAATAAAAAATGTACTAGATAATTGAAAAATTAGTATTAAAATTTTTTGATCAAAAAATGTACATAACGTCTCTCCAAAGACTCCCATAAAAACCCAAACTCGAAAAAAGCCCACTGAATACTCTCTCTCTCTCTCTTCTTTCTCTCTCTGCAAAACTCTCAAATCTTGCCTGTCACCTACTTTCTCTCTCTAACCCAGAAGAAACGGTAGTGAGCTTAGCAAGAGAAGGAGAGAGAAAGAGAAAGAGGGTCCATCACCATTCCGTGAACAATGGTTTCTTCCTCACTGTAACCGAAAAAAATGTTGAATCTTTCACTTTCTCGTTTCTGGGTTTTCTTTCTTTCTCGAATTTGTTGAATCTCATTCTCTGAAAATGGGGAGATTTTCATTCTTTAGTGTTTAACTGTAAGACCCAGAAAAGGGAAAAAAAAGCTTCGTTTTTGTATCAATGGTGGCTGCCATTTCAATCCCTAAAGCTTCTTCTCCACATCAAGAACAACAACAACGAGATCATCTTAGAAATCCCACAAAACCTCCTCTTTTACCTTCTGAGAAAGACAATGGCTTTCTCCCTCGAAAACCCAGAGGCCGTCAAGTCCCTTCTAGGTATTTATCTCCCTCTCCCTCTCCTTCTCCTTCGACTTCTACTTCTACTTCTTCCACTACTACTTCTTCTTCTTCCTCTTCTCGTCGATTCCCATCTCCATTACTTTCTCGTTCAACTAATTTAACCCCTGCTTCAACCCCATTGTCGTCTTCGGGGCCGAAACGGTCCCAATCGGTAGACCGGAGGCGATCGACGACGATGACTCCGGTACACGCCAATTCGACGATGGAAACCTCAGCGGCAGCGAAGCTTTTGGTTACTTCTACAAGGAGTTTGTCTGTTTCTTTTCAAGGTGAGGCTTTTTCCCTTCCAATCAGTAAGACTAAAGCTACTTCAGCCTCTCCGAGTTTGAGCAATGCACGAAAAAGCGCTACGCCGGAGCGGCGTCGAACTACGCCGTTTCGAGATAAGAGTGATGGGGTTGGAGTTCATGGAGAGAATTCGAAGCTTATCGATCAGCATCGATGGCCGGGGAGGAATCGGCAGGCGAATTTGGATACATTGTCGAGGAGTATAGATTGTAGTTCTGGGGAGAAGATGCAGAATGGGATTGGATCTGGAATGGGAATAAGGACATTGGAAAGAATGATGATGGATGAGAGTAGAAGAGCTTCTTTTGATGGAAGATTGAGCTTGGATTTAGCTAGTTCTGAGTTGTTAAAGACAGTTAGGCAAAACCCAGATGCTGATTCAGTGAATGAATCTTCTGTTCCTTCTGATCTCACTGCTTCTGATACAGACAGCGTTTCTTCTGGTAGTACTTCAGGAGTTCAAGATTGTGGTTCTATTGCCAAGGGCGGCCGAAATGGGCCTCGTGGGATTGTGGTCTCTGCAAGGTTTTGGCAAGAAACTAATAGCCGGCTCCGGCGCCTGCACGATCCTGGCTCACCGTTATCGACGAGTCCCGGGGCGAGAATGACAACCTCATCTAAGTTCAGTCAGTCTAAAAGGTTCTCTAGTGATGGTCCATTGGCATCTCCAAGAACAATGGCTTCCCCTATTCGAGGTGCCAATAGGCCTTCATCCCCAAATAAACTCTGGACTTCTTCAGAATCATCACCTTCAAGGGGAATTTCTAGTCCATCCCGGACGAGAAATGGGGTTGGTGGCTCCTTGGTTGGCAACTCTATAAATACGCCCTCGATTCTCAGTTTTTCTGTTGATATCAGGCGGGGGAAGATGGGTGAAGATCGCATTGTTGATGCACATATATTGAGGCTTCAGCATAATCGTTACTTGCAATGGCGGTTTGTAAATGCAAGGGCAGATGCTACCTTTATGATGCAGAGACTGAACGCAGAGGTAGTGCCATCATGGCAATATATCTTACTGTTTTGAATTGATTTCTGCTGTTCTCCTTATTTCATTATTTTGATCTTCTTTTCTATGGCTCTTCAACTTAGAATGGTAATTTGATCTTCTTTTGGAATGATTTTAGTAAAGATCTCAATGATAGAGACTCCAAGATATGATTGCTCTTCTTCTAATGCACAATGGGTCTCTTTAGTCCCCTTTTCTTTGGACAGAACGATTTTGGACTCCATTTTCTTTAGGTTCTTGTATTTTCAAGTCTTATTTTGGTATGTTAGAGTTTCCGCTAATAGAGATGTATGCTCCTAATTGCTGCGATCTCTGTTTTTCCAGTGAGGAAACTAGTGATCATATTTTCATTCACTGCTCTCTTGCAGCTACAAGGTGGTCTCTTCCCTTCTTCAAGCCTTCAACATTAATTGGTGCTTTCCTCTCTCTTCCTCAGATGCTCTCTCTTAACTTCTTGGTGGTACTACTTTCAAGGGGCCAACAAAAGTCCCGTGGGACAATGCTATGTTGTTTACTTTTTGAGAGATTGATAGAAAGGGGTTAAGGGTATATTAGTAAAGCAATTTTAGAGGCTTAGCTCTCTCCCCACAATAGTCTAATGACTACCGATTCACTTCTCGAATACACTCTATTAATAACCCAGTTTCCCTAACCATTTCTCACTTATTTACTAATATACGCTTTATCCCCTTCCTATCAAAGATCTAGCTGGAAAGTAATGTTAGAATTTTCAATGAAACCACTTTTTCTATGATTGAGATTTGGGACTCCATTAGATTCATTAGCTCTCCTTAGTGTACCCAATCTACTTCTTTTATAATTATAATCTTTCTTTTATTGCTGCCAATTGAAGCGCATTTTTGTAATCCTTCTTGGCTTGGTACTTTTGCCCCATTTGTATTGTTTTCATATTTCAATGAAAAGTTTGGGTTTAGATAAAACTTTACACTTTTTATTGATTTTTTCCTTTGATAAAAACACCTCGTAAGGCCATTTCATTGATTGATTGAATGAAAGAAAGCAATAAATAAAAATACAATATAAAAATGGCAAAACAAAACAGAAGCCACAAAAACCAGGGTATACCTTATACCTCAAACCCAGAAAAACCCGCACCGCCACCTAATTACAAGTATGCGTGCCAACTATTAATAATTCGACCAAGCGAATAATTACAAAAGATTTTGAGAGTTGACACCAAAAGAGTTTCTATACTTTTTGTTGATTCTATACTTCTACACTTCCGGATAAAGAGTTACAAGTAGAGGTGCCTTAGGTTATGTTAGAATAATATTAAGACTTTAGGCTATTTTAAGATATTATTTATATTTTCCGTATTTGATTATGTTTCCTTGTTTAGGTTAGTTTCCTTGTCTAGCTAGGTTTACTTTTCTATATAAATCGATGTAGCCTCCATACAATTTAACCTAATTCAATATATCCTTAGTTTTTCCGTTTACATGGTATTAGAGCCTTGTTTTTAAATTTTCTTGTCTTCTCTATTTTGATCCCGTTTTGTTCCCTCGTCGGTGTAAGCTTTTCCCGCGAGGGAGCACCTTCATCTAATGTTCTAAGAAACCTTCTAAATTTTCGTTCAACCCCCTCAATTTAGGGTTTCTTTTGTTCATCCTACCTAAGGTAAAATTAAGTTTTGGATCTTGGAATACAACCTTTAAGTGGTTCTTTATTGTCAACACCCCCGTAGGAAGAACCTCTAGCCGCTGGAGATTCAAGTCTCCATCGCCATCCGCCGAAAAGCAGTCGCACGTGGGCTCCACGCGCCGCCATCAAATTCACCACCTCGCTCATGCGCTGGCGCGTGGGGGCGCGTGAGCCACCGGAACTTGCCGACATTTTTTGGGTTTTGATCGGCCCCACGCGTGAGCCACCGGAACTTGCCGACATTTTTTGGGTTTTGATCGGAATCTCATTGCCAGTTGTTGTGTGATGGTTTTGGAAGAAAACAAAGCACGGTTGGGACGAAAACGGAGTTTTTACTTGCTGTCCAGATTTGCTTCTTTGGCTTGTTGTCCAAATTTGATTTTAGGGTTTTTATTTTTCTTGTTGTCCGGATCAAGTTTTGTGTTCAACTTTTCCTATCCGTGTGCTAATTTGGGACTCTTTGTTAGTTGTTTGTTGGGTTTCATTGATCTCTTGGGTATCGTCTCCGTTCGTTGCATATGTATACAATACGAGCTTTGAGGGTTGTTAAGATTTTTCAGTAGCGTTTGGGTTTTGTGGAACTTGATGTGCCGTTGGTTTCTTCCTCCATTATACCTAGATAAATCTATGGTTTGATTTTGGGTTAGCATTATGTTGTGGTTATTTGTTGACACCTCTCCACATAGAAGGGAAAAGAAACCGTTGGTGATACCGTTTCTCCAAAAACCGATCATCAGAAGTTGGTTCCTCTAATAGGTTCCATCCGATATATTTGCTCGTGCTTTAGAAGTTGGTTCCACTCGACGTGTCCGTTACGCCTATATTCATTTGTTAACCAAACTAAGTCTGCGATACTATCTTGAGTTTGAGGGTGAGTGTTAGAATAATATTAGGATTTTAGGCTATTATTTATATTTTCCTTATTTGATTATGTTTCCTTGTTTTTTTTTTTTTTTTGATAATAAACGTGCCATTTCATTGATGTATGAAAGAGCCCAATAAAGGCGAAAGGAAATTACAGAAAAGCATTCCAATTGGAAGCGATGGTAGAAGGAGCATAATTAGCAAACGATTTACAATTAGCACTCCACATGGAGGCATTAAGCACACTAACTTCCCAAACCTCAGCCCAAGATCTAGCCTTTCCCTAAAAAATTCTTCTATTACGCTCAAGCCAAACATTCCACAAAATAGCTCTCACCCCATTATCCCATAGAAGTCTACTCTTTTTTTTTTGAAGAATAATCGAGCCTCCTAGAAGAGCCAGAGTATTGTTGACATGATCCTTGTTTAAGTTATTTTTCTTGTCTAGCTAGGTTTACTTTTCTATCAGTGTTTTAAAAGACGAGAAAAGCCCTCGCCTAGGCTCAAGGCTCAGCCTAGCGAGGCGAAAATATAAAGCCCCACTTTTTAGGGCTTTTTAGGGCTTTTTTTCCTGAGGCTCTAGCGAAAGGCGAGGGCTTTTTTTTCTGAATCTTATTATGCGTTTTTATGATTTCATATGTCAATCTTTAGCATATATCAATGCAGTTTTCATATATCAATGCTTATGTTTGTTAAGAATTATGCTATGTTTTGTGTTTTGAATTGTTTTTGGTGAAGTAAAGGTAACTTTTTTTCTTCTAAATATATATAAACTAATATTATTATATAGCGTGCCTTAAAAAAAAGCCCTCGCTTTTTTTGTGCCTTGCGCTTAAGCCCCCGGGGGACCTTATCGCTTTTTTGCGCCTTGCGCCTTTTAAAACACTGTTTTCTATATACGTTGATCTAGCCTCCATACAATTTAACCTAATTCAATATATCATTAGTCTTTCCGTTTGCAGGTTAAAAAGTTGACTAAGATTTCATGGCTTCACAGTAACGAGTTCATTCTTCTTTAAACACCAGCTTCTATAATAATGACGAGAAGAAAGGAAAACATTGTCTAATAGAGAAAGTAACTAGGCCTGATCCTCCCACCTCAAGAAAAGGCCTCCTAAAATTTAAGGACTACCTAGTACTGGAACTGGAAGCATACCACAAATCTTCAACAGACAGACTTTCTGGAAGACAAATTAAAGAGTAGGAAACTCTTGGGCCAACAATTAGCTACCTGTTCACCTAGTATTGGAACCATCCCTGACTTTGATTTTTGAATGTTGGAGGAGAGAATCCAACGTAGAAAGACTGTCAAGGACTTATGGAGTTACTGTGATTGCAATACTTGGATAATCCATTCTTGTAAGGATAAATTTGCTAGCAATAATCTTTTTCCATAAGTGAGTCTGATTCAATTGAATAACCCACAGCCATTTGATGAACATGATAATATTTCTTTTGTTTTTTTTTCATATTGCTAATTCTAAGACCATCATTATGGAGGAGAAAAGTTACAAGTTCCCAATTAATTTAGTGACAACCTCCATCTAGATATGCACCCTTCTAAAAGAAATTTGTTATGACCTTACAAATTTTCGAGGCGGCCATGTTAGAGATACTAGAGACAGATAGAAAGTAAATAGGAAGGTTGGTTAGCATTCCTTATAGTTATACCATGGTTAGACACCCACCTCTTGAATTAGTAGAGTTCCTCCCGTTGTTCACTACCCTTTTTGAGAACGAAACACTCTTCTTTGATATTGTGAAAAGTTGTACAAAAGTATCCACTCTCAATAGGATTTTACAATAAAAGCACTCTAATGAAATTAATTACAAATGATGTGTAATTTTTTATTTTATTTTATGGAAAGATAAATTTTTCATCAATCGAAAAAATAAATTAAAGATAATAAGAGGACGAGAAGTCCACTAAAGCTAAAAACTACAAAAAAGAGTTCCATTTTAAGTACATAGAATGAAAAGGAAAATCTAACGGATTTGAAAACTTAATCCAACAAAAGTGCGATATAATATAGTATCCCATGTATTACATAAGGGATTTGAGTGAGTGACCAGCAAGAGGCATTGTATTTAGCTAGACATAGATCTCTTCCGAAATTAAGCTCTTCCGGTTGAAAAATTCTTGGTTTCTTTCCATCCATAGCCCCCAATCGTAAACCATACAGTGTATATCCTTTCATAGTTTTGTTTTAAGTACCTTGACATGCCTTTGGGGGATAATCCGAAAAAGAAAAGCTTCTGGAAAGTTGTGATTGAAAACGTGTCAAGAAGATTAGCATCTTAAAAAAAGGGGTATTTCACCAAGTGAGGGAAGTTGACACTCATCCACTCTGTACTGTAAGGAATTCCAACATACTATTTATCTATCTTCAAAATGCCAGCAAGCATTAGAAAGGACTTGGAGAGGATCATGAGAAACTTTCTTTGGGAGGGGTCTGGTCAAGGGAAGGGTGCACAGCTCGTTAATTGGAAGATGGGTTCTAGGCCATTGAAAGAAGTGGGACTAGAGATTGGAAATCTCGATAGAAAGAATATGGCTTTACTTGTAAAATGGCTACGGAGATTCCCAAATGAATCTATTAGTTTATGGCTTAGAGTGATTGTGAGTAAACATGGAATCCATTCAAATGGATGGGACTCAAACGTAGTGATCAGAGGCACTGCTAAGAACCCGTGGAAAGAGATACCAAATGCTATCCTCTGTTCTTGTAAAATGGGAGATAGGGGACGGGAATCGGACGTTTATGGGAGGACGTGTGGATGGGCGAGAGTGCTTTCCAAGATCTATATCCCATGTTATATTCCTTAACCCTTGCAAAAAATTCACCAATTTCAGTGTTTGTTAAAAGAGAGGGGGTTAGTGTGAATTTTGACTTTCATTTTCGAAGATTGATTTGGGATAGGGAAATGATGGAGTTATCTTTTATTATTGCAAACCTTGAGGGTGTCTTGGTGAGAGATGGTGTAGGTGATAGAAGATTGTGGACCCTAAACTCTTTGAACTGTCTCTCTTGCTAATCCTTCTTTGAGTTTAGCACCCCCACCCATTTGTGTTCCTTACCACTTTTCTTTTCTAAACTTTGGAAGGTGAAGATCCTGAAGAAAATTAAAATTTTCATTTGGTTTGTGGCATTGGGTAAGATCAATATCTTTGATTTTCTTTAGCGATCTTCTCCCTTCACCCTAAACCCCAATTGATTTAGAAAATCTAAAACATATCTTGTGGACGTGAAAGTTTTCGAGACTCATTTGGCAAAGGCTTTTCCAAACCTTTGGATTAACTTTGGGTGAACAACGTTTCTTTTCGCCAATCTCTAGAAGAATTGATCATTCCCCACCCCACCCCACCCCACCCCATAATGCTAAAGGGAATTGTTTGTGGATTGCGGGTGGGATGAAGTTAGATTTTCGGAGTATGTTTGGGAGTTGGCACACGTAAATGCTTCTTTTTGGGTGTCAACTTCCAAAGACTTGTAATTATTCGTTAGGTCAAATTATAAATAGATGGCCCGCATACTTGTAATTAGGTGGCGGTATGGGTTTTTTTGGTTTTGGGTATATGGTATACCTTGTTTTTGTGGCTTTTGGTTGGTTATGCCACTTTTATATTGTATTTCTTTTCGTTTTTCTTTCATTTATCAATGAAATGGCCTTTTGAGGTGTTTTTACTAAAAAAAAAAAAGAAAAAGAAAATCCTTTCATAGTTTTTAATCTTTTATGACTTGCGTCCATATCATAAATTAACCTTTTTTCGGACATATTATTTCTAAATGCTTCTTATTAGGATGCTTCTATTCTAGCCTTCAATTGTGCTACAGTAAGTTTGTTTGAAAATGATTCCATAGAGAATAGCCCTGAGGTTTGCAATGATATTACACTTTTTTCTTCTCCTCTATGTGGTTGGGTCTGAGTGATGCGTTGCAAAATCTCACTTGCTTCCTCAACTTCTTCAACATCGAAAAGATTTCTCCTGGTGATTATTTTTTATGAATTGGATCTATTCTCCCATGCCTTCTAAACAATAGAACTTTGTGTTAAAGTTATACTGCAAAAAATCATGAATTTTTTTGGCTAGTAGGTAGTGGTTGATCTCCCGCCCTATCATCTTTCCAAAAGGAGTTATTCCCCCATTTCTGATCCTTATAGTTGAATGTTTCACCATGAGGTCTATTAATTTATTATGTCCACCAAGGGCTGTGCAACTTCCAGTTTTTTTTCAACTTGGTAGTAAATCATCCATTATCCTTCATACTATCACCTCGTGCCAGATCTCATTCCACTCCTTACTCCTTAGAGAACCTTCACAGCCATTTGGTGAGAAAGGTCTCATTCCTTTTTTTTTTTAATAATGATTATTCCCAACTCCTCCATCCATTGGGCTTGACACCATATAACGTTAAACAATGAAGCAAAAGTGGGAGAAGGCTGGGAAGAATCAATCATGGGAAGTCAATTTTAGAAGAAACCTTTTAGAACGTGAAGGGCGATCTCTGCAATATGTTGGAAATTCTAAATGAAGTTGGACTGCACAAATGGATATGAACAATGGAATTTGGAGCATACAAGAGTTTTCTTAGTTAAATCTTTTGTTGGAAGTATCGTGGTAGAAAAGGAGGCCTTATGCAAAGAGGTGGCTGAGGCAATCTGTTTTGGAAAGGGACCAAAGAGTGAAGATGTTTTGCTGAACTTCGTGCCATGAAGGAGCTAATACAACAGATAAAGTGCAAAGAAAGTGATTACGTCGTTGAGTCCTACTTGGTGTGTGTTATGAAAGAATTCAGAGGAAAACTAAAATAAATGGAATTCTTTATTTTAGTTTTTACTTTTTAGCCTTTTCTTTTGCTTTTGAGGATACCTCATCATCTCTTTTATCTATCTTGTTTTTTTCATTGATTAATGAACTTTCTATTAAAAAAAAAACAAATTATGTAAAGCATTTGGAATCTAAAAATCTCGATTGGTTTGAAGACAATCCATGGAATTTTCCTTTTTACTCTATGTTGTGGTAGGTCAAGATTTTGAAGAAAGTCTAGTTTTTTCGTGGCTTGATGTCTAAGGAAAGAGTAACACCTATGACTTAAATCTTCTCCGTATGCTCTTAGACTTCAATGGTGTTACTTTTGTAAGCAAGCTTCTGAGGATTGTGAGACCACATTCTTTGGTCTTATGCTTTCAGGACAAATATATGGCACAAATTATAAATACCTTTGGCATTGCTGAAGTGCCTACTTGGGAGTATTGGGAAATGATGGAGGTGGTAGTTCTTCACACCCCTTCTCAATAAAAGGGGAGAGTTCTATAGAAGGCCAGTTTTTTTTCATCATCTGGGGAACACGTTAGACTTAGGCTTGGAAGGAATAGGAGACTATTTATAGGGAGACTTCTTGGGAGAGTGTTTGGGAGGTGGTCTATGTTAATGCCTCAATTTGGGTGTCAGTTTCCAAGCCCTTTTTTTTGTGTAATATTCCTTATTTCTGATTGTCAACCATTGGGCCCACTACTTGATAGTTGATATTTTCTCTAAAAAATGATTATTGTTCTCTCCACTTAAATCAAAGCTATTCATTTGGATCAATGCGTTGAGGTGCATTTTGTGAGAGAGAGAATAATCTTCCAGGATGTGGAAAGGGATGTCTCAACTCTCTGGGAGTATTTCATGTTGCATGGATATTAGTTAAATTTTCTTGGAATATTTCTAGCTCTCCATATACTTTCCTTTTCTTTTTTTGAACAAAAAACATAGCACAAAACACTCTCCAACCGGCATTAATCAATATAGATGGTAGTTGCAAAAGTTTTTAGCTTGGAAACTCCAAGAAGAAGCAATTAGATAACACAAACAAGTTTTTGGAAATCATTAATGTTCCAAGTCCTCCCATTCCTTTCTAGTTTAAATTTCCCAAAGAACCTTGGTAGCATTTATTGTTTTTTTCTAATGGTTCTAGTAGTCCTCCAGGTAGATTGTATTGTAAATCTAATCCTTTGGACTCGATTTGGGGTCTTATTATGTATGTATCATACTTTATGCTGGGCAATGTTCATTGATTCTATAGAAGTTGGCTTATCCTTTCATATCATGTATTCAAAGTGGAACTCCTTTTTGTACTTCCATGTTTTCCTTTTCTTTTTCTATTTTTTACTTTATGGACTTTTTCGTCCCCAATTGAATTTGTACTTTGTCTGTAATCTTGATTAATGAAAATATTTGCTTTCCATCAAAAATGTTATTTTAATCAATAAATTCTGATTACTATTAAAAAAATGGTCTGACCTTTAAGTTATTTATACTGCCTCAAAGCGTTGCTTTTGTAATTCCTCTTTTTTACTGCCAAATTTAATGTAGGTTTTGATACTTCATCTGGTTTCAAACTTTCTTGTCTGTGTGAATCAGCTGTAAACAGGAAGAAAAAACCTCTACAGTTTATGAAATAATTGCTGCATTATCTGTGTGATTATTGTACTATTTAGTCCATTACTTTTATAACCCTTCTTTTTATGCTCCAGAGAAGTGTTTGGAATGCATGGGTCACTATCTCAGAACTACGGCACACTGTCACCCTTAAAAGAATCAAGTTACTATTACTACGACAAAAATTGAAGCTGACATCCGTCCTCAAGGGACAAGTAAGACTCATAACCTTCTTTTTTAATTTTCAAAGAATGTCATTTGGCTGATGTATTTGACTCCGAAAGTGCCATCAAAATTTAAACGTAGTTTAAACTAGTTAGAAAGTGAAACTGTATGGTTTAACAATTTGAGGAAAGAGTGATAATATCAACCTGAATGTAGTTGATGGGGATTTGGGTAATATTTTAATTCAAGACTCACCTTTATTTCAAAAAAAAAAAAAAAAGCTAGACAAAATGGTTTCGTTATTCTAAATATCACCAACTCGTTGAGCTATAATTTACCCATACTGAGAAAAATAGTAGATTACTGATAAGAACCAGCAAAGATGAACACTTACAAATTGTATTAAATTCTCAAAGGAACAAGAAAATCGCAAGTAATTTGAGGAATTTGGAGGCATCTATAATAGAGGGTGCATGATACGAAAAGCTTTATAATTAGCACTCCAAACAGAGGCGTTGAAAAAAATAATATCCCAAATGTCTATACACTCTCAACAAAAATCTTCTATTGCGCTCCAACCATATGTTTCAGCAGATAGTCCGAATAGCTTTTATGTTGTTGCTATAAGAGTTCTTATTTACCAAAATAAAAAAGTAAATTGAATATATGTTGTCATGTCCTTTATTCCAAGGTCAATAGGTCAGACGTGGGGCAACATTTATTAAAATAAAGTATTGAGTTCATATGTGAGAGAAGTATATATTTTTATTAATGATATTATTTTTAAGATTCTAATCCTATAGTTCCTATAAAAAAAAAACCCTCTAGTTAAAAATACTAGAAATGGTTATTTGGATTAGGCCTCGTAAACCATGATAGCCAATTTAAATTACAAAGTTGCATCATGTTATATTTATTTGCTTTCATAATTTATAGTCATGTTCTTATCCCCAAACTCCAACATATGGCAAAGCCCCCTACATGGCTGTGCTGTGCCTTGATTAAACATTGATTATTTTTTTTGTTGATAATAAACTGAACTCTTTCATCGATTAGTGAAAAAGCCCCAAAAAGGCCCACTAGCAATTACAAAAAGGCATGCCAGTTAGAGGCAATAATGGAGGGGGTATAACTATTAAAATATTTACAAGAAGCACTCCAAGTGGAGGCATTAAGCACAATACAATCCCATTCAAAGACAAATGGATGTTCTTTTCCTCTTGACACAGTGTTTTGTCTGGTTTATTCATGGGTATACATGGAGGTTCTGATCCTTGTATTTTTAAAATGAAAATTTAATTGTCAACATTGAATACTTTACCATAATTGGATTCAGTTTAATTAAATAATATTGTTTCTAAAGTAAACCCCCCCTCCCCCCAAGTCATCTGAGCTGTAATTTTTGTGTTATGCTGACTGCTGAGATCTTGCAGAGATTGTGAAATTTTGAATTTTTTGAGTTTGCTTTTATTTGTTTGTTTCTTTCCCCATGTGACTTTAACTTGTTTTGATTTGTGAACGTGAATGTAGATGAGTTATTTAGAAGGATGGGCTCTTTTAGACAGAGATCACTCGAGCTCTTTGCTTGGAGCAACCGAGTCTTTGAAGGCCAGTACTCTCCGACTCCCGGTTGTTGGGAAGGCAATAGTATGTAACCTGTACTATTTTCTATTTTTGTGTCAATGGGCAATTGCAAGCGAAGGCTTAAATGTGAAGAAAATAAATAAATTTGATTTTATCAGGCTGATATTCAGAATCTGAAGGATGCTGTGGGCTCAGCTGTTGATGTTATGCATGCAATGGCATCCTCAATATGCTATCTCTCATCTAAGGTGCTGCTAACCTAGATTTCTTACTCTTCTGAGGAAGTTTGTTCCTTTTGTGTTATTATTTGTCTGTATGCTGAAAGATATGGATTGAAAATTAAATATACAACCAACCATAGGTTGGCCTGGTGGTCAAAGGTTCAAATCTATGTGTGGCCACCGACTTAGGATATTATACTACAGCCCGACCCTAAATGTTGTAGGGTTATGTGGTTGTCCTGTGAGATTAGTCGAGGTTCGCACAAACTAGTTTGAAAATTCCGGATATAAAAATATTTTTAAAAAACTATATACTCCCTAGATTTTGTCAAGGTTTATAGGTTCTCATACCTAAATCTTGTAAATTTGAAGTACATTTTGAGAGCATAAATATATTGGGAAAATTGGTAGTAAAGGTGAGTTAAATCTTTGACCTTTTTCCCTACAGAGTCAAAGAAATTGTTTGGCCTTTTCTCCCTTTGATCCTTGAAATGGTGTTTTATCTTGTCCACAGGTAGAAGAAACAAACTCCGTGGTAGCTGAACTGGTTAAGGTAACAGCGAAGGAACGGATTTTACTCCAACAATGTGAAGATTTTTTATCCACCCTTGCAGCCATGCAGGTGAGTATATATCTACCTGGTTCTAGTCTATAGAAACTGTTTGTCTCTTCCATTTCTTCTCATCATTCGCCATTATGGACAGGTGAATGATTGTAGCTTTCGAACGCACATATTGCAACTGAATCGATTTCCAACGGAACAGCAGCCCTAACAAAACAATACATGTAGAACTGATTTGATCTGATCTGATTTGACTCCTCACTCATTATCCTACTAACATTACACGGACCGCCCATTTCATTTTTCGACCTGATGGAGGCAGAGACTGAAGTGACAAGAAACAGATTGATGAGTTTAGGATCTGGGATTTGGAACCCTTTCTTGTGGCTCTTTTATTTCTACATTAAATGTATCTTTGTATCTTTTTAGAAAGATTGCAGGGAATGGCTTTCCATCCCATTAGTTAGCTTTGTAAAAGTGCTGCAACTCTCTATCCTTTTAGCCAAAAAAGAGAAGTAAATGTGGAATATGTATATATGTAATGTTCTCATCATTGTTGCTCCTTGCAGTTTGTGAATTCTTGTGACTTAGATTAGTGAAATAGTCTCCAAAAAAAAGCATTTTATTTCTCTAGATTACAATGCCTAGGAAATTTTGATATCGCGGGGATGGATTGCGGGTTTTCTAATACTTTGGTTTGTGTAGCCTATAGTTGATTTTTAAGTTTTAAGTGTTATAGGAATCCATATTTATAATAAAAAAATTTGAAAAATCATTGTATTGTAAACCTGTAACTAGTAAACCTGGAATTCAAACACCCTTAAAAGAGTCTTCTACATTTAAAATCATAGTTACCTTGATTTCTATTGGAATATTATTTTAATCTTAACTTGATTTTCATCTTTAGACCTGTTTGATCATGTTATTGAATTTCTTTTTTTAAAACTTGGACATTTTCACTAAAGGATTACTTGAACCAGCCTTTCATAAATATCGTGGCAAATTGTTGTGTGCTGCCTGCCCTTCCCCAGAGAACAGGCTTTATAAAAAGTAGTGAGGAAGACTCGATGTTCATTAGGACTGTAACGACCCGTTACCAAGTTAGACTATAAATTAAATAAGTTGGAAATTTATTTTATTTTCTCAAATGCTATTAATGAGATTGGATCATAAATTGAATGAGAAATATCTCGTTATCTTGTAAGGGTAACGAGATATTTGGTAATTTTCAAAACCTCAAAATTAAAACCACAAGTTTAATTGTAATTTTTAGATGATATTGATCGTCTCGTTATTACGATTCCAACACAACTGACGGCTCGTCGTTTTGAATCCAGATAAATGAGTTATGACCATTTTTACATAGTGGCATTTTCATAAATAATGTAAATCGGGATTGAACCCTAAAAATAGTCTCTTCTTCCTTCCTTTAGCCGAAAATCAGCCTCTCCAAAATAGGTTTTCTCCAATTTTCGCCCAAATCAAGTTGTACGGAGTATTTTTATTATAACTTCTTCATTCGAACTCCGATTTGTGCAAGTAAGTAGTCCATTTTGATCGTTTTTCCGTTAGCTTTCCATTGACATTAGTTTTGTAGCGATATAATTACTGTTTAAAGAGTTATAACCCAAAAACCATTCAATTTTGTTATAGTTTCTTCGACTTTTGATCGATTTTTCGTCCTCTCTTCGTCGTGATAGGTGTGGTTGTGGTGGTGAAGTCATTGGTGAAGTTTTGGGAAGAATTGAAAGGTTTCCATTCAAGATTGGATTCAAGGTTCTTAAAGTACTTGGAACGAAAGTTTAAATTTGTGGAAAAGCAAGTTGAAGGTGAGTAGAACTTGTTAAATTTAAACTAGTTCCGTTATTGTGTTTTCTTTGCTTTAAAAGCTTTACCTCTGATTTTTGGACATTTAAATGGGTGATTAAGTGCATGTTAAAGAGGTTTAGGTGCTGAATGTATGAATTAAGAATTTGGAATAAAAGTATACAAAATTTTGGAATTAAAGAATGCCTATTTGACTATCGATATCGATTTACGGCGAAATTGAATTTATGTGTTTTGTTTAACCTTGTTGGATGTATAATCATATTTTTGGATGTTTAAGGTTATATTTGAATGTTTAAAAAGGGATTAAACTTTTCTAATTAAGAAGTATGCGGTTGTCTGACTAGTGCCTCTTAAGTCGAAAATATTAGCCTAGGCGGTTAACCATATATAAAATGAACTCCATATCGATTGATTTGTATTTTGGATGTTTAGAGATGATTTTGGGAGTGATGATAGCCGTTATTCCGCTGGATTTTAGTTAGAAAAATAGTAGTTTTAGAATGTCCGAAAAATGAACGAAACTACACTAGTTTAGGCTAGTTTCGTTTCTAAACTTGTGTTTTGTTGGGAAGTGTTGGGAGTGACCCAAGGTGGATTTTTGAGTGATTTTGGGTCATTCTAAGATGGTTTTTAAGGTGAATTTCCGGAATTTATAATTAGAGAAATCTGGCATAGAAAAGAGCGTTTTTATGGAAAGTTAAGCTTCGGCTTATCGAACATCTTTAGTAGTGATGTTTGTGGATCATATTACTTTAAAATACCTTAGGTAATACAGTGGTAGGTTCGCATCAAGCAAGACCTTGCTTAATGAAGAATATGTCGTTAGGGGGATTATTTTAGTTATGCATGACTTTGATAACAATTAACAGGGCAGGTTCATTTCATCGGTATAAATGGAAAAGAATATTCTCGTAAGGATTTAAATTGTGAAAAAGAGTGGTATTGATATCGAAAGGTTTTAAATTGAGAAAAGGGTGTTTTAAACTTTTTCGATTGAGTTATCTCTTTGTATGCGGACAAAGAGGAGATTAGATGTATTAATAGAAAGTTTTTATCGAAAAGTTTTAAATTGAGAAAAAAGTGTTTAAAAATGTTTCGATTGAGTTATCTCTTAATCTTCGGATTAAGAGAAGTATTGGAATGTTGTGAATGTTCCGTGTGTTTTGGTGTGAGAGAATATTTGGAAGTCGGTGGGGCCGATAATGGACTTAAAAACTTAGGAAACCTCTCATGGCATTAATTTTGTTTTAACATTGTTCTACTCATTGGGCGTAGTCTCATGATGCTACAATATTTTTTTCAGGTATAGAAAAGAAGAAGGTTGGCAGTTGATGACATTCGAGGCGAGTGGATGGTTTGGCATGGATTTACATTCCGACGACTTTTCATTCTTTTTGTCTTTAGTTATTTTGGGATGAGATTTGATTGAACGATGTTGATATTTTACCATCTTTTATTTTACTTGGAATGGCTAGTCTGTTTGTTTTTTAAACAAGAATTTGTGATGATTTTAGTTTTTGAAATAAGGTCGCGATCCATGTTTGAACAATTTTTATTAATTTTTAAATGAAAATGAACTGAAACTACTTTTGATTTATGCTTCCACTGTTATTTTATGATTTTCATGTTTTGGGAAATTTCAGGTTGTTACAAGGACCCATATTGTCATTCTGCCTTTTACTTTTTTTATTTTTATGCGTCTACGATTAGGATTTCTCAATATTTGTCGAGTGCGTGATCATGACAGGACTCGAGGAAGAAGCCTCGGGAGCCAGACCTTGTGAAATTTCACATGGAGTGCTCTGCCCTCCTACTCGGTAAAGCACTCTATTATGACTTATCCTCTTAGTGGCAGTATGCTTGACAGTTTTTCGGGGCTAAGGGCTGGAGCTTGATTCCCACTCCCAATAGTCTTACATTTAACTATTAAATAACTTTATAAGTTTTTTTTTCCTTCTAAACTTAATATACTTTGCATCATAATTTTCAAAAAAAGTTTGTGATTTCTGTTTTCATAATTCTTCACTAAAAAAACATGCAAAAAAATTAATTAAATAACAATTTAGTAACACGTTTTAATTTGATTAATATAATATGAAAATGATGGAATTAAATATAGAAAAAAAATTGTTTTGTCAATTTAAACAAAATAATAATTGAAGGGGAAAAAAAGGGAATTTTGTTGGGGAAGCATTTTCCCCATGTATTTGGTTTAAAATCCAATTGAATAATGATACAAATGGCAGTGTCAATGTCACTAAAAATTAATTACTATTATTATGATGGCTTGGAATTGGCTATCTGCCACTTGGAATTAATTTAATGGGAAAACACAAGGAACCATCCAAATTAATTTTAGCCTGCCATACCAAACTTGAATACCATCTCTCACACATGTTAGATAGTTTAGGATATTTTCGTTGTATCAAATATTTTCTGTACAACTCTTTTTAATATCTTGATTATGTATACTTATTTTATTTCAAAGAATAAAGAATGAGATCCACCGATTATAATGAGATTAAATATTAAAAAAAGGGAATACCTAAGAGATTAACCTTTAAAAATAGTTGTAGAATCTTTATTAAGCATTAAGGATAGTTTAAAAAATTCATTTTTATTTTATTTTATTTAAGATTTGAAAAAATGGGAAGAATTTTTTTTATCACCAAAAATAATGCTTATTATTTGAAAAATAATATAAAATGATTATCAGATAGAGTCTTACGTACTAATATTTGCTATTTTAACTTTTGGATTGAATAATTGTCATCTATTTGAGTTTTTAAGAATTAACACTCTCGTTTTGTTACAAATTAATTTTTAATTTATTTTGATAATCTATTTATTAGTTCAATAATTTATTGCTTGGATTTCAATAAATTATTTTTCAAAATCACCTATTTAATTAAAAATAAAAAATAAGAGACAATGATATAAATAGAAATACTAATCTAAATTTTCTTTTCCTTTGATACAGTCCTTTGAAAAATACTAGTATGTAGTCATCTACTTGTCAAGCCAAGTATAGATTGAAAGGTAGAATTAAAAAAATATTATATTTCTGCATTCTAATTACTTAAATAACAGTTCACTAATTTATTGAATTATTTTATTATTTTTCATTGAATTTATTAGTTTTTACTTGGTTTTAAGTTGGTTTTTGACATTTTAGATCAATAAATTATTTTAGGCTAAATTATACCTGTTATCTTTATCTTTTCGGATTTGTGTCAATTTTATCGCTAAGCTTTCAAAAGTGTCATAAATGTCCCTATTGTTTAATATTATCTTGAATGAAATATGTTAAACGTAAAAGAACCGTCTACTTGTATTACATTTTTTGTTTTGTATTTACCACATAGATAAAAACATCACATTTCTCATTGTTTTCCCCAATTTTTCCTCACATAAACGTTAACTAATTACCAACTAATTTTCTCTTATTTCTATGTTTGTCTTCCAACTACGCATCATAATATGATGTTTTTATCCATGTGACAGATACAAAGTGAAAAATGTAATAATCGTTGAAGATTACGTTACATTTAACTTGTTTCTTCAAGGCACGAACGATTTAGGTGTACAATATCAAACGATAGAGACATTGTGATACTTTTAAAAGCACAAAAACGAATTTGACACATACATAAAAAAAAATAGGGACGAAAGATTAAACCATTATTTAACCATAGTTTACATAACTTAATAGTAATGCAGGAAAGGGTCGCTGCAGAATTTTCAAACCTAATAATCAAAGCCTTCATCAAGTTTCGAAGTAAAGGTTTTTTGTCAAAAAATATTATAATGCTCTAATCATACACGTGTGTAAATAGTTTTTTTTTTTTTTTTTTTTGAAGAATTGTAAATAGTATTCTCATTCATCAAGATTCACTTACTTGTATATGGCGCACGTGTGATTCTACCAAAGTTCATAAATTACACGTTTATTTAAAAGGAAATATCAAATATATTATCATATTATATTTATCTCACACACGTAAGGATTTATGATAAGAATGAACCATTTTGAGGGCATATTGTTCCTTTGTCGTCTCGTCGTTTTTCAGATTATCAATATTTATAAAAGTTGGAATTTTAAAAGTAATGATTATTTGATAAAGAAATTGTCAAAAGTATATGCCTAATTGTTTAAGATTTATGATAATTCGTTTGCTAATAACGTTTTGTGTTCTATGTTTTTCAAATCTATATTTACTATTCCGTGTTTTTTTAGTTACATCAAATTATGAGTGAGAAGACTTAAAACTTTTAATTTCATGAAAATAGAGTAAATAGATGTATTACCAATTGATTTATGTTTATGTTGACAGTTATGATGGTTTACTTTTGTAATCTGTTTTTGAAAATGGTTTTAATATGTTCTCAAGGAGGAAATACAAACTTTTCAAATCGGTTCATATTGAATTTAGATCGGTTTTTCTCCACAAACATGGTTCAAGTTCAAGTTCAAGCTCTCCTTATAAAATCTACATGTCAATTTTTCATCAATATTTATTAGGGTAAAATGCAAAAGACACCCTGTAATTTTGGTCAAATGCAAACACACCTCCTGAAGTTTAAAAATGAATTTTTATACCCCTATAGTTGTAAAATTGTGCAAATTGACTAATCCCCTTTACGTCGTTGATTTTCTTTTCGTCATAACTTTTTCGTTTGAACTTCGATTTGAATGATTCAAAATGTTATGGAATCCTCGTTTCGAGCTCTACGTTGTAGTCACCAAAAATTTCTAATCATCAGTATATAAAAGTGTTTACGACTTCAACCCGATCGAATATTTTGATGATGATGACTATTTTATACACTGATTATTTATAAATTTTTAATTGACTACAATGTAAAGCTCGAAACGATGATTCCGTAACATCTTGAATTATTCAAATCAAAGTTCAAACGAAAAAGTTATGACTAAAATAAAATCAACGGCGTAGAGGAGAGAGGTCAATTTGTACAATTTTGAAACTACAGGGGTATAAATATTCATTTTCAGACTTCAGAGTGTGTGTTTGCATTTGTCCAAAACCACAGTGGTGTCTTTTGCATTTTACCCTATTTACTATCGGTTATTATTTTTAAGGTAAAATATAAATAACAATCATGTGATTTATATATAACATGATTGTTATTTATATATTATGCAAACATATAATCTATGGTTTAAAAATATATATTTATATGTTTGTGATTTTAAATTATATAATTAGTCCCAAGGGTCGCACCATACATGATTTGTGATGGGAAGTTGCCTCTCACGTACTACCGTAAAACTTTTTTTCCTTCACTACACCTTACATATAAAATATGAAGAATAAAGAAATACCTCATTCTTCTTTCCTATTATTTTGTCTATATTTTTTTTCAGGTTGTTTTTTTTATTCCTTCTTTTTCAGGGTAATTATTCTTATGTGATTATTTAATATGTGATATTTTTGAATTAATATTATACAAATAAATAAAATATATCTTTTTGATATTTTAAAAAAACAGAAACCAATTTTTAAACATAATTTTTTTGAATGAAAAAAAATTCACCCCACAGTCCATTAGATTTGGTTAATTAAATTGTAGTTAATGGTTTTTTTTTTTAAATAAATAGAAGCAAAGTCATTTTATTAATTTTTAAAAATAGATCGGATCAGTTCGAGATTTGAATTGGAGAATTTGTCCATTAATAAAATTAAAAAGCAAAATTTTCCATTAAAAAAAAACAATCAACCTCTTCAACTTTTTACTCCATTGGTCACCAAACACACTTTTTGAATTTCACTATATCAAAAACACCATATAATTAAAATAAATCAAATAACCATTTTTCATTATTTCAAATAATTCAAAAACAAAATTACAAACCCCATAAACTATTCTAATCTTACTTATCTATGTACAAATAACAAATCCCAACAATTCAAAATTTTTAAAAATTAAAAATTAAAAGACAAAGATGAATTTTTTTTAGATTTCTAGATCGCCGGAATCGGAAATTCATTCCATCGGAAGCAAAAACCGTGGCTTTTTCGATGGGTGAGGACTTTCCACCTCCTGCTCTCCATAATATTGACTTTGACTCTGACTTTGACTTTTCTTCTGTCGGTCACCGCCACCGTATCCCGACCAAAACTCCGGCAACGCCGGCACGTTTAAGTCAAAATCACGGTGGGTCAAACTAAGACTCGACCCATTTCCTTCCGACGCCGTAACAGTGGCGGCGCTATTACTATTACCGCTACCGCCGTCGTAGTGCCGCCGCTTATGACCACCGAGCGCCTGACCGGTCGGAAAGCTCTTGAAACAAATAGAACACTGATGGGTCCTTCCACTCACAGCGGCGGAGGTAACAGATGACGTGGCGACGGTGACGGTGGCCGGAGAGGTAGATGGGTCAGAAGCAGCTTTCCGATGACTAGCTTTATGACCACCAAGAGCTTGATAAGAAGGAAAAGACTTGTTACAAACAGAACAAGTATAAGCCAATTTCAAAGAAGGCGGCGGTGGCGGAGGAGGAGAAGAAAGAATATCAGGATCGCCGCCGTGAATGCCGCGAGCAAGCATGATAAGACAGAGAGCTAAATGTTCTTCTTCAGTACGAGGTCGTTTAGAACGTTTCCTTTTGATGAAGGAATTGGTATCTTGATCATGGGGAAAGGGAGGAGGGATTGGAGAGGGAGAATTGAGAGCTTCTAAAGCGGCCATGGGAGAGAGAGAAAATGAGGAGTGAGAGAGTGAGGAAGGAAGGGGAGAGGGAGAGAGGAATATAAAGGGGGTGGGTAGTGATGAAGTCGGTCAACTAAAAGGAGAGGGAAATGGGGGAATGAGATTTATAGGACTCTTTCCAAGTCAAATCTATACTACTACTATTACTATTTCTTCTTCTTCTTTCACCACCTCCTTTTCATGATGTCCTACTTTTTTATTTTATACAACTAGATACTACTAGTAAAGGGTCGACCTTTCTATTGGTTTCATTCATCTCATGGAGTGTTCTTCACGCCTCTATTTTTTTTTAAGAGTTTTTATAAATAAATAAAATGATATTAAAAATTAGGGTAATCCATGAGTTTTAGATGTCGTGTCTATTTGATCCATGTATTTTCAATCTGTGTTTAAGTGATCCCTAAGTTTTAGACGTCGTATCTATTTGATCCATTCGTTTTCAATTTGTGTCTAAGTGGTATATGAATTTTGAACATTGTGTCTATTCGGTCCCTGAGTTTCAAGATTTATTAGAAATAAGTTTAATTAATCCTTAATTTAACATATTTGTTAACTTCTTAACATAATGTTAGGGATGGCAAAAGTCCCCGAGGGTTAGGGGCGGGGAATCCCCGTTTTATAGGGTTAGATTTAGGGTTAAGGTGAGAAATTCCCCCCCCCCCCCCGATTTGTTATAGGGTAAGGGTATGAGAATACATCCCCCGTCCCTGAACTCGAACCTGATTTTTAAAGAATATCTTATATATTTTGTTTACTTTTATCTTTATTTATTGAAAAATATATGTGAAATATGATTATATTAACTAATACAACATAAAATGGTTAGTCTTATGTTTTCTTTTTTACTTAAAATGTATATTTTAAATGTATGTTTCATTTTTAAATAAGAATTAAAATGTAAAACGGGGAATTTTCCCCGCGGGGAACCCGATCCCCTAATGGGGAATCCCCGACCCCGACCCCGATTTTTTGATTAGGGGATAGGGTAGGGTATGGGGATTAAAAATCCCCACGAGTTAGGGGATGGGAAGTGCATCCCCGACCCCGCCCCGCCCCGCCCCGTTGCCATCCCTACATAATGTTAACTTAACTCTGACATAACATGTCTAATTGGCTAAAATAATGACTTTGGATTAAATATGGGGCTCTTGCAAAAATAGCAAAATTATGTCCAATATTTATAAAAATAGCAGTAAAAAAAGTTATTTGCAAAACAAAAAACTCAAATTCACGCCTAAAATATTACAAAATTGTCACTAGGTTTGTATGAGTAATCAGTGATTTTCTCACAAATAATCAGTGATTTTCACACAAGTAATCACTGATTTTACTGATATCTTGATATTTTGTGAATGAATCACTGATTACCTAATAGTTATCACTGATTATCTTATAAGTTATTACTGATATCTCTCTGATTCACATGAATGTGAGTTTTTAACAATCTGCTATATTTACAAATACTTTTTTAAAATGCTATATTTATAAATATTGTAGAAAATTCTGCTACCCAATGAAATTTCTCTATCATTCCAAAGCTTTCATCTAAGATTTGAAATAATAATTAATTTCATGTTAGTATTTTGACCAATTAAACATTTTATGTTAGTGTTAAGTCAACGTTATGTTAGACGTAAATTAAAACTGTGGGGACCAAATAGACACGACCTCCATAACTCAGGGACCAAAATGATACTTTACCCTAAATTTGAGAAATCGGTTAGATTTATAAGGGTAAAATACCTATTTGGTTTATAAGTTTTGGTCATCGTGTCTATTTGGTTCTTAAATTTCATTTTGTATCTATTTCATTTACGAGTTTTGAAAAATGGGTGTATTTGGTATCTCAATTTTTAATTTGTGTCTATTTCATTTTGAGTTTTGAAAAATTGGTGTATTTGTTACTACTTTAGTTTTCAATTTGTGTCTATTTCGTCCCAAATTTTGAGAAACAATGTCTATTTGGTCCATAAAATAGTTTTATAATTATTAGTAAGTGAATTTTTTACCTTAATGAATAAAAAAAATTAATATCAATGTTCAGATTGACCTATTTCTCAAAATTTGAAGACCTAATAAACACAAACCTCAAATCTGAGTGAAAAAAAAATATTTTACCTTATTTATAATCAAGATAAATAGCTAAAGTGGGATAGATTTAATATCCAAATCTAAACTTATTTTGATTATATATAGATTGCCTCTTAATTTTATATATCTAATATCAAGTCTGATCCCTAATACTTTTTTATAATTCTATATAACATGTATGTTATCCTTGAATAAGTCATAAATGATCTGAAATAACAAATTTTAGAGAGATATTTTTTTACTTATATCATATCATTTAGTTTCTTTTTAATTAAATAGTAAATTAATTGTTCATTCATTTATTTGAAATCAAAACTCTAAATTATTAAAACTAGAAATAAGTTATCAAAATTAAATTGACAATTTACTTGTACTAAAATGATAGTTTTAATTTGTAAAAAATTATTTAAATGATAATTATTTATATTATAAAAAATGATTTATTGAATTATATATTTATTTGGGATGATTGTAAATCTAGTAATTTTTCCAGTAATATTTAGAAAAATATAATGGTACATAGAAAAATTTATAAATATAATAAATCAGTGATTAACTTTTATTTACAATAAGTGAATCACTGATTCACACATTAATTATTAACGTAATAAAATTTACTATATTTATAAATAGTTTTAAACAAAAGAATTTGTCTCAAATAACATAAATGTACATACTAATTACTAAAATGTCAGAACTTTTTAAAAATTACTCAAATAACATAATTATAGTTCAATAAATTATTGAAATATTTTTTATTGGTATTTTTAATGAATTTTATTGTTTTTTAGTTTTTTAAGTTCAAGTTCAATTTATTGAACTATTTGATCACTTATTATTATTATTTTCAATAAATTTGTTAATTTTTTTTAATTTTCTTAATTCAATAAATTCTTGAACTAGTTCAATAAATTATTGATTTATAATTATGCTATTTAAGTAATTTTTTAAAAAATTTAATATTTTAATAATTAGTATAAAAAATATATTATTTCAATAATTATCTCTTTAAACAATAATATATTTATAAATATCGCATCAGAATATGTCACGGAATGAAAAAAGAAAAGAGCGTGGGTGGGTAGAGTAGAAGAGTATAGTCATCATAGGAAATGGAAGGTTCGGTGGCTATGTGTTGGCTGCTTCACTGGAAAGACAGCTAAACTTCCGGAGAAACTTCCGTTGTCGCCCACGTGTCTTGTTTATCCCTTTTCTCTCTCCTTCTCTTTCTCTCTCCTTCTCTTTCTCTCTCCTATTCCAATCGTGGACATGGAATTTAAATGACAAGTGGCCACTTTCTATTGGCTCACTTGTTTTGGTTTTTTCACAGCCTAATTTTGCCAATATTTCTCATCAACTCCATCCCACCAATTTTTTTTTAAATACTTTTGAAAAAGAATTTATAATAGTGGAATCACTGGCTCGTTTGAGATAGTTTTTAAGAGCGTTTTTTAATGATTATAAAAAATAGTTTTTTTAAAAAAAAATTATTTGAATGAGTATTATTTAGATTTATAATGCTAGGGATAGATAAAATAAATTGTTTTTAAAGACAAAATATGATTTTCAAATCCCGAGACTTATTAATGTTTCTTATTTAATCTTTAACTTTTAAGCTTTTTATTTAAATCTCTAAAATTTTATCAAGTTTGAAATGTAAAAAAAAAACATGATATTAATTTGTAGGAACATAAATTTAGTTTTTTAACCGATGTTGAGTGATAACAAGATGAGATTTAATTATAAATTTGGTCCTTGTGGTTTGACAATCTATTTTATTAAGGTTTTTTTTTTATGATTTTAAAAGATTCAATAATAGTTTCTATAATTTATCAAAAAATAAAATAAAATAATAATAACAGTTTCTATAATTTGGATTTTGGTAGTTTCATTAGTCCATATAGTTTGATAAAAATTCAAAAAAATATATTTATTACTATAAGTTAACATAATTCTTATATAAATGTCCACATTCACCAAAAACAACCATATTCAAGATCTAGTAACTATTGATAAAAGTAGGATGCCTGTGATTTTTTTTATTATCAAATCATACAAATTAAATTGATTTTTTTTAAAAAAAGCAATAGGTCTAAATTGCTACAAACTCAAACCACAAGAATTAAATTATACTTTTAAACCATTGAGATTAAATTGATACATACCCCAAATTATAAGAACTAAATAATTTTACATTCCTATAAAATTTTAATTCAGGTTTAATAATAAAAAATATAAAAAAATGTGTTTAGAAAAAATTAAAAATTGGGAAAGTTTAAAACGTAAAAGACTAAACATAAATTATAAATGTTAATTTAAACATAGTTCAAGTGATCAGAAATTAGTATTCCTACGTGATCATCCTCCCATGATGTAATTTTTTTTAGTTTAAAAATATTAAGGGTAAAATGCAAATAACAAACCATGTGTTTTTAGTCAAAATTATAAACAACCCCGGTAGATTAAAAATGAAAAATCACACCCCGTAGTTCTAAATTATATTAATAAGACCTCTCCCCTTCAACGTTGAAAACTTTCTTTTAGACATAAATTTTTCGTTTGAACTCTGATTTAGATGATTCAAGATGTTCTGGAATTCTCATTTCGGGCTGTACAAATGAGTTAATGACTTCAATCATACTTAATACTTTAATGATAATAAACAATTTAATTTAACAATGATTTTGAAGTTTTAAAGTGACTATAACGTAGAGTATGAAATGAAGATTTAAAAATATATTAAATCATTAAAATTGAAGTTCAAACAAATACGTTATGGCTAAAAAAAAAGTGTACTATGTTGGAGAGTATGAGTCTTATTAACATAATTTGAAACTACATAGTATGATTTGTCATTTTTAAATTACCGACGCTATTCATGATTTTGACATAAATGAAAGGGGTTATTTTGCAATTTACCCCAATAATAATAAATGGTAGGAGTTGAGTGGGGGAAAGTTGGAAGTGGAAACACCGCCCAACCGTCAAGACGACATCATCGACGCGTCTCACGAGAGTGACGCGAGTCTGTTTGTATTCACACGACACAACCGACGAGTACGGAATGAGCTATTACCAGGTGTCGAATATTGATTGGCTATAATCCAACTGTCTTTACGCCACGTGTTATTTTGTCGACCACCACTTGCCACGTAATCAAATTTCCACTGCCGTGCCTACTACTCTCCTTGCTTATGTTTTCATATTTTCTCTCTTTTCTGTAATTATCTTATATTCTATTAATTGTGATGTAATAATTAGGTATTAACTTTATAATCAAACCTTTCTATTTTATTTTCTTATCATATATATATTTTACTTACAATAGGTTGTTTTTTCTCCTTAACTGATTCTTTTTTGGAGACGTTCGGTTTGTCGGTATTGAAATTGAATGTCTAAAAATAATTAGTATGAGAATAAGATAGATGAGAAGTGTGATGGAATGAGATTCAGATGTCTGGGGATATGATGTTTATGTTTGGAGGGTACTGGAATTATATTTGGATTCACGGGATATGATTAATGTATTTTATAGAAAGGAATAAGATTTGTATAATATGATTTGATTTTTTTTATTATTATCTAAAATTTAATTTCAAAAATTTGAAAAAATAATTAATAATATTAAATTAAATTAAGGTTATCAAATATATTTTATTTATAAGTTTGGATTTTTTTAAATTTCATTAAATAAAATAAAATACATACGAGTATATGAATTCAAATTATGAATTTTAAAATAAAGAACAAATTTGAATTCCTAGTTAAAAAAAAACTTTAAAAATAATATAATAATGTATGGTCAGATTTGGCAAAATCCATATGAGCTTACTTGCAAAAATTAGGTGGGCTATCAACAATGCATGTGGTGTGGGTTTGTAAATGAGAACAGAGTGGCTGGAAATTCTTTTGAAAAGAAAGAATAAAGAAAAAGGAATTTTTTTAAAAAAAAAAAGGCTGGAAATCAGGTGGATTCCTTCTTGACTTTGTGGGTGGGTTTTCATGAAAAGAATTCCTGTGAATTCTTACTAAAAAGGAGGAGGAGAATGGGGATTCATAGGGTTTTGAGAAAGAAAAAAATAACTCTCAAATGAAATAATGAATGGTTTTTCATGATCTTATCCTAAAAAATTATATAAGATCAGGGGTTTTTGCTGATATCATATAGTGGTCAAATTACAATTTTCTTTTAAATTAGGTTCTATGATTTTATTTTATTTTAAAAAGAAGGTCGATCTTGGTTGTGAGATGAATGAAAATGGATTGATCTCGATGTAATATCATAGTTGAACTCGGCATAGCATGTTCATCACAATCTCGATCAAATTAATACATATTCTCAGTCCAAAATTCAAAATCTTGGTCCATAATTATGATCCAATCTCGATCAAAATGCATAATATATTCATCGTAATATTAGTCAAAACAAGACAAAAAAATCAACTACAAACAATGCAACAACAAACCATAACATTTTAATAAATAGATCCAACGCAGAGCAATCGATAGGGTCAGAAATACTATGGTTGCGCTAAGTAAACAACAATTTGAAGTTTGATTACACAATTTTAGTCAAAATACATGATGTTTATCTAATCTCGGATAAATTACATAATCTTGATTCAATCACAGTCAAAATACATACCAAATTCATCATAATCTCGGCCAAAATGTATAATATGCTCTAATCTTGTCATATCATATTCATTGTAATCTCGGCCAAAATTTATAATATCACCTTGATCTTGGTCTCAAAAGTTGTATGAATATTATTAAGGGTAAAAATGTATATTTAAATTGGAAGGGGAAAAAAAACAAATTTACTAAACCTTTTGAGGGAAGAGTTAACGACTTAATATTTTAAGATTATTTTTCCAAAAACTTGAGGCGTTTATGTACATATTTTGGTGGAAAGGATGTAATTAGTTAATCCCATGTTTACAATTTTTTTTTAAAATGAAAGTGGAACACATTACAGAGATAAGAATTTTTAATAGTTGGGCTAACTAGGGGTGGAAAAAAAAAGACAAAAATATGAGTCAGACTAGAACAGAAAAATTTGAACTGATTCTGTTTTTTCCCATAAGAAATCGAAAACTGAACTGAATTATTTAAATTTCTTAGATCCAGTCAGTTTAGTTCTCAGTTTCCAGGAGGTCGATTCAGTGTAAAATCGAAGCGTCTTATATAGTTTAAAAAAATATGCCCAACCCTTTTTTTCCAACCCAGTCTAGCCCAGCCCCAACCTAAGCCTAAGCCCAGTGTCACGATCATACATTTTTTCGACCGCGCGGCGCCATGTTCTTTCGCTCACATGGTCAGCCGTAAAGCTTCTCTAGCCCAAACACTCGTATATGAGTCATAATGGATTTCTGTCGAACTTTAAGCGAGGTTCTTTCAACAACTAGGTTCACCTGATGCATATCGAGAAAGTCTTGAACCAACATAATAAAACTAGCCCACACGCGTGAGCACACTCTTACTCGACGCTGACATAGTCTTAAGCGGCATTCTTGACTTTCACATCCATATCAGAACACTCTTCAGTCATATACGTCGCCCGTACGTGTATTGTTGCACATCTGCGACTCAACGGGGTCTTGCCTCTTTCACTAGGCTAAGACCATTTTTCTTTTAGTCTTGCCCACGCTTGGACAAAGACATCACAATGATACCGTCGCTATTCACTTTACATGATATGCCCATAGGCATTTCACATTAACCGGCCCATGAGTTTTGTCAAAAGATAATAATCTTGCTCCAGTATGCCCCCGAGACAATTCTATGGCATTGACTTGCCTATTCGAGCAAGTCCACCCTTGTGCACACTTTACGAGGCAATGGCCCCGGGGGCGCCCCGTATCAATGAGCTTTACCGACATCTTTGAACGGGCTTTCTTGAATACATGGTGCCACAAATATTCATGTCAACACAGTCACACATTTATCGAGATGCTGGGGCATAGTCCGCTCTATGACCGAACCTCCGACCCTATGGACGTGGCGCAATGTCGGCACCCTGTGCCCTCGACACTGTCCCCATATTTTCTATCCCGGAGAAGTCAACCGTGACTCGCTAGTCCAGCGATGCTCGCCCTCGCCATGACACATGCATATGCCATGTGGTAGCTCACTTAGGCACCAGGACCCAGGGGTGGTGGAGAGCCAACACTATGCACCCCCTTATAGTACATTCTAAGACATTTTTGCTTTGGCAGGTGTAGACACATGCAAAGTGGCGAGGAGTCACTCGCCTCTGTGTAGCTCACATACGAACTCCAATTGAGACGAAACTTGGCGTGTGTTCCTTTGGTATATAAAGTGACTCAAAGACACTTCTGAACTTGTAAAACTAGCACACTTCCCGAGGACCTCTTCACGACCCCTGATGACAACATCCACCCACACTGTCACTGTTTTTGCTTCAAGCATTCTACCAATGCATCTTCCACTTGTACTAGCCTTAGTAAGTCTTGTTCGCTCCATACTTTGGGGTTTACTAATGCTCCATTGTCTATGGTAGCATTAGGGTACAACTTGAGCCCTCGATTGGCTTCACGGGCAGCATGCACGTTTCCATCTCTTGCTCGAACACTGTATTGTGGGGCACAATCCACTCACTTTAGTAGGATTGTGACATCCTGCCCCACTCAATCTAGTGATCGTCCTCGACCACAGGGCACAATTCACTATTCCTTAGTGAGATTATGACATCCTTCCACACTCAATCTGTCATCGTCTCGATGAAAACTTTTCATCATATTGGCTACTGTCTGGCTTGCTGGCACTTGCAGAAGAATATCGGTCATCCCCTTGCTAAATCGCTTGTCAACGTAGGTCACCCAACGAGGGTGAGACACTAATGTCCCAACACTAATCCTCTCTTAGTGGCGCCTAAACTATAAAACCGCCCCTTTGATTTGGACCTCCAAGCGCCCAACCGATGGACTTGGCTTGGGCATGAGAGACACAGCCAACAACTAACTTGGACAAAACTTGTTCCAAGCTAAAAAGACACTCCTAGCCTTTTCAAAGGCATAAGTCTATCTGACCCGCAACATTCTCTATGCCAACTCTCTACACACGAGATTCAACTGGAAACAAACTAGCACTGACTTTATCGCGCTTCACTTGTTGGCATGCTCACTAGCCAACTTCACTGATGCCACCCGATGTGGCAGATAAGTTACAGAAACAGGATGACGTTCTACAACTTTCTCAACCCGCAATTCCCAGACAATGCTCCTTCACTGAGCAAACTTTGTCTTCATTCTCAATAACACGAGATTGGAAAGGTTTCTGACGCCTCATACATGAGGGCGTGCTCCCTTAAACAACTTCGCTAACTTGGCACTTGACTTGCCATGATACCCCATACACGTGGGCATCTCAACAACTTGAACTTTCACTGTGTGTTATCAATGGCACACGGGCGGAACAACATCGCCCTGACGCTTCACGGGATGGCTCACATGCCATCTAGCCATTTTTCTCGACTTTCGCACACTGGACCAGTTACATACAACCATCATAACCGAATTGACACTGACCTTGCATCCAAAACACCAAGTAACACCCATACTGCCTGATGCATGAAGGGTTAATCAACATCAAACCAATCGGTCCTTCTCTAAGCCCTTTCGACTCTTGAACGAAACTACGTCACCCTTGCTCATCTTCAATATGACACTCACTTGCCAATGTCCCATACACGTGAACACTAAAATCTTCTCTTGATGTGGCGAACATGCCACTCTATCACTTACTTGGGCATAACAAAGACTAGGCGAACTATCGGGACCAACATCTGCTCTTTGACGTTGGCACTGTCCCACTAGGCTCTTAGGAGAAATACCTTATCCCGGCTCTTCTGGATGCATCTTGCACTTAGTTCTAACCATATCGTGTCATAGACGCATCACTGCCAATTTTTGCTGCCCAACTTGACAGGCCGACATGACCCTGTCCCACTGATTTTATAGGCTAACACTGTCTTTTATCTCATTTTAGTTCTTAGACAAAACTCCAATCTCTTGTGCACTCAATCTTGGTTGTCGGGGAAGACTCATTCAGCTGATGACAACCGCTAACACAACTGAACTTGTTGGAGTCACTCATTCAACTCAACAATGTTGTCTCTGATACTGACTATTACACCTCTCTGCCACTGCGACATTCTGATGTACTGTACAGTCTCATTTTAGCAACTCTGAGTTGTTTATAAACCAACATAAACATTTTCAGATACAGACTTTCATACTGCTATTCCAACACAGCACTCTGACGCACTATGAAGTCTCAATTCTACCTCTGTGTGATTTTCTGTTTGAAATGTACCAAACATGCTCTGATACCAAATGTCACGATCATATATTTTTCGACAGTGCGGTGCCATGTTCTTTCGCTCACATGGCCAGCCGTAAGGCTTCTCTAGCCCAAACACTCGTATATGAGTCATAACGGATCTCTATCGGACTTTAAGCGAGATTCTTTCAACAACCGGGTTCATCTAATGCATATTGAGAAAGTCTTGAACCAACACAACAAAACTAGCTCACACGTGTGAGCACACTCTTACTCGACGCTGACATAGTGTTAAGCGGCATTCTTGACTTTCACATGCATATCAGAACACTCTTCGGTCATACACGTCGCCCGTACATGTATTGCTGCACATCTGCGACTCAACGGAGTCTTGCCTCTTTCACTAGGCTAAGACCATTCTTCTTTTAGTCTTGCCCATACTTGGACAAAGACATCACAATGATACCGTCGCTATTCACTTTATGTGACATACCCATAGGTATTTCACATTAACCGGCCCATGGGTTTTGTCAAAAGATAATAATCTCGCTCTCGTATGTCTCTGGGATAATTCTATGGCATATACTTGCCTATTCGAGCAAGCCCACCCTTGTGCATGCTTTACGAGACAACAGTCCCGGTCTGCCCCCGTGCAATGAGCTTTACCGACATCTTTGAACGGGTTTTCTTGAAGACATGGTACCACAAATATCAATGTCAACACAATCGCATGTTTATCAAGACGTCGGGGCATAGTCCGCTCTATGACGGAACCTCCGACCCTATGGACGTAGCACAATGCAGGCACCTCGTGCACCCGACACTGTCCCGGGATTTCCCGTCCAGGAGAAGTCACCCGTGACTTACTAGTCCTGCGATGCTCGCCCTCGCCATGCACACGCATGTGCCATGGGGTAGCTCACTTAGGCACCAGGGCCCAGGGGTGGTGAAGAGCCAACACCATGCACCCCACTATAATACATTCTAAAGCATTTTTGGTTTGGCAGGTATAGCCGTGCAAAGTGGCGAGGAGTCACTCACCTCTGTGTAGTTCACATACGAACTCCGATTGAGACGAAACTTGCGTGTGTTTCTTTGATATATAAAGTGACTCAAAGACACTTCCAAACCCATAAAATTGGCACGCTTCCCAAGGTCCCCTTCATGACCCCCGATGACGACATTACCCACACTGACACTGTCTTTGCTTCAAGCATTCTACCAATGCATCTTGCACTTGTACTAGTCTTAATAAGTCTTGTTCGCTCCATACTTTGGGGTTTACTAATGCTCCATTGTCTATGGTCGCATTAGGGCACAACTCGAGCCCTCGATTGGCTTCACGGGCAACATGAACATTGTCATCTCTTGCTTGAACACTTTGTTGTGGGGGCACAATCCACTCACTTTAGTAGGATTGTGACACCCAGCACCCCCAATAGCTAACAATGGGTTTCAAAATTCAATGATACATTGGTTTACTTTTGTTTTTTTCTTCTATATCTAAAAGTCTTTCCTTTAAATTTAAGTAAACAAAATAAAGATTTGTTTTTATTTGTGGGTTTATTTAGTAAAAACGAAATCATTATGCTTAAATAAATAAAAATTGTTTCAAAAAATTACTATGTTTAAAATGACATAATGAATTTCTTTTTTTTTAAAAAAAAAACTACATACTTTTGGAAATTTTTATAACTACATTATTTTATATTCCTATTATCAATATTAACTCTGTGACGGGATTTCAATATTACCCTTTTTTTAATTAAGTAATTCCAAGACAACAGTTATTTACCATCTTGTCTTTTCCACTTAAAACAATAATCTGGCCTCTATGCACCCAATATATATGTAGACAATCAATTTTCAAAAACTAGTTTTTAGGCAACTGTATTTTATTTAGTTTTCTCTTTCTCTCTCCAAGTTCCATCTTTCTCTCAAATCCATTAAAAAAAAAAAATAGTTTACACAGATATGAAATTCTCTATTTTTTCTCTAAATCTTTTTTAAAATATTTAATCTTTTCAAACATAATTTATCAATTTTTTCATCGTATCCTAGATTAAACATCGTCACATTCCCCCCACCCCCGATTATTCTATAAATCTCTTAATTTATCTGATAATTTTATCATTCAATTTTATTGATAAAATCATCTTCTTTTTTCCATTACATTACATGTTTCTTCTTCATATCTTACTGTATATATTAAAAATAGTTGTCACTTTAAAGGAGTTTTATTCATTGTTTATTCTTATTGTCTAATTTTATGTATCTTTAAAATTTTGGTTTATCGGTTTTTTTTCTTTGTACAAAAATTATTTTGTATTTGATTATTATTTTTTTTTGTCGATTGTTCTACTAAGTTACTTTATTTTTTAATTGTTATTATCTAAAAAAAATCAACAAATATACAAGAAAATATAATATTTTAATAAAATAAATTGAATTTGAAGAACCATTTTTTTTTAAAAAAATCGTTTCAAATTTTTCCCACCTGTAAGGTTAGAGATTCTGCAGCTTTTCAGAAACTGTATAAGGGTAATATTGAGCTTAAAAAAAAGACACTAACCTTTTTTTAAGGGGTAAATAAGATATTTTTAAAATTTTGATGGCGAAAAAGATAATGGACAATTTAAAAAGGTTATATCTCACTACAAGAAACTGTCGTAATAGCGACGGATCGATAGCGACGGAAAGTGAATACGTCCCAAACTAACGACGGAATGCATCGCCCCTATGAAAAGTTGACTTTCAGCGATCCATTCTGTCGCCTAGTTAATCGAATATATTTAATGGAAAAAATAATTTGGTATTAACGATGATTGGCGTCGGTAATAATGGCGCCAAAATTTCCTGCGTTAATAGGGAACGATGCAATGCGTCGTATACGATGGCGCGAAACATTCCCGCGCTAATGGACGGCCGATTGTGTCGCCCAACGTTATGGAGGGAATGTTTCCCGCCATTACAACGACGAAAACGATCGTTAAATTACATATTAACGACGGATTGCGTCGTTATATCACAGTATATATATGCCTCAAGGATGGAAAGAACTCATCATCAGAAACATTTTGTTTTTTCTTTTCGTTTTCTTTCTATTGCAAAAAAAAATGCGTGAATGGATGTATGTTCGTCTCTTAGAAGGCTATTTGAACGATGAGTTTGTAGCAGGGGTTGAAGAATTCGTTGAGTTTTGTGAAAGTACAAAGGATTTTGATCATAATGGAAAAATGATACGATGTCCGTGCAGAAAATGTAAAAATAAGAAGTTATATTCTTCATTTGATGTGAAGAAACACCTGTATAGTCGTGGGTTTGTGGAGAATTATTTCAAATGGGTTTATCAAGGGGAATCTGACGATCAATATAATTGTAACAAGGAAGCAGCTCAAATGCTATACTGAATTTGGAAGAAGATCGTGATGAAAGACAGCAAAAGTATGGACAAATGCAGCATATGATATACGAAGGTACGTTTAATCATACTCAGGACGATAATCAAACTATTCTAGAGGAGGAGGAGGAAATAAATCCGGAAGCGCAAAGAATGTACCATATGCTCGAATCAGCAAGTATGTCGTTATACCCGGGTTGTGATGTCAGTCAACTGGCTGCAGCGACGGAGCTTCTAAATATAAAATCGGCATATCATATTCCAGAGAGAGGTTTTAATTCGATTGCACAATGGTTTCATCGTTGCGCTCCTGCGAAAAACACGCTGCCAGAAAGTTTATACGACACGAAAAAATTAGTAGAGGGTCTCGGGTTGCCTGTTGAGAAGATTGATTGTTGCCCAAATGGATGCATGATATTCTGGGGTGATGGAGATTCAAGTCTCCATAATTGTAAATTCTGTTTCCATCCTAGATATAAACAAGGTAAACACACTATCATTCCACATACTCGTATGTTTTATTTACCGATCACTCCTCAACTCCAACTACTGTATGCATCGGAAGTCACGGCATCTCATATGAGATGGCATTATGAGCATTCGCAAGAGGATGGTCATATGAAACATCCATCTGATGCTGACGCGTGGAAGCATTTGGATCGTTGTCATCCAAAATTTGCAAGTGAGATTAGAAATGTGAGATTGAGGTTATGTACTGACGGTTTTAACCCGTACGGCGCTTCTGGTGCACAATACTCTGTATGGCCTGTTATGTTGACACCTTATAATCCCCCTCCATCGATGTGTATGAAAGATCCTGTGATATTCTTAATGGTTATCGTGCCGGGTCCAAAGAGTCCAAAAGAAAGGTTAGATATCTACCTTCAACCTCTTATTGTTGAGCTGACTAATTTGTGGAATAATGGAGCGTTGACTTACGATGTATCGAGAAAACAAAATTTATGTATGAAAGTCGCAGTAATTTGGACGATAAGTGACTTCCCGACATATTCAATGTTATCTGGTAAGCACGATAGCTTATTAATTATAAATTATTTTCATTGCATAATACTATGTATAATTAATTTAAACTTATCGTAAGTTGGAGCACATCCGGAAAGTTTACTTTTCCTCATTGCATGATTGACACTGGAGCTTTCTCTTTGAAACATGGACGGAAAACGTGTTGGTTTGATTGTCATAGAAGATTTTTACCGAGCGACCATTTGTTTCGATCAAACAAGACAGATTGGTATAAGGGTTGTAATGCACGCAACCAAGGACCACCCCGAGTTTATAGTGGAATCGAAATATTACACGGGTTAGATTCTATTGGCATGAAAAAAATTACTGAAATAGGTGCTGAGGTTGCAAACAAGGCAGCTGGTAAGAACAGTGGATGGAAGAAACGAAGTATATTTTGGGATTTACCGTATTGGGGAGATTTACTAATCAGGCACAACTTGGACGTAATGCACATCGAAAAGAACGTGTTCGACAATGTCTTCAATACAGTTTTAAATGTGCCAAATAAGACGAAAAACAACCTGAAGGCACGGTATGACATCCAAGAAATATGTCGTCGCCCCAAGTTAGAGCCGGATGAAGATGGGCACTACGCCAAGGCCAAATACATGTTAAGTACAGAAGAGAAGAAATTACTATTTGAATGGATGCGATCGATCAAGTTCCCCGATGGTTACGTTTCTAATCTCTCGAGATGCATTGACGTGCAGAGTCATACTGTTTTCGGAATGAAAAGTCACGATTGTCACGTTTTTATGCAATGATTGATGCCTGTTGCGTTCAAACCGTTCCTCGAACAGAAACATTGGGAACCATTGGCGCAGTTAAGTGTGTTCTTCAGAGATTTGACATGCGCAGATTTAACAAGAGAGACAATCGAATCATTAAACCGAGAGATTCCGGTTATAATATGCAAACCTGGACGAATGTTTCCACCCGGATTTTTCGATTCGATGGAGCATCTTCCTGTTCATCTACTGTATGAAGCACTACTTGGGGGCCCTGTTCAATACAGATGGATGTACCCGTTTGAAAGGTAAAATATTATTATGTTAATTGCCCTTTTTAGTATATTTAAATACACATGATGCTAAATTTTAGATTTATTTTACTGCACGAATTCTAGATATTTGCATAGATTGAAGAAAACTGTTGGAAATAAAGCACGAGTGGAAGGATCGATTTGTAATGCGTATCTGGTACATGAGACAACTACGTTCTGTTCGTATTACTTCGACCTGCATATCTCCGACCACTTTCGTCCAGTGAATCGTAACGTGGTTGACACTCTTCCAGAAGGTGTAGACTTGAACGACTTGGATATGTTTATCGTACCAGGAAAAGGTTTAGGCAAATCTATGCGGAGAAACTTAAGTGATGAGGAGTACCATGTCATCCAGACTTACTTATTATGCAACTGTGCGGAAGTAGAGCCATATATTGAGTAAGTTTTTCTAATTCATGGAGTTTTGTTTTATTTAACATGAATAATTTCGTTTAAATTTTAATTAATTAATAAATTTTATGTAGATTATTTGTGAATTCATGTGTACGACCATCGCATCCCGGTATTACTGAATCAGAAGAAGGGAACATCATCAATAAACATTTTCGTTCCTGGTTTTACAATTATGTTGACAATCCCACAATTCCGATCGCTGATCAACGTATAATATAGATCGCAAAAGGTCCATCCAGAATTGCAAGATCTTACACCGGTTATCTGGTGCAAGGTTACAAATTTCAAACAAAAGCTCATTCAGGTGAACCGGCAACAAACAACAAGGGCGTATGTATAAAGGGTCAAGTGTTCTGGAACAATGCGGAAGATTTCTATGGAATCATTGATGAGATTATTGAGCTTCAATTTGCGTCCGAGTCTTAAACGTACAATCGTTTTTAATCGCACATGGTTTGAAACAACGCGACGAGGTGGAGTTCGCAATAATATCAATCTTAAAATTGTTGAGGTGAACCAGGAGAAAACACATGCACACCCAAGATCGTTTTGTTTTGGCACAACATGCAATTCAGGTTTACTACTTAAACTATCCTGCTCGGTCGAGATTTATCTCGATTGGTTAGTTGTCCGTAAAGTAAGACCGATATTAATAGATGACGGCCTCCCGATAAAAATAGTGAGAACTACGTTGCATTCCAGGAGGATGAAGTGCAAAATCGTGAAATCAATGAAGGTATTAATTCGACCTTACGCGTCCGGTTAAATGACGCATCGGAGACACTTTTTGATGAAGGGAATGTCTATGTTCCACCTGAAAATGACAAAGATTCTTCTCCAGATGAAACAAACGAAGAAGACACTGAAGAAGACAGCATTGATTCAAAAAAGATGAATGATTCTGATTACGATGATTAAAGTATTTATGTGTAACAGGGGAAATAATTCCAAAAAAAAAACATACAAATAACGACAGAAGGCATCGTTATATTCAGATATACATTGAATATAACGATGCCATGTGTCGTTAATGTTCACAGAACACAATGACGGGATGATTTTTTTCTAAGTATGGGAATGATACTAACGACGGAAGGCATCGTTATATTCGGATATACATTGAATATAACGATGCCATGGGTCGTTAGTGGTCAATGTATATCTTACCCTTAACGACGGAAGGCATCGTAAAGAACTAAAACAGATAGTTTATAGGAAACTGTTCAAATTCCAAGTCGACCTAGTGCGTCGTTAAATGTAATTAATAAGGCGCGAAGATAAAAAATTTCACAAAAATCATGGCGCGAATGGGCGATGCATTTCGTCGCCCATGAATACGAACAGTCACATTGACTTTGTTTGAAAATTGGATTGAACGACGCAATACGTCGTGTACATAACTATTAGCGATGCATTTCGTCGTGTTGTTCATCGTCATAAGAACGTAGATGACGAACTGCATAGATAGAACGAGGTATTTCGTCGTTAAAAAAACAGGCACAACGAGTTTTTAAGTGATTAACGACGGAAGACGTCGTTAAATCTCTTTTAAAACAGACCCGCTTCTTCCATTTTCACCATCCTTCCTCGTTTTTCTTCTTTTCCTCTCAAACAAAATTCTTACTCCTTCGATTCTCTCAGCCAATTCCTTCCCATTTCTCAAAAACCTCAATCATTGGAACGAATCCGAGTAAGTTTCTTCAAATTTAATATTTTTTTTTATTTAATTAGTTTAAAATTTCTAATTAGCATGTTATTAGTGAATTTAGTTTAAAATTAGTTGATTTTAATTTAATTTTGTGTAATGTATGTAATTTAGATAATGTATGTAATATGTATTTAGTTTTATGTAATTTGTTATGTTTTAATTAATTATATGTTAATTAGTTAATTTAGTTTGAAATTATTATGTCCGTTTTCATTTAATTATATGTATTTAGTTAGTTTTAATTAATTATATGTTAATTAGTTAATTTAGTTTGAAATGCGTATGTATGTTTTAATTAATTATATGTTAATTAGTTAAATTAGTTTGAAATGCGTATGTATGTTTTCATTTAATTATATGTATTTAGTTAGTTGTAATTAAGTATATGTTAATTAGTTAATTTAGTTTGAAATGCATATGTATGTTTTCATTTAATTATATGTTAATTAGTTAATTTAGTTTTGAAATTAATATAGTTTATAGGTTAGAATTTTAATTACTTAATTATTGTATTGTAGGTCATGCCTACCCGTAGACGCCCTCCAGCACCTTCTGGCACACCTGGTGCCAGCAGTTCAGGGAGTCAGCCCCCCGGTGAGGAGGATGATGTCCGTCTCGGGGATACACCTGACACGATCGTTCAGGACGAGACTATCGACCCGGCGCAGGAGCCCGTCCAGATGTCTATATCCAGGAGGGTTCGCCTGTCGATCGAGGGCGGCCAGTAAGTTTTGTTTAGTTTGTATTCTTATTTCATTAATTATTTATTATTTACAAATTCTAACTTTTCAATGTTTCCTTTTCATTTCAATAGGTTACATCCATTACGAGAGGTTTCGAGGAGATTTACGGTGGTATTGAAGATGCTTCCTGTACGGGGACACCCTCATTGGCAGAGCGTCTCTGCTGCGCACAAGCTGCGGATGTTTGAGGCATGGAAGGTAAACATATTCAAAATATTATATTTAATTTTATATATATATATATATATATATAATATTTCGAAAACTGACAGTTAATTTTTTTCAGCAATATTTTGATATTCCAGAGGAGCTGACCGACGAGGTCATATACGCTCCCTGGCATCATCAGGGCGGCATTCGGTACAGGGACACTAGCTACAATATTCGCCGCGCCCCTGCCGATAAACGGTCTGCCCACATTTTTGCGGAGGACTTGGCGGAGATCTTGGCGCGTACTCAGATGTCGGATGCCCAGCGCATTTCGACGATCAATAGCGCCAACCGGAACGCCAACCTGTCGAAGCACACTGGAGGGTCACGCTCCACATACGAGCACAAGAAACAACTCGTAAGTTATTTTCTATATTAATTAACTTTTACTTAATTTTCGTAAGTTATTCATTATTCGTTAATTATTTTTAACATTCACAAGAGCAAAAATTGGGTCGTCCGGTTCATGCTGCTGAGCTGCTTATCCGTCTCCACACCAAAGGTGGTGATCCACAGACTTTTCTAGACGATAGGGCGAGAGAGAAAGCGGTAAGTGTTAACTATTGTTTATTCTTTTTCAAATTTATTCATTATTAGTATATTAGTTAATGAAATGATTTGTTTTTTTTTCAGGCTCGTTACAAAGCGATTCTCCCTGATCGCTTACCGAGCTCCGACACCCTGCCGACACAGGAGGATATCGAGTCGGCTTTTCTCGAGGCAGCAGGAGGGAGACGTCCAGACGGTACTGTTCCTGGACTCGGCAACCTCGGCCCTGTCATTTACGTCGATCAGCCTCGGTCTTCCCAGGCAGCACGTTCGACCGAGGCTGCCGAGTTTCTTGCGAGCAACAATACTTTGAGGGTTGAGACTGCAGAGCTTCGAGAGAGCAACAAACGGCTCATGGCTGAGGTGACAGAGATTACGGCTCGTCTCGATGAGTCCGAGCGGTTTAGGCAAGAGTTCGAGAGGTCGATGAAGGCAACGATGGACATGTTCATGGCGCAAATGCGCGGTGAGGGTTCTTCGACTTCCGTTTTTTGTTTCCCTCCTCCCGATCCTCCATCTGATCCTCATCCCGATTAGGCTTTAGGAAAAAAACATTATTTTGTATTATTTTGGGATTTTTAATATTATTTATCTAATATTATTTTTTTTAAATTTAATTTAATTTTTATTTTGTAATTAAATTTAATTTTCAAATCACAATGATTTGTAATTAAAACCTTAAACCCTAATTAAATTTAAAAAAAAAATTAATTGACCGACGCATTCCGTCGTTAATATCAAATAAAATAATGAGTTATATAACGGCGTATTCTATCATTATAGTGCAAATGACTTTGACTAACATAACGACGCAATGAGTCGTTAAAGTCAACATGTGCCTTTGACTATTAACGACGTATTCTATCGTTATCTTGAAACATGACTTTGACTTAAATAACGACCAATTGAGTCGTTAAGGTCAACTTGTGTCTTTGACTCTCCTAACGACGAACACCATCGCTCTATTCTAGTCAACGAAACACAGCGATGTAATAGTTTTCCCTCGTTAAGGAACGAGGCATTCCGTCGGTAGATTTGTCTAACGATGGCAAATATAACGTCAGGTCATAGCGTCATTAATTGCGTCGTTAATCCCTTCTAACGACGCACTATTTCCTTAATTCGTCGCTAATTTCCATCGTTAAATCACATTTTTCTTGTAGTGTCTAATGATTTTTCTAATAAAAACCATTAAGGGGTCGTTTGGTTGTCAGGTTTGGGTTCTTAAGCAGCGTGTTGTTAAGTAGGGAGTTGTTAAGCAAGGGGTTGTTAAACAGGGGTTTGTTACCACTGTGTTTGGTATGTACAAAGCACTGAGTTTGTTAACTGTAAAATGTGTTGAAATTATGAAAATGGATAGGTTTGTTAAGAAGAGGGTTAACAAACCCATCATATTGGGTTTTAAAACTAGGAAACAAACACAGGTTAGGGTTGTTTAACCCCAACTCACTACCCAAATGTAACGTCCCGTTATTTTCGTAGTTATTTTTTATTTATTTATTTTATTTTATCTTATCTTATCTATATAATTTATCTATTTAGTTATTTATTTAAATTAAATTAATTAAGTTTAGTGACTAGTTAAATTAGATTAATTAAATCAATTATATTAATTTAGTTAATTTAAGAGTAGTGGAGTGTGAGACCTCCTCTTCTCTTTTGTCTTATCCCCTAAATTTAGGGCAACATCCCTTTGGGCAATTCATATTGAAGTGAAAGAGATTTTCTTTTAAATCAAATTCTTTTCTCTCTCGTCCAAACCAGCAGCGCAAGCCACAACCAGCCCTCCATTTTTTTAATTTGAAAACCTTTCTCCTTTCCTCGTGAGCACGCTTGAACCAGCCTCTCACTTTTCATTTCATCTCCCTCGTGGACTATCTTCTCCACACCGACGCACGCTACCGCTCCACCGCCGCTGACAGCCATGGAAGCACGGAGAATGAAGCCGAAAACTCGTCGTTAATGAATTTCTTCGAGGTGGGTTACTTTTTTTCGTTGCTTAGGAGTTGTTTTTAGAAGGATTCGAACTAAACGTGCTCACCCAAACAACCTCGGAATAGATTTTAAGGCCACCGGAAAAACAGTCACGAGCTCACGGTTTTGGGAAAATATGTTGGTCGGAGCTTCGATTTTTGAGGTGCTCGGCATTCTTCGATGATTTCTCGTACTTTTCCTCACTGAGTGGACCCTTGAAACCTGCCGGAATAGCCTTCACGGTAAGCAGTTGCTTCCTTGCGTTTCATTAATGGCTGCCGAGAGCTACAACTTGTATTTGAGGAAGAATCGGTTCACTTGAACCGGCTGGTCAGTTCATCTGAACCTGATCAGCTGGTTCATGTGGATTTTTGGTCAATTGTTTGACCCGATTTTTGCTATTTTAAGTTGGTTCTCGTGCTAATTAATTGTAATTATTGGTTTTCCAGGTTCTGAGCAACTCTAGGGGCAATAATTTTATTTTAATTGAGGCCGGTTCTTTATTTTAGCTACTTCCCTAAGCTTCAAAGGTGAGTTTAAAGTGGTTTTATGTATGAATTGCATGACGAGTTGTTAATTGAGTATAAGAGGGTATGTGAAATTGAATTCCTATGAGAATTTTGGTTGCTTTGATGATTATCGGGAGTGAGTGTTGTGACTATTACATTGGTTTTATTGTATTTTGGAGTTTAGATGTAAAATTGGAAATGTAAAGTAAAGTTTATTATTGTAATTGGAGGTTTCAAGATGAATAAGAGTATTCGGGATTGGATTCGAGAAAAGTTAAGCTTAGGGTGAAACTTGGATTTGAGATTTGGAGAAAAACTAAGAGTTTGGTGTATGGTTAGTGGGACGACGTTTCTTGTTTTCTTTTAAAGCTTATTATGCTCATCGTAATTGCTTTTCTATTATGAAATGGTCAATGGCATGATTTATCGCTTCTTACCCGTGTACTTTAAATTTATTTGATTATTGGTTTATTATGCGCATATTGTACTTTGAACAATGCAATTATGGAAATTGAGGACCTTGAATGAAACAGGTCGGGTTGTCAATAACCGATGTGGTTATGGAAATTGAGGACCTTGGATGAATTAGGCCGGGTTGTCAATAAGTGATGTGATTATGGAAATGTTGAGGATCTTGGATGAAATAGGCTGGGTTGTCAGATTTCCCAAGGTTGTGATGTTTATAGTAACGTGGATATTTATTTGGCTAATGCTTCTTGGTTGAGAACATTAGTGGTTGTAATTTCATCTTAGTAATATTCTTGGTCGAGAATATTGGAAACGATATCGTATTTGGCTAATGCTTCTTTGTCGAGAACATTAGTGGTTGTAATTTCATTTTAGTAATATTCTTGGTCGAGAATATTGGAAACGATATCATAATTGGCTAATGCTTCTTGGTTGAGAACATTAGGGGTTGTAATTTCATTTTAGTAATATTCTTGGTCGAGAATATTGGAAACGATATCGTATTTGGCTAATGCTTCTTGGTCGAGAACATTAGTGGTTGTAAATTTCATTTTAGTAATATTCTTGGTCGAGAATATTGGAAACGATATATTTTCTGGCTAATGTTTCTTGGTCGAGAACATTAGTGGTTGTAATTTCATTTTGGTAATATTCTTGGTCGGGAATATTAGAGGTAACGTTCTTATTTTGCTAATGTTTCTTGGTCGAGGACATTAGCAGTGATTCATCAATTGTGGACGTTGATTAGTGGTCTAACTGCTTCCTTCGGTAACATGTGGAATGTAAATTCGGGATTGAATTGCACGTGGGTATAAGGTGTTCGGAAGTGTAGAATGAGTAGTAAAGAGAATGCTAGGATTTTGGACACAATTTCTGATGTGGAATTCGTCCATAGGATTACATGCCTCCATTTTACTCTCACTAGCATTTTTATGCTAATGTTGCTACACTTTAATCTTTTCAGGTACGCCTCGATGTGGTGGTCGTGGTAGAGGTGGTGGTGCCTCATGATCGCGAAATGATTGTTGGACTTGGACCGGTTGATTGAGTATTCTAGGAATGCATGTCATTTAGTCTATTTGCGAACATTATACATTCTTTCCAAACTATTTGTGTTATGTTGAGCTCTAGAGAGAGCATTTGGTGTTTTTAAACTACTCTCTGATTTAGAAATATGTCGAGATTGCGCAATTCCAGGATTTTTATGTTTTACCGTTTTTCCTATTTGAGAACCTTGTATTTTGTTTTTGGATTGTTCAAAATACAAACAGTACCATGCCAAATTTTTATGAAATCAAGACTTCCGCTGTTTACTTTGATTTAAGTGTTTTTCGATAATTTGGGTCTTTACCCCAAACCTGGCAACCAAATGCCCCCTAACAAAAAAACTGGAAATGGGCTTACAGATGGGCAGCCTTCTTTCAGCGCCTAATCTGGTTGTGTCATATGTGGGTTGAAGTCCAACCTTTTTTATTACATTTAAATGCCAGTGTAATTTTTTCCTTTAAATTTTCAGTCAGAATAATTATACACTAATTTTTTAATTTAAGTAATTAAACCATCAAACTTAGTTAAATATTGAATGTGCCTTTCCGTAAAAAAAATATTATGGATTATGTCATCTTTGTAGAGGTGGAGTTCAACATGTGATAATGTGATAGGATGTAGGAGTGTTCACGGGGAGGGGTGGGGACGCGGAATGCATTTCCCGTCCCCGTCCCCGTCCTAGCTCATATTCCCCGTCCCCGGTAAATTCCCCATTCAAAGAGGTCGGGGACGAGGACGGGGATTCCCCACGGGGGAAATCATGGGGAACGGGGAATTTTCCCCGTTTAAATTTTAAAAAAAAATGTTTTTTAAAAAATAAAAATTCAAAACAGTTTTTAAGATTAACTTTTAAAAAACAGTTTTAAAAACAATATCGAAAAAAACAGCAAAAACATTATATAAAAAAACAATTTTAAAAAATAGTAAAGAAAAAACAATAAAAAAAAAAGCAAAGAAAAGTGAAAAAACAAAAAGAAAAAAACAAAAACAAAATAACTTCAAAAATTTAAATGAATGATGGTTTTCATAGGGATTGAGGTTAATATAAAAATATTTTAAGATAATTTATATATATATATATATATATATATATATATATATATATATATATATATATTATTTTCGGGGATTTAATCGGGGAACGAGGTCGGGGACCGAAACTCAAACGGGGAATTTTTCATCCCCATCCCTGTCCCCATCCCCGTTGGGAACGGGTATTCTCCGCCACTTTCGAGGCTGGTCCCCACGGAAAAATGAACACCCCTGATAGGATGCGTTTACTGACCGACTTACTAGAAAAGAGAATAGAAAGTTAATCAGAAGGTAGAATATTAGGTTATTGAACTCATATAAACCTAATTTGACCTAATACCTCATTTTTTATATAGTCATCATATGACTTTGGTCATGCTAATCACATTTATTTAGTTTAATTCACCAGACGGATAGGTGAGCCTAAATGGACCAAATGCTTCGGATTTTCTATATGGATTGGGCTCGACGAATGTCTTCACGACTTCGTATTTACAATAATTTTAATAAAATAGACTCGATTTGGATGTGATATAATTTAATAGAACAGTAATTTTAAAATTCAAATAATAGAAAATGGCCAAAATAGTAGAAGCTATATGTAATTATTATGTATATAGCACAACTTTTTAAAAAAAAAAAATCAAAATAACATTGTTTTTAGGGGTCGTTTCTTTTTTGTTATCTCATATACTATGTAACGTAAGATTCTTCAGTATTTGGATAATAGGGTATTTAGATTGTACGAAATGTAAGAATCTAATATTCATTTTGAAGTAACTATATTTGACGACTTATGTGTGTTTTCTGTTCGTTTTCCATATTTGCGCTATAAATGTAATGAAATCAACAATTCTCTATTAATGTTCTTGTTATAAGTTTCTTATTAATAAATTATACATATTATTTAATTAATATTTATTTTTAATAGTGCATTCATATTCTTTGAATAGTTCAATTAGTATCTATAAGTTTAATTATTTAAATATCAAATAAATATTGAAATTTATCTACGAAATGAAATTACTAAAGTAAAAGAATGAGCTTAAATGAAATAAATAATTTATATAAAATTTTTTCAACGATAATTTTTAAAAATTGGTTTATCAAAAAAAAAAAATTAAAAATTGCTTTGTTTATTGGCAATCTATAAATAGGAAAATTAAAGTAGAAAAACAAAAAAATTATTAAAATTGAAGATGAGAATATTATAATATTATTGAAGGAAAAAATAAAAGATAACTGTTAGTAATGTAAACTCGAAAACCTATTAGTGGAACATGCAATAAATAATGATTTGATATCATAAAACATTTCATATCATGCAATCTAAGATATCCAAATATATTTAATTACATTGTAATCAGTATACTTGTTCTTTCGTAATCTATAAAAAACGGTCTCCTTATAATATATTGAAACTTTTAATATTTATTAATTTAAATTCTATTTTTACGAGTTTTTGAAAACTAAAACTCTTATTTTATCTTAAATTAATCGTTAATTTAATTTCGATAATATTAATATTTTGAATTTGAGATAATTTTAGATTGGCATATAAAACTAAATTCCTTTTGGGCCTTAGGTTCAATTGCATAATTGCTTCTTTCATTTTTCTCTGCAAATCAGTAACAGCAAAGCTTCTCAATCAATCAATGGCAACTTCTTTACTACCTCATCTCTCTTCTCCTCCTCCGCCATTGCCTATCGATAATTCCAATTCTTCCTGCTTCTACGGAATCAAGCTTTCTCTTCCTCTCTCCATTTCAAGAAGAACCACGATTCGTAGGGTTTTTCAGTCTCCTTCTGCTATGAAATCGACGGACCGTGTCCCTAAACAGTTCTGGGAAGAAAATCTTAAAGATGGCTGTAAGTTTTTTTTGTTTCTTCTAATTAATTTTTGATAAGGTTGAAGTGTTTAATTGATTTAGTTTGTTAATTGTTTGTGATTTTTTTTCATTTATCCATGGTTTTAGAAGGAATTATAACTTTATTTGTTCCAGTATCTGGAGTTGAGGAAATGAAAGAAATGATTTATAAAATTTGAAAGTTTATTTTGAAATTGAAAACAAAGTCTAAATGACTTTATGATTGGCTTATTCTATAGAACGTACAGGGCTGACATTCTAAGTCCACCACTCGTGCTTATTGGGGAAAAAAAGGATAAATGCTTGTAATTTGTTGGGAAAGAGAAGGTCCTTTTGTGCTCTTTCACCATATTTAGTGTTTACTTTCATGTGTGAGGCACATGTATCGATTGATCGTGTTTTCTCGCCTTGAAATTATGGGCTAAGCTTCTCTCTCAGTTTAGTATTAGTCGGAAAATGGAAAGAGATGTGTGTTCTTTATTCCATGAGGATGTTCTTGGGGGAAGCCGGTGTATGTTTGAATGACTTTCGGAAGTGTACGGTGCTCTTATTTGGCTGATTTGGTGGGAAAGGAATAATTGGCCGGTTGAATGGTGTTTTTTTGGAGGTTCATTTTTTGTGGATCAGATTATTAGGTTTAGCTCCTTATGGTTGCTAAGCATAAGACTTTTTGTAATTACTCGCCTTCGATTATAGCCTCCAACTAGAGGAATTTTTTGTAATCCATGGGGTGCCTTTGCTTTTGTTTTTCCTTTTCATTTATCAATGAAATGTCTCTAATCCAAAAAAAAGTGTACGGTTATTTATCTTGAAAGAAACTAATGTCTTTGAGGTCAATGAAGATTGGGAGACAAGTTGGGACATACGTTTTTTTTTAGATAGAAGGCAATTTCATTGATAAATGAAAAAGGATATACAAAAATTTCTCCAAGTGGAGGGAACCAAGGAGGGGGAGTAATTGCAAAAAACTTAAGAATTAGCACTCCATAAAGAAGTAATCCTATTTTAAAGATCCCACATATTGTGAATATTCATATAATCATCTTGTTCCTCTCCCATCAAATGAGCCAGAGGAGCCCTCTCGCCGCATTGCGCCAAAGGTCTAACGCTTTATCGTTTAACAACACCCCACAAAGCAGCCCACGAATAGTTGAAGGGCGTTGAGTATGAAGAGTGTTGTTAACCATGAAAATATTGAATAACTTAACCCACATCTGTAACTTAAAGGGGCGAAGTAAGAGGAGATGGCTGGGGTCCTCAAAATTTGCATTGGATAAGACACACCAATTAGACAAGACGCCATCTTGGAGAACCTTGTTTGAAGTTTGCCATTCATATTGTCATCACCATGGAGCATGGTCCAAAGGATGTCTTTGACCCTTTTCGGGTAAAGATCCTTCCACAAAATTTTAATGAGGTCCGATTGGCCAGCATCACTGACCGTAAAAAGAGATTTAAAGGCATCCTTACACGAGAACGTCCAAATTCTCGAGTCTTGCAAGCTCCCTGGTTTAATGGTACTGATCGTATTGAAGAGGCAGAGAAAATCCTCAATCTCATAAACCTTAAGATTTTTCCTGAAATTGATCTTCCATGGGCTAAGTGAGGTGTCCCAAAGATCTGACACAGAAGACTTGGAATATAATTTTGGTTTTTACTTTCTTTTGAAAATTGTTTTATGCTTTCTATTGGTCGAAGAATGTTAATTCTTTAGATCTTGGTTTTACTTCTGCCTCCTCAATAAACTTGAATTGGGCCAACTGATAAATTATATGAAGGAAATCAAATTAAACCTCTGTCTGATCAAAGTTGAAAAAAGTTAGGCGTGACAGTTTAAAAAGTATTGTAATCTCGAACTTTGATTAAAAGTTTATGTTGGGTTGATGATCTTATTTTTCTCATCCTTTATTTAATTCTGTTAAGATTCTACAATTCAGTTGTTATATGTTGGAATGGAAAGTGCTTCTTCCAACTTCATATATATAGTTTTTCAAAATGATATAAGAATCATCTTTATTTCTGTGCTGACTTCATTGGTCATTCACTGATATTACCTCTGTATGCAGCTTTTAATATGAGTTTCATTCTAAAGAATATACTTGTTATTGCCTAAATTTTATACCTCCTCCTTTATAGTGAAGGATAATTACAAGAATGCTCCCCAATATCTTTATGGCCTTTCACCTTCACAAATGGACATGTTCATGACAGAAGATAATCCTGTCCGCCGACAGTCAGAATCAGTTACTGAGGTTGGTAATTTCTTCTTGATCTTTCATACTATCAGAACTTGATCCTTGTAGGTTGAGCAATTCCTATAAATTAGAAAATCAGTGCTATTTGAGGGGAAGGAAAAGATACTTTATTTTTTGTTTGAAGATTACTGTCGTTTGAACCAAATGGCTAGTCTTTTTGTCGTGCCTTGATAGCCACAACATTTGCTTGTTTCTCTGCCAGGCAAACATCTCATCTTCCCACAACTATTTAAATCACGGAGGAATGTGGAGTCTATCAGATACGAATGAGAAGGGTCCTTCAAAATATAGTATGAGTGTTAGCATGTATCGTGGGGGAGCAAGAGGTTCTGGACGTCCTCGAACAGCTCCTCCTGATTTGCCCTCTTTGCTCCTAGATGCTCGTATATGCTATTTGGGCATGCCGGTGGGCCACTATATTATTTTTTCTTATATTCAGTTCTGCTATCCAAGATATTCTTTTTAATATCTATATTTAACATCTCAGTATTTCCTTTTGCATCAATTCACAGATTGTACCAGCAGTGACTGAGCTTCTTGTTGCTCAGTTTATGTGGCTAGATTATGACAACCCATCAAAGCCTATATATCTTTACATAAACTCTTCTGGGACACAGGTCGATAACTAAATGTTTCCTTGTGCTAGCAATGGTTTTTGTACAATTGTAATTGAGGTTGTTTTGACCTTATTGGAATTTAATACTCAAGACCTAGTTTTGGTTAATTTTGGTGCTTTTTGATGCCTTAGAATGAGAAGATGGAGACTGTTGGATCTGAAACTGAAGCATATGCTATTGCAGATATGATGGCTGTAAGTAGTGTCATCTGAAAGTGGAATTATTCCCCTTCTCTTCGAAAATTTACAATTAAAAACTACATAACTTGTCTATACAAGTGGTGAAATCTGTGTTGTAAATGAGATGTTTTCTCAGTTCATGATGATAGCGAATTAATTGCTCAAAGTTGAATGCTGAATTATTAATAATTGCAAAAAAAAATCATACAAATTATTGAGGATTTTTTTACTCTGTTGTTTCCTATTTTGCCATCAACGTTTTTTTAATTTACTATTTTTTACATGTAGTACTGCAAATCAGATGTCTATACTGTCAACTGTGGCATGGCATATGGTCAAGCAGCAATGCTTTTGTCACTTGGAACCAAGGGTTACCGTGCTGTCCAGCCCAACTCCTCCAGTATGTGTCCATCCTCTTTGGAAGATTAATCATTTGTCAATTTGATTTATTATGCATGCTCACCAGCCATATTTATATTTTGAATACTATTTCTTTCTCTAATTATTATTTTTCTTGATGTTCAAACACCATTCGGAGTAATATATTTGCTTGCTTACTAGCTTGTGAGGATCTGTTTGTGAATCTCTTCTTGACTACCCTCTTTTGTAATTGCAGCTAAATTATATCTCCCGAAAGTTAATCGATCAAGCGGCGCTGTCATAGATATGTGGATTAAGGTACACTCTTCTCCTCTCACTTTCTCTAGCTGTCACCATCCACACTCTCAATTCCTGGAAAATTTTTATTTTAGGCCAAAGAACTAGATGCCAACACTGAGTATTATATTGAGCTACTAGCTAAAGGAATTGGTAAATCCAAGACAGAAATCGCTAAAGATATCCAACGGCCTAAATACTTGCAAGCACAAGAAGCCATTGATTATGGCCTTGCAGACAAGATAATTGATTCACGGGATTCCGCATTTGAAAAGAGGGTCAGTAGTTAACTATGCAATTATCTCTCTTGTTTTCGTTTAAGTTGTGTTTTTTTAATTACATTTACTTAACTCTAATGATGGCTTCCAAAATCAGAATTATGATGAGATCCTTGCTCAGTCAAGAGCTAATAGGAGAGGAGCAGGAGGCAATCCACAGGTTACTCCATCTGGTTTCAGGTAAATCAGATACGATTAGTGTCGAAGTGTACAAATAGAAGGTTCTATAGGCCCACTCCTCCATTGCTACAAGCTCTTTTTTTTTTTTAAGCATAAACTTCTGAAGCACCGGGAAATTAGTACCTCTAATGGTAAATGACCTTCACTAATATAATTTTCATAGGCTGTTATATATTGAAAGACTATATTTGGTTCATGTTTAATTTTGTATTTTAAGTCATTATCTTGCTTTTATAATAGCGTATTAGTGAAACTTCCACTCATTGTTAATGATGCTTTTGCTCATATAGAAACCCAAAATCAGTGGAGAACATGTAAAAATGACATTAATTCAGATGAGATCAATAGATGATTTATTATTTTATAATCAGTCAATATGTTAAAGAGATAGTAATAATTAATTATTATTTGATGATGATAAAAATTAGTTTGTCCATGATTTATACTTGAGTTCTCAACTTTTGTAAGTGAATAGATGGCTTATCATTGTTAATAATTGGTTTAATTAATCATTATTTTTGTGCTATCTTATTTTCAAATTAAATATTTTATAATGCAAATTCTCAGTTTTTTTCCCAACAATATTGTATAATGAAATAACAACTTCGTAAGTTTCTTTTTAATTAACGTGTGCGGTAGTACGAGAAAATATTACATTTTTTATGTAAGAAGTATGCAATCATTGGTGCATGAAGGAGAGGAGATTTTGAGAGAGGGTAAAAGAAAAAGAAGTGATGATTCGATGTCTAAATTATGGGCATTTAAAACTCCTACAAAATGAACACTACCTGAGGATAAAGGAGAACAACCATGTATTTTTGTTGTTATATCACCGTTACACCGTCAATCATAACTAGTCACATAGAATAGAAGGATTCAAACTATGTTGGTCACTTACCTAAAATATTATTCTACGAGTTTACCGACATCAAATGTTGTAGGGTCGTGTGGTTGTTCCGTGAGATTCGTCGACGTGTACGTAAACTGGTTTGAACACTCATGGTACATAAAATATATATATATATATATATAGAGAGAGAGAGAGAGAGTTATCTCATGTGATAATCATACGACCTTATAACATTTGACGTTGAAAAATCCGTGAGATAGTATTTTAGGTAGGTGGTTATATACAAATTTCAGTATTATAATGGCATATATTATTTCATGGAGTTCAATATATAGGATTTCACTATTAAGGAGTAGCAGGAATTAACAAAAGTTATGTTAGAGTGATAAAAATACACCTAATTAACGTTCAGTCGTTCACTACCAAAAAAATTAATAAAATAACATCAGAAATACTATTAAAAATTCATTTTATTATTTATTTATTGAGATTCAATTGTATGTTTGTGTAGACACTTCAAAAATTTGGTATTTCCAATTAATAAATACATAGAATATATATATATATATATATATATATACATATAAAAGTTAGTTAATTTAAAATTGTCTATTAAAATGAGCTACAATTGTTTTTTAAGATTAAATTATTGGCTTGTTTTTTCTATTGATTGTAATTTACCATTAATTTTGGAATTGAGTGAATTAAAGTGGTAATATCTATAATTAATTCTAAAGAATAATGAAATCTCCCATCTATCTCTACTATAATATATCAACAGTATTTTAAAAGTAGCACTTTTATAATTGAAAATTTTAAAGAGTAAAAGTTTTTAAAATTTTAAAAATATATATATTTTTTAACATTCATTAAATAATAACTTTATTAAAATAGTTGCAATTAATAAAAAGGTAAAATGCAAATAAGCCCTCTGTAGTTTTTGTCAAATGCATGAACACCCCTTATGGTTTGAAAATGACAAATTATATTCATGTGGTTCTAAATTATTCTAATGAGACCTCCCATTCAACGCCATTAATTTTCTTTTAGTCATAACATCTTCGTTGGATGATTCAAGATGTTTTGAAATCCTTATTTCAGGCTCTAAGTTATAGTTGGTTAAAAACTTCAAAATGTTTATTATTATCAACATACTAGGTATGATTTACACCATTAACGCTTTTAATTACTGATGATTTAGAAGTTTTGAATTGACCATAACTTAGAGCCCAAAATGAGGATTCTCAAATATCTTGAATCATCCAAATCAGAATTCAAATAAAGAAGTTATGGCTAAAAGAAAATTAACGACGTTGAAGGGGAGGGGTCTTATTGAGATAATTTGGAACCACATGAGTATGATTTGCCACTTTCAAACCACAAGGGGTGTTCATGCATATTTGCCATTTGGCAAATTTTGTGCATATTTGCCATTTGGCAAAAACCACATGATGCCTATTTGCATTTTACCCTTAATTAAAATTAAAATATTATTAAATTTCAATTACAACATCTTAATAAATAATATAAAAACTGTAATGAGTTTTTTTAATTAATTTATGAAAATGAAATGTACTTTAATATTAAATTTTTACTATTTTTAAATTGAAGAAGAAGAAACAATGTTAATTCACAATTTTTTTTAAATATTATATTAAATTAGAGGAGGAGACTTGAACCTATTCAAAATAACTTATCTTGTATCAAGTTATGCGTTAAAGATTCTAAAAAATGTTAAAGAAAACACTTCCCATTTTATTTTAATAAAAATAAAACAACTTTCAATTTTATTTAAATATTAATTAAGGATTTTTTTAAAATAAGATTTTATAAATCAATATTTTCAAAAATAGTAAAACTTTTAAAATAATTCAAGAAAAACCTTTTTTCTTGTTGGCACAAAGCAAGATCAAGATGAAATCCACCCCCACACATATCTTTGAAAAAGAAGTTTTTGTTTTTATAAATATCAAATTATTTGTTATTTTTAGGGTAAAATACTCATTTGGTTCCTGAGTTTTGAAGGTCGTGTCAATTTGGTTCCCGCGTTTTCAATTTGTGTCTAAGTGGTCTCTCAATTTTGGATGTTGTGTTTATTTGATTCATGCATTTTCAATTTGTGTCTAAGTGGTCCCTGAGATTTAGGTATTGTATCTATTTGGTCCATGAGTTTTCAATTTGTGTTTAAATGGTCCCTGAATTATTAAAAATAAGTTTAATTATTTCTTAATTTACTAACTCATTAACTTAATATCGGCTTATTGCTAACATAAAATTTAATTGACCAAAATACTAACATGAGATTAATTATTATGTCAGATCTTAGGCCTAGATTAATGGAAGATTTGAAATAATATTTAATCCTATGTCTGTATTTTAGTCAATTAGACATGTTATGTCAGCATTAAGTCAATATTTTGTTAAGAAGTTAACAAATATGTTAAATTAAGAACCAATTAAACTTATTTCTAATAGTTCTTGAAAACCTAAGGACCAAATAGATACAACATCTAAAACACATGGACCTCTTAAACGCAAATTGAAAACGCATAGACCAAATAGACACAAATTGAAAATGTGGGGACTAAATAGATACGACCTCCAAAACTTAGGCCAAATAGGTACTTTACCCTTATTTTTAACACACCTATTCAAAAAATGCAATCCAATAAAATCTCTATATTAAATTATTATTATTATTATTATTTTAAGGGAAAAAGATACTTTTGGTCCTTGAGTTTTCATTTTGTTTTCTATTTGGTCCCTTAATTTTAAAATGGAACAAATTTACCCCACAGTTTTCGTTTAGTTTTCTATTTGGTCCATGCTGTCAAACTTCTATTAATTATTTAACAGAAAGCTTATGTGGATTTTTTTTTAATTTTATATATAATATATTTACTTATATGGAAAAATTTAAATGATGTGGCATGAGTCTCTCTCCTCACACTCATTTTATCTTTCCTTCGTCTTTCTCCTTACGTCTCTTTCTCACTCTTCTTCCTCTCACTGATTCCAGCCACAATCTAAACCCACCGGTGAGCACGTGAACTTTTGTCAAGCAACGATGGCTAGGGATGGCAACAGGGAGGGACGGGGTAGGGGAAGCATTTCCCATCCCTAAACCTTATTCCCCATTTTATATTTTAATTCTTATTTAAAAAGAAATATAAAAATGAAATATACATTTAAAATATACATTTTAAGACAAAAAGAAAACATGATACTAAACATTTTATAATTTATTAGTCAATATAACCATATTATATTTTTTTTTCAATAAATAAAGATAAAAACTAAACAAAATATATAAGATATTATTAAAATATCGGGTTCGGGGGCGGGGCGGGGAATGTATTCCCATCCTCGTACCCTAAAACAAATCGGGGGAAAATTTTCCCCTAACCCTAATAAAACGGGGATTTCTCGCCCTTATAGGGTCGGGGCCCCGTGCCGCTGGGAATTTTGCCATCCCTAACGACGACAAAATTTGATTTACAAAGTAGATCCTTTTAAGATTTGAAGTCCTCTTCTCCCTTATCTTCAAGATATTCAATATATTATTTTGTGGGTGATGTGAGATTTTATTCATTACTAAAACACTCTAGGTTTTTCATTCGCATCTCATTTGATAGATTTGTTGATTTGGGATCGATCGATTTTGAGGAACACAAGAATTCTTGGTATCGCATAAATTCTAGTATATGAGCTCCGCTGCATCAGGAGAGTGTTAATGATGGACGATGGTTTTTTAGGTATTGTCCGGATGTGTCCCAATCTATCCACTTTTGAGATTCATACCTGCCATTCAATTGAGGCTTTGGGATCGATCGATCTGTTCATATTATGTCCATTTCGACAAGTTTGGGGAACATACACACAGACTCATTTGGGATTTTTCATTCCCATCTCAATCGATCTGTTCGATTTCGTTTAAGCTCCCCCTTCTATAAACTCATTCGGGTTTTTTTCTATTCAATAATCGACCTTCCCCGTTTCTTTGATGATTAATTCTTTTTTTATGATTTTGATTGCGAGAGACGAGTTTTGACACCCCCCAAACTGCAAGAAGTTAGAAGATTTGTCTCCATGAGTTTTTTTTTTGGAAAGTATAGAAAATAGGCTATCGATTGAATGGGGAAGGCTTCAAGCTTGATTTTGCAAAAGTTCATAAAAAATGAAAAAACAGGGGAAAAGCTTCAGGATACCTATGTAAAGGAACCCATTCATATCTCTTTATACAACCGAAATATCCATTTGAAGGAATCCTATGCTGTAAACTCAAAATTTTTCCTCTTTCTCTGAAATAAATTAGAAGGTTTCGTTCCATGCTTCAAATTTCAAAGGAAAAAAATAGATCGAAGGGGGAGGGTTTGTTATTCGTAAAAATCACATTTTCGACGATCAAAGAGGAGAGAAAGAACGACAATGAAATTAGGGGTGAACATGGGGCGGGGTTGGGTACCCTGATTACACCCCAACCTCGTTTAAGCCAAAAAATGGCACCTGACTCCGCCCAATTAAGTTTTATCCCGACCCCGACTCCACCCCATTTAATTGTCGGGGTCGGTACCCCGATTACACCCCGTTTAAAAAAATTAAGTAAAAGAAAAGGAAAAGAAAAGAAAAAAGAAAGAAAAAAATAAAATGGACTACTGTCTAGTGCTGGGTGGGGTTTGGGAGGGGTGGGGGGTGGGTTGGGCTGGGCTGTGCCTTGGGGTGGGGGGATTTTAAAAAAAATAAAAAATAAAAAAAACACTAAGCGGGGTCGGGACGCCGACAGGGTCCAATCTCCATACCCTGCCCCGCCCCTTTTACTAAACGAGGCTATATATGTGACCCCAACCCCACCCTGACCCCGATTAAGCATTTAAATGGGGTGCGGTGGGGCGGGTTCGTGGGGTATCGGGGTCAGTGTTCACCCCTAAATAAAATGATAGAGATGAGAGAGAAAGCGTGAAGAGAGAATAAAATACAATAAAAATACCACTTAAGCAAATATATTAATATAAATTAATTTAATATGCCACATCATTTAAATCACACCACTTAATTAACATATTAAAAATAAAATTAATATTTTAATGCCACTTCAGCTTTCTGTTAAAATTAACAGAACTTTGACAGCATAGACCAAATAGAAAGTTAAACGAAAACTTAGGGATCAAGTAGAAAACAAAATGAAAATTTAGGGACCAAAAATGTCTTTTTCCCTGATTTTAAATATCACTAGACCTAGGAGTGAAAGCTAAATGGGGCGGGGCGGGGGAATTTTTTTCCTCATTTACACTCCACACCACCCCGTTTATCTACTTTATTTTTTTTCTTGTAATTTAGTTTCCCTAGGTTTATTTCTATATGAACTATTATGAATAGTTTTACCTATTTTTTTTATGGTCTATTAGGACTATTATCATTGAAAAATATGATTTTTCAATTAAAAATATATATTAAATTACGTATTTTTCACATTATTCCTCACCTCGTTTACTCCCGCCCCGCCCCTTTTAATAAATGGGGCGGGGCGCAGAAAAATAGTTTCTCTTTATTAATCACTAATCACAATTTACGTGTATTATCATAAATATAAACTTTTAATTTTTTTTAATCATCATGTACGGGTATTAAATGTCTTTGACATTGTCGATATGTCCATCTATATGTCTCTAAAATGGAGGTTTGACTTTTTAAACGGGGATAAATAATATCTTCAACATTATCGACATTTCCATCGGAGTACTGCTAAACTATCGTTGATCACTCTATTTCCTTTATTCTTTTTTTACATTTTATTTTATTCATTATCTCTATTTAATTTATAACTAACTTTTAGTTCATTCTCTCTTTAATTTTTCTAAAACATTTGATTTATTTTTTTTATCTCTTTCTTTGATCTATTGATTTTTATTTTTATTTCCTCGATGTTAAATATCATGCGTAACTTACTTATATGATTAATTATGACTTATTCAAAGAGTAGTTCAAGTTTCATTGATTAATTCTAAATATTCATTTAAGTTTTCATTGTTTCCATAATTTTATCCAAATATCCTTTGACATTGATAATGTATCTAACACTATAAACAAGTAAATAAAAAATAATCAACAAAATTTCGTCCAAATTATTTAAAATCTAGTCTTAAAACAGGAAAAAAAAAAAAAAGAAAAGAAAAACTGAAAGAAAGGAAACGGATCTCCAAGAATTCAAGGCAAAGAACACCTTCCATTTATCAAAGACGGTGAGGTTTTTGTTGTCCATCTCTTCTCCCACACAAAGATCAACCTCACCGCAATCGATCATGGCTTCCATTCTTCTCAAGAAATCTATCTCTTTCAATTCTTAGTTTCTCCATTTTCATCTTCATTTCCTTTAATCACTTTCTATTTTCTCTCTGTCAATGCAATGGTCGTCTGTAAATGCCGCAAGGTACTACGATTCTTCTTCTTCTCTCGTTATAACCTAGTTATAGTTCCGGTCTTTGAATTTTGAATTTTCTTGATTCAGTTGTGTTTTTGTCGAGTTTTGATTGATTTTGTTTCCCTAAGTTCGGGATCGGATCTGACTACTTCTCAATTTAGTCCTTAGCGATATCGATAGGAATTTAAGCAGTTGTTTTTCTCAGATCGAGGAAATGTTGAATTTTTATCTTTCAGCCTTTCGATGATGTTTTTTTTTGCATTGAATTGTTGATTATTTTTTTTTTCCTAGAAATGGTTATCTTAATGGCCTTGATTTTCTGAGTTTGTGATTTATTGAACTCTGTAATGCTTTTATTTTGTGTGTTTTTTTGGTGCTTCAGGCTACGAAGTTGTACTGCTTCGTGCACAAGGTCCCCGTTTGTGGAGAATGCATTTGTTTTCCAGAACACCAATTATGCGTGGTAAGCACATGTACTATTTTAAAAAAGGTTATGTTTTTGTTCCGATCGCTAATTGTATTGTATTTGTTTAATTTTATTTTTGATCTGTATGTTCCAGTGATAATTTCCACGTTTACAATATCATGCGCTGATTAATACTTGGATACTACAGATATCTCTGATAGACCATAGTCTTTTCTGCAGATTTACGACTGGACTCCTCTGATGTGTGTGTAAAGAGAGTGACAGATTAGATGTAAAATTTATTTATTTGAAGGGAGAAAGAGCTATAAAACCTATATATATATATATATATGTATTAATATTCAAGTCATTCCATGTTTATATTGACAAAATTGGGTGGGTTTTCTTTTGATAAGAAATGTTGTGAAATATTGTAGACATGGGCGAGCTAGGAAGATGATACTCATTTGTTGGGAAATGTGTTATGAACAGTGAAGAAGAATACTTTTGTTTCTTTTGAAAATTGCTGCTTTGTTTTCCTATTAATGATATGTCAGTTTCTTATAAAAAAACCTGCTGATTTGTTTGTTGTTGGAGTTATTCAACGTTCTTTTCCATCTTTAGAGAATAGAGATTCTTCCTCTTACTTACTTCTATTTTCTGTTGAATATTCTTTGGTACTAATTGAATTTTGTTCGATTGTGATGTTGTAGCATATTTTTATATTTTCTGCAACATTATACTCATTTGTTGAATATCATTATTAGGTAATGTTGTATGGCGTTTCATTAAAAATAACTGTTTTTTGGATTGATGAAGTTACTTGACATTTTTTTCCATCTTAGATTCTTCTTCCTACTTGCCTTTTCTGTTGAAAATTCTTTAGTACTAATTAAATTACAGTTTGATTGGGATTAGTACTAAGTTTCTAGGTTAACTGGAATATTAATTTCTATGTTGACCGACTCTTTCAACACAAGAACTTGAACAGATTTCTTTGGTTTGTATTCCCTTTTTAGATTGTGCTAAGGCTATGCTTCTCCTTTCTTTAAGGTCCGTACCTATTCAGAATGGGTATTGAATGGAGAATATGACTGGCCTCCGAATTGCTGCATGTGTCATGCTACACTTGAGGAAGGGACTGGCCCTCAAACTACTCGATTGGGATGCTTGCGTATGTGACTCTGCTTATTTAGTTACCTTTTTTCCATGCAACTTTTAAGAAGAGAGTGGGTCAGTTATTTAAATTCTTTGTTCTCATGTTAGATGTCATACATACGGATTGCTTGGTCTCACATATCAAGAGCTTTCCTTCATCTACCGCCCCTGCTGGATATGACTGTCCTGCATGTTCCACTTCGGTATGGTGTATTTTTATATGCAAGTTATATGATTTTATTTTTTATTTTTTATTTTTTTTTGATGATAAACAAGCTATTTCATTGATATATGAAAAAGCCAAAAAACGGCCAACGAGGATTACAAAAACGCTTTCCAATTGGAAGCAATAATAGAGGGAGGATAATTACAAAAGGATTTACAATTTGCACTCCACAAGGAGGCATTGAGGACACAAGCCTCCCACACCTCAAGCCAAGATCTATCCTTGCCTTAAAAAATTCTTCTATTCCGTTCTAGCCACACGTTCCAAAGAATAGCTCTCACCCCATTGTCCCATAAAATTCTTTTCTTTTTATTGGTGAAGAGCGTTGAACCTCCAATAAGAGCCTTAGAATTAGCCTCATGATCTTTATGAAAAATCCACACCATCTCAAAAGTCTTCAAAAAGGATAGCCAAATATTAAGAGAGAAGCAGCAATCAAACAAAAGATGCACAGTGGACTCAGAACACTTTCTACAAAGGCTGCACCAATTAGGTTGGAGAGTGATCCAACGATTTCTAGACTGAAATTTTTGGTTGGAGTTGATGCCATCGTTGATAATCAACCATAAAAATACTTTAATCTTCAAAGGTGACTTTCCTTTCCAGAGATAATTAATAACACAATCACTAGGATTCTCATCCACTTTCCACAAAGTCTTAAGAGCAGACTTACTAGAAAAGCCGTGGGTTGCATCCGGGATCCACAATCTAATATCCTCCCTATCATTTAAGCGGATAGGATCCAAAAGATTAAAGAAATTAATCCACTCGGCCACTTCATCATCTTTGAGGTGTCTTCAAGATCACAACCCAGGAATCAAGCTCACCATGCCAAAAACTACTAATCGGCTGCTTTTTCAGATTGCAATACGAAACAAGGAGGGAAAAAGAGAAGCAAGGGTCTTCTCCCCAATCCACACATGCTCCCAAAACAAAACAAGCAATGCCTCTTCCCACACGGAACCTGCAATTAGCCTCCATAGTTTGCTTGAGGTTATAAATGTTCTTCCATGGGGATCTATTACCACTGTTAGGTTTAATAGCCGAACACCAACCCATCAAATCCAGCCCATGAATCTCCCGGATGATCTTGTACCACAGAAAATTAGGTTCCAAAGGAAAGCGCCACAACCATTTAAGAAGGAGAGCTTTGTTCTTGAGCTTCAAACCACCGAAAGCCAAACCTCCATTAGCGAGTGGAGGAGGGATTTTATCCCACTTAACAAGATGGCAGCCTTTTAAACCCTCAGCCCCTTTCCAAAAGAAAGACCTTAAAATCTTATCAATGTTCTTTGTAACAGCCACCGGAGCTTTAAAAACCGAGAGAAAATAAGTAGGGAGATTATTTAAGATAGAATGGATAAGAGTGAGTCTCCCTCCTCTGGAAATCATGATTTTTTTCCACTTATCTATGCGCTTGGTGATCTTATCAATAACCGGATCCCAAAAGGCCTTAGTATTAGGATTACCTCCAAGGGGTAAGCCGAGATAAATAAAAGGGAGCTCCCCAACCTTAAATCTACCATTCTCCACCAGCCATTGAACCTCTTCATCATCCAAGTTGATACCAGCAATGGCAGATTTGATAAAATTGACACTCAAGCCAGAACCTTCTTCAAACTGTTGAATAGTGATGACAAGGTTGCTGATGGCATCTTTGTTAAAATGAGAGAAAAGAAGAGTATCATCTGCAAACTGTAGATGAGACACTTCCATATTGCCTATCTTGAACCCTTTAATCCAGCCTCTAGCTTGATTTCTTGAGAGAAGTCTGCTAAAACTGTCTGCAACCAAGAGAAACATGAAGGGGGATAAAGGATCACCTTGTCTAACTCCTCTCGAGGCTCCAAATTTCCCCTTAGCTCTACCATTAATGAGGATCGAAAAACTAGCACTTTGGAGGCACCCTTTCATCCAGCTACACCACTTTGGATTAAAACCTTTAAGAGCAAAGAGGTTCAACAAAAAATCCCAATCAACACTATCATAAGCCTTCTCAAGATCAAGTTTAATAATAGCTCCTTTCATTTTCCTTTTCTTATAGTCTTCCACCAATTCATTGGCCACCAAAATGGAATCAATGATCTGTCTTCCTCCCACAAAGGCATTTTGGAAGATTGATATGTTGTTAGGGAGCACAACTTTCAATCTCTCCGCAAGAACTTTGGCTAAAATCTTATAGAGGCTGGTAGTAAGACTAATTGTCCGAAAGTCCATAACAGCTAGGGCATCCACTTTCTTAGGAATGAGAGAAATGAACGTTTCATTCACTCTAGCATTGATGATCCCTTTCTCAAAAAACTCATGGAACACCTTCATAACATCAACCTTGATGATGTTCCATGTTTTTGTAAAGAATTCAATAGAGAAACCATCTGGGCCAGGAGCTTTGTTCAACCCAAGATCTGAGATAGCCTTGAAGACTTCAATTTCAGTGAAGGGGATAGTCAGCCAAGCACTATCCCTAGGAGAGATAGGACACCAATCAATGTCATCCCAAATGATTCTACTGCCCATCTTCTTAGTAAAAAGAGAAGAGAAAAAATCCACAAACTCCCCCTCAACAGCTTCAGCATTCAACAAGAGCTCACCAGACCTAGCCATGACTTGGTTTATAAAATTCTTCTTTCTTCTCCCTTTTATAAAGCTATGAAACACTTTAGAGTTTTCATCCCCACCTTTTAGCCACAAAGACTTGCTTCTTTGTCTCCAATAAACACTTTCTTGCATGACTAAATCCAATATCTCCCTTCTCAATCTGAATCTGTCTTCTCTTTGCTCAAAGCTCAATAACCCATCTTCATCACGCAAATCTAGAGCCTCTATATCAGATTGCAGCTTGGCTTTTTGGGTAACAAAATTGCCAAAAACTTCTCTATTCCTGTCTTTATGTCATTGTGACTGTGATGTTTCTTCTGTTGCCTGATCAGTATTCTTATCGGCTTCCGATAATAGAAATTATGGAATTGTCTCAGATGTCTGAATAGTTCATAAAGATATGTTCTTGGTGCAGATATGGCCTCCTAAAAATATTAAAGATTCAGGATCTCGCCTCCACTCAAAGCTAAAGGAAGCTATCCTGCAGGTTAGGTTTACGCTTTGATCGTATAGTTTTTGAAGTGATGATAATCTCAATTCTCATATAACTATATTTCTGTATTATTTTCTTTTCTTTTGGCTCCTGCCCCTCTCCCCGCCCCTGGGGGGGTCACACCTTGGATGCTAAGGTTGGTACAAATACTGTGGTTTTCTTAATTGTTAATCTCAATATGGAAAATTATGGAAGGGTATATAATTAATTTGAGAAATTTGGCATATATAGGGTTTTCATTTATTCTGGTTTACACTGCTTGGTGCACTACTTTGTGCCTTGAAAATGCTTTTGTCCTGTGATTAATTGTTAATCTTAATTATACCACCACATATGTTTTGCACCTTGTTTTATGAAGTTACAAATTATTATTTTTTGTATGATACTACTTTGAAACAAGAAGCCAGTGCAAAGGAAGGGAAGATTGAAGCCCAACGAAAAAAATTAGGGTGTAACCAAGGACTAGGGAAAATAACCAAAATTAAGCTCTATTTGGTGTACTCGTTCAAAACAATTTTGTAATTATAGTTTCTTTTCTATTTATGCCAACTGGTGTGCCTTTTTGTAACCTCTTTGGTTGGTTCTTTTCACTTTTCAATGAAAAGTTCTGTTTCTTATAAAAAAACCAATATAATTAATATTAGATACTCTCCTCTTTTCCCATTTTAACTTGGAGTTGTTGGCTAATTTAAAATCTGTGGTTTTTGAGTTCGAAAGAGGTTCTGGTCTCAGCATTAATAGGCTCAAATCTAGTGTGGTGGGCATCAATTTGGAGGATGATGATGTGCATATTGTGGGCTCTTTATTCAACTTTGCTGTGGGCTCTCTGCCCTTGCTTTACCTAGGCTTACCCCTTGGGGGCAACCCCTCCTCCAAGGGATTTTGGGATCCGGTGGTTGAAAAAATCTACAAAAGGATAGCCAAATGGAAAAAGCTCTTGATTTCTAGAGGAGGAAGATTAACCCTTGCACAAGCTATCCTATCAAGCCTTCCTACTTATTATCTCTCTGTTTTCAAAGCCCCGGTTATGGTCACTAATTGCATTGACAAAATCTTGAGAGACTTTTTTTGGGAAGGGGCTGATAAGGATGGGAGTTCTCATCTTGTTAAATGGGACAAAATCCCTCCCCCTTTCTTGGAAGGTGGCCTTGCCTTCGGTGGATTAAACAAGCGCAATGATGCTCTCCTCCTCAAATGGCTTTGGAGATTTCCCTTAGAGGTTGACACTCTTTGGCACAAGACTATAGTTGGCATTCATGGCAGTAAACCTCTAGGTTGGTCTTCCAACATCAAAGCTGGTTGTACTAATAGGAGTCCTTGGAAGCACATCCACAAACTCCTTTCTATTATGGAGATGAATAGCCTCTTCTTGGTGGGCAGGGGCGACAGAGTGATGTTCTGGCACCATTGTTGGGTGGAGGAGATGCCTCTTGCTTCAAATTTCCTAGTCTTTATCTGCTAGCTAAGGACAAATTCCATCCGATTAGTCATTTCTGGAATGAGGAGCTTAGATCTTGGATTATTAATTTAAGGAGGAACATGAAAGAAGAGGAGGTGGAGGAGTGGATTGCTCTGATGGACACTTTGGCTACTGTTTGTTTGAACAGCACGGAGGATATCAGAATTTGGTAGCCGGACAAAGACAAAGGATTTAGTTGCAAGTCTGCTTTGCTTGTGTTGTGGAAGAATCTGAGAGATGATCCTCAAATGAATTTAGTGTGGAAAGGTGATTATCCAAGGAAAATCAAAGTCTTCCTTTGGATCCTAGTGAATGATGGGCTAAACACCAACCAAAGATGGCAAGCGAGGAACCCTTGGATCACTCTTCAGCCGAACAGATGCAGCCTCTGTTGGAAAGCTTTGGAAAGCACCAGCCATTTGTTCTTCCATTGTGACTTCTCTAGATCTATTTGGTCCATTCTCTTGAACTCTTTCAATTTGAGTTGGATCTTCCATGAGGACTCTAGAAGCAACATTATTAATCTTCTTGGTGGCTATCCGACTGGGGGTAAGAAGAAAGTGCTTTGGGCAAATGCTGTTCGGGCAATCTGCTGGAATCTTTGGCTTGGGAGGAATAGGAGGATTTTTGTAGACAAGCACAAGAGTTTGAGTGATGTTTGGGAAAATTGTGTGCTTAATGCCTCCATTTGGAGTGCAAATTGTAAATTTTTAATAGTTATACCCCCTCCATTATTGCCTCCAACTGGCATGTTTTTTGTTATTGCTAGTGCGCCTTTTTTTTTGGGGATTTTTCACTTATCAATGAAAGAGTTCGGTTTATTATCAAAAAAAAAATATTAGATACTATGGAATTACATTAAGGTGAATTACTCCACACTTGTAATCCCTATCGAAATTTTTTATTCTTCCTAGTTCCTACATTCCCAATCATCTATCAAATAGAAGGAACATAGCTTAATTCAGTGGGCGTTTATTAGGTATCTTGTACATATTCCAGGATTTAGCGTTGAGAGGATGTTTATTTAAATCAGAAAACAAGAAGTAAAGAGGCCAAAGAGGCCACATACTCATTCTATTATCTCCGATTCAAGTTAAAATCCAACTTGAGTTCTCATTCGTCTCCCATTGGTATAAATAGCCCCTCCTTCTCTAACTAACTCCTATGTACTTTTCCGCCCCTGCTCATATTCTAGAATCACTCATCTCAAACTATTGCCTCTCATTCTCTCCCCTCCCTCGAGCTCACTGTCTTTCTCTCTCTCTCACACACACACACACACTCATGCTCTCTCCCTCCTTCCTGGGATTCTTCGTCGGCTCGCCTCGATTTTCCACCATCACCACTTGCCGTGCCTTTCTTTCATTCACACATCTCTCTTTATCTCATTCTTAGACTCTCCCCCGCTCTCTCTAATGGGATTCTCGCCCACTTACCCAAATTCGTTGTCGTCGCCACCATCCGCCACTGGCCACACCTATCATGCATGCATTCTTGCCAGTGGAATCTCTCTTTCTCTCTCAGTCTCAATGTTTACAAATCTTAAGGACTACTACTCTAATAGGAACAGAATCAATTTGAGACACCCAAATAGATGAACATTAAACTGAAAACCAGACCAAATTTCACTTTGGTCGGTTTGGTTATCTCAAGAAACTTCCGTCTTTTCTTGGTAAATGGATGCGGGTTTTGGCAGTGTTTGAAAAAGCCTTTTGAAGCCTGCACTTAGCCCTTCGAGGATTTAGCCCATGGGAGTGCCTCTCCTCGCCTTTTTAGAGTTTATTTTTAGTCTTCTTTTGTTTGCACACTTTATTTGTTATTTATTTATTTTAATGAAAATGTCAAAGATAATAGCTTGACATGCGTTTATTTTTTTAACAATATCTTAGAAAAGCCCTCATGTCATTATACTATAATTTTCATATATATAATTTTTATTTTTAATGAAAAAAAGGGTGAAGAAAGTGTCAAGCCAAAAGATTACAAAATTACTGCCCAATTGGCTTACAATGTAAGAGGTGTTGTTATTACAAGAAAAAGGATCGGGTGCACCATAGGGAACCTAGGAAGCAAGTATACGGACACAGTGATACGCCATTTTTCAAAAAAGTAGGATACAAATACGTCAAGGACACGTTATTTAAAATAAAATAATATATATATATATATACATACACACATATATATATATATATATATATATTATATAATGACAAATTTAGTTGTAGAAAATAAATAAAACATGTAGATCAAACTATGTATGGGAATGAAAAAGTTTTTATTTTTTTCCTTTCGTTCAACCTGACTTCGTTTTAGGGTTGAGGTTAATTTAAAAAAAAAAAACTAATTATTTGGTCATTTTTAACTTTAAGCTGTGTCCAAAAGTCTGATTTGAAAAAAAAGGGAAGACACTTATTTGAAGTATTAGACACGTATCCTAGGAGTGTCTAGAAGAATCCATGTCGGACACGTGTCCGATATGGATTCCTCATGAAAATAGAGGTGTCCTTGCTTCCTAGTAGGGAACTAGTGAGTCTAATGGTATCCCACATCTCAAGCTCGGGGAGGATTTATTTTTGAAAATTCTCTCCTTCCTTTCGAGCCAAATCATCCAAATGGATATATAATTTTTATTTTTTATTTTTTATTTTGTGCTCATAAAATAATGTCATTGGATTTTTTTTACCTGCACTTTGCCCTTAAGCCCTCTAGGGCATAAGCGTTTTAGTATGATTATTGCTTTTTTAAAACACCAGGGTTTGGTTTCGGTTTTGGCTCAAAACCAAGCCTAACCAACCTGTTTTCACCCATTAGAAAAGTCATGGCTGAGAGCCATCAAACCATGTTGAAGAGGGGAAAAGCAGTTGTAAGGGACTACACCATCTCTTATCCTATCTATCGATAATCAACCTAAAGTTCACTAGCGTGTTCAAATGAGTGGACCACTCATTTATTTACTCTCATTTGTAATAATTTGGAATAGGATTCCAACAGTGAGAATTGAGATGGAGTCTCACGATTAAAAGCATCTAATATAGGCACATGATGAGCCAGGGAGATGGCATCTAATCTAGGTTAACAAGAAGCTGAGGGGAAATTGCCTATAGATCTAACAAGGAGAGTATCATCTTTACCACAACTACTTATCAAGCTCCTACTGAAGTATATAATAAATTGCCAAAGAGAATTAGGTTCAAGTGGAAGCCTCCATTTGAGAGAATTCAGGCCTTCTTTTTCTTGATGTTACCCTACCTCAACTTCAAGCCTGTGAGTATTTGTGCATAGAAACAGTCTTCTGATTAACGACATGACTTCCTCCTTCATCATCTATTCTTCCTTAAGAAAGGTCCTCATAATCATGTGGAATCCTGATTTTGATGCAAGAAATTTGTTCAAATTCCTAATAAGCTCAAAGGGTTAAGCTATTTAGTTAAATTTAATCATTTCATTTATTATTCTTGATAAAATTTGCACTGTTGGGAGATTGGCTTAATTACCTCTATCGAACAGGGTCTTCACTGTGGGATATTCTATTGAAAATTTAACTTTTTGTTAGAAATAGAATGACTTGAGAATGTTTGAGTTTACAATTTTTTGACTCATAATTGTTCAGGGATTAATTTCAGAATTTAAAATATTTAGATCCCGTGATGGTGGGCATTGCTTCTTGACAATCATTTTATATATATTTTTTAAGTTCTTTGGTAGACTCATCCAATTACTTGTTCTTGTGTTGGAATTGATCTCTTGCTTTAAACCTTAAAATACTGAGAAAGCACACAAATTTATTGAATCTACACCACATCTGTATCTCTCCCACCTTATTGTACACGAATATGCATGTCTTTTGGATTCAATGTATGGGCTATGAAGGACCTGATAGGGCGCTTTGGTTGGGAATAGGACGACTTCTAAATGGGAGTATGAAAGTGTTTTTGTTGCTTATCATAGCATGCCATGATCTTTACAGATTTTGTTTCTTTTTCTTCATCAGACTGGACTGGAAAAGAGTGTGTTTGGGAACCATCCAGTTGGATTACCAGTTTCAGAATCCCACGGTCCCCCGCCTGCCTTTGCCTCAGATCCTTTGGTTTCCTCTTCGGGAGACGGAGAACATAATATGAGCTCATTAAACTCAGTAGTTGAGCCAAATGTGGCTGAAGGGTTCTTAGTGACAACTGGAGCTAGGTCTTCTAATAATAACACTGCAGATATTGTAGAGGTCGACATACCTGGTTCAGAAGGAAATTTTCCGAAAAACTCAAGTCCTCCAGGCGTAAGAATATTTTTATTTTGAGCTTTATTGAAAGAACTTTAATCAGTCCAGCAAAAACTCTTGTTTTCATCTGTCTGTCAACATGCAGTTTATTTTTACTTCAGTTATTTATCTTACCATTTTGTTTTCAATAACAAAATGCAATCCAGCCTGGTGCTACCACGCGAAAAGGAGCATTCAGTTATGACCGGCAAAGTTCTGAAATTTCATATTATGCAGATGATGAAGATGGTAATGGTAAAAAGTATAGTCGAAGAGGTAATTGACATGCTCTTGATATATAGACTAATGACCTAATTGGCCATTTATTTGGTAAAAAGTATAGTCGAAGAGGTAATTGACATGCTTTTGATATATAGACTCATGACCTAATTGGCCATTTGTTTTCCTCGTTCCTTCTCTGGGAATGGGTTTCATATACCCGTTTCCATGTTTAGATGGTAATAAAACTATTATTATGGGGGATGGCCTGCCTGTAGGAATGTGTTATTCCCTTCGCACTTAGCATTTGAAACCCACAAAAATGGGTGGGTTGGTCATAATAATTCACCATTTTGCATTGCTAAAAAGTACTACGGGATTTCATCTAAATGATATACATTTTCTTCCTGTCAAGTTGTGATGGGACAATATTGATGTACGATTTTTGTGATTGGCCCATGAATTGCAAGTCCATTAAGCTCTCTATTCCATGTGCTAACAACTGGGATACGTTTTCTTCCCTGGAACATATAGTTTTGAGATTCTGTTTTCAGAAAAACCGAGCAAATATCTCTTTCCTTCAGCCATGGTTTTGGCTTTTTAATTTTCCTGTCGCATCAATCTTCAGCTAGTATTTTTTGTTTTCCAACACATTTTCTGCAGTATTATGGTCTTCTCTCTCATTTATATGTTGCCTACAGGTCCATTTAGGCATAAGTTTCTTAGAGCACTACTTCCTTTCTGGTCAACTGCATTGCCAACTCTACCTGTGACTGCTCCTCCACGTAAAGATGCATTAAATGGAAATGATGTCAGTGAAGGTCGCGTTCGACACCAAAGACCATCCAGAATGGATCCGAGAAAAATTCTTCTTATCATAGCAATCATGTAATTTCTGTACATATACCTTTTTATGTCCCCACATAAAGATGTATTAAATGGCAATGATGCCAGTGTTGGAGTTTGCTTTAAGTTGATGGAGAGCTAGTAATCATGATTTAATTGTCAATTGTAGTATGTTTTATCACTTCACATTTACTAATATTTAGGATTTTCAAATTCATGTGCAGGGCATGCTTGGCAACTATGGGTATTTTGTACTACAGACTTGTCCAACGAGGTATCGGAGAAGAGTTTGTCGATGACGAGCAGCAATAAGCGATGGTTAAATTGTAAGAATCTGTTTTAGCCCCATTTGGAGAAGTTTATATTTGGCCTCCTACCAATGCTTGTAGCTGCTGTTAGAATTTGTTTTGCTACTCCTTGAATGGGACATATTACAGATTTTCATGGGCTTCATGATGGGAGGATGAGACATTTATTTCAGGCTTTTCTACCCCACTGAGGTGAAGTTTTATGTGAGTCTTTTTTGTCATCTTACTATAATCTTGTGTTCATTCACATGTATGGATTGGGTTGAAGAATTAGGTTTAAGGTAAAGATAATTTTTCCTTCTAAGAAAAACTAATTTAATTTGTAATTACTCATTCAGTCAATAAGTTTACATATTAGGTTTTACTGTTTTTTAAGTGATTATAGTTTATGATTTTTTTCTTTTATGGCATTGGAAAGATACTAATGGCTTGTTAGAGATAACTTTTAAAAGTGTTTTTAATGGTTATCAAAAACACTTGGATAAAGTACCCCTTTAATCCTTGAGTTTTGGAGGTCGTGTCTATTTGGTCCCTGCACTTTCAATTTGTGTCTAACTGGTCCGTGAGTTTTGGATATTGTGTCTATTTGGCCCCTAAATTTTCAAAAACTATTAGACATAAGTTTAATTTGTCCTTAATTTAACGTGTTCGTTAACTTCTAGCCAGATTATTGACTTAACGCTGACATAACATGTTTAATTGGTCAAAATACGAAGATAGAATTAAATATTATTTCAAAATTTTCATCAATCTAGGCCTAAAATTTGGCATAAGAAGTAATCTCATATCAGTATTTTGATCAATTAAACATTCTATGTCACTATTAAGTCGATATTATGTTAATAAGTTAACAAATTAAGGAATAATTAAACTTATTTCCCATGGACCATTTAGACACAAATTGAAAACTCAGTGATCAAGTAGACACAATATTTAAAACTCATGGACCAAATAGACATAAATTGAAAACGCAGGGACCAAATAGACATAATATCTAAAATTTAGGGACCACTTAGACACAAATTGAAAACGTGGGGATCAAATAGATACGACCTCCAAAACTCAGGGACCAAATGAGTACTTTACCAAAAACACTTTTTAACACTTCTAAAAACTATCCCAAACGGGCACTGTCTGAGATAGCTTTTAAAAGTGTTTTTTAATGGTTATCAAAAACACTTTTAAACACTTTTTCAAAAGTCATCTCAGACGGGCACTAACCATCAAATATTGGATATAAAATTTGTTGGAGAACTGAAAGGAATTTCGAGATATGCACCCCTTCCACCTTCTAAGACCCCTTGGATTGAAAACACCAATTTGGGTGGACAAAATTACTCTTGTTGCTATCATTTTTCTAGGACAAAATTACCCTTCAACCTTTTAAGGACCAGTTTGGCCTAGCTTCTCCTAAAAACGTTTTGAGTTTGAGATTTTAAAAGAAATACTAATCAAGTGTTTTTTCTAAAAACACTTGAGTATGCTAAAATGTGTTTTTGGAGAAAATACTTGATTTGTGATTCTTCCAAAAATGTTTATAAACAAGTATTTTATTTAAAATATTTCACTCAAGTGTTTTTAGATGAAACACTTAATGGGTATTTCTTTTAAAATCTCTAACTCAAAACGTTTTTAGTAGAAGTTATGCCAAACTGGCCCTAAGACGCCTCGGTTTACGGGTATTTTTGTTCGAAATCGGGAAAAATTGGTTAACTTTTCAATTCCTGGCATTTTTAAAAACTTGAGTTGGGAAGGTGGCATATTTGTAAGAACCATCCCATACTTGAGCTGATGCTCTGGGAACTGATTCCTCAATGACAAATACAAGTAAGCTTTTTATTGCCATCGCCAGATAGACCGACTGATTAATATGATTTCTCAATTTTCTTTTCTAAAAAGCTCCGTTTTTTTTTAGTCACTGAGGGATAAGTTGTGGAGCTTCATTTTCATATTTTTATTTTAAATTATCACCAATTTATACAGAAATTAATATTAATTACTATTAACTCGGTAAAAGATTGTTTTATTTGTAAATAGTTTTAATCAATGATATATTTATAAATACTATATAAATTTCTATTTCAATGTTTCTTTTTAAAAGTTGTTTTCAAGTTAGGAAGGATAGTTATTCAAAAAATTACTCTTGTTATTTTTTTTCATCAATGATTTAGTTTTTTTTAAAGAGAAGTTGTAATTATTTCTGTAATAAAATTATAGATTTGTGATTAATGACTAAATTATAAAAATCTCTATTTAATTTTTTTAAGTTATGTTAAATAATAATTTTAAAGCCGTGAAAAATAGTTTAGTATCTGTTGATTTTTTTTATCATCTTTTAACGTTGTAGGTATAGCTGTACGTAACCAAGTTAGAAACAACTTTTTTAGGTGTATATTAAAATTTCAGTTGCTAATCTCATTTTATTTATAAATCAAGAAATATAACCCGTCCTCAGCTAGATGATATTTATAGAATTTAAGGTAGTCAGCCCTTGTGATTTTAAAACATGATTTTTCTCAGAAATTTGTAAAACTAAACTATTTTTGAACTTCAAATAGATTAATACCATGCATCACTGTTTGGTTAATTAATATGATAAAAAAAAATAACAAAACAATTGTTTTACTGTTAATTTAATAATATTGATAATTACCTAGTTCATCATTAACTAGTTTTTTAGATATTAAGATTCTTACCATTTCCATAACTCTACTTCTATATAATATTCTTTCCAAAATATAATGCTATATTTGAAAGTCTAATATTTAATACTAATAATTTGGGGTGATTATAATCCTAGTATTTTTTTTTTATAATATTTGTTAATATAGTATTTTTTTTAAAATAATAATTATAAATTTAGTAAAATTTTGTATGGTCCTTTTATTGAGTACATTAATAAGTGATTAATTATGATCATTGTCAATTGATATATAAGTTAATAATTGAAATATGTACATTCGTGATTATCGCATAATTGGTTACTATGTATAACAATTAGTTATCGTCAATTTTTTTAAATATCATATTTATAAATACTTTTTAAAGATATTTAAATTATATTTATAAATATTACAGATTGTTTTTTTAATAATCATCAAAATCACTTTTAAAAGCCAAACCAAACAGATTTTTACTATGTGATCCTAATATTATTTTTCAAACATGATGACTTGATTGGTTGATGCGACTTTGATTTTCACGCATTTACTCTTATAGACCAAAAAAACCTAAGATAATTGATTATATGACAAACTCCATGAATTAAAACGCTTAATAATGTAACATAAATGGTCATAATTCTAGTCCAAAGTTTAAAACACGATATTTTGTTTTTTTTTTTTTTTGATCAGGACGTACACAAAACAAACAGAAAAAGGTGGTTGTTTTATTATTTTTCTTTATCTTTGTTTAAAACACGATATTTAAAGGTGGTTGTTTTATTATTTTGATTTATGAATATATTCCGTTCATCACATTGCCTTCTCAAATCTATCAGTTTGTTATAATGCAATAATTTTTTTCTTCATATATACATACGAGTTTGAACAAAATTATTACACAATCCTAGGCTTTACAAATTCCGATTTCTCAAACTCATTAGCCAAACGTCCTCTTAAAAAGTTTTGAAAATGATTTAAATTGTCTTCCATGTCAATTTGTGGTTGATTTCGATGAAAACATGGTATGACAAGTTAGGAGATGATAGTTTTTTTTTGTAGTCTGAGGTATTTGATTGAGGGTTTGAGAAAATGATGTCTGAGGAAGTGATGTCTGGGAAGGTAATGCGAGAATGAATAGTAAAAATGGTGCGTGTCGAATCTTCCTTTTCAATAAGAAAATAAGCGGAAAACATATACGACGAGAATGAGTTTGTGAAACCATTCTCTCATTCACTTTCTCCCAACTAAACACACCTTAATTTTTTTTCTCTGTTGATTATTCGTGTCTATCTTTTTAGTCGTCGTGTAATTTAATTAATAAATGTGAGTTGTCATATCATCTCCTAACTTATGACTAATGATGTCATTTTTCTACTCAAACCATTTTCCAAATCATTTAAGAATGATTAATAAAGCTTCAATGATTAAGGTATTGTGTTTTAAATAATTATTATCATATAAAAAATTTCACAATGACTAAAAATGTGTTTTTCTTTAAAATAATAAATAATTAGACAATTTTTCAATAAATATCATATTCACCATTCCATTCAATTCGTTCATATTAAATTAAACATGCTACTACTAATTGAACCCATTATTTGTGTCTTATCTCTTCAACTATCTCGAAATCTGAACAGCAAAATTGGCCCACATGTGAGTTATCTCATACCATCTTAAAAAACTTCATATTAAATAATATGATGTTAATGACATACTCAAAGTCATTGCTTGATTACAATTAAAATACTGAATAAATATATAAATAAAATTAAAAAAAATTATAATTAATTGCCTCTCTTATAAATCAATAGATGAATAATTTCCCTATATTATAATAACATAATGAAACCATGATTTGAGTGAATATATACTTAATTAGGGTGTGGAAATAAGAAGATTTCCCACTAGAAATAAAGTGCAATGTGATTTGGCTTTTGCTTAAATCCAAAAACCATTAACCTTAAACTAATCACTAATGTTCTAAATGAGAATTGGATACCCGATTAGTTTTTTTTTAGGGTTAACACCTATTTCTTTTGACAGTGATACTTTAGTTTTCTAAGACCTAGCTTGTTTGTTGTTTTAAGAAATTGTAAATTAAAAGGTTCTCTCTTCTTTTTCCATCTCCTTTTCTAATCCCCTAACATCTCTATCATTAACAAAGTGGAGAGCACAACATATATTTCTATATTCCACTATGTTCCCTTTCTCTCTGTCACACACATATAGGAAATTTTAATGGACAGCAAAATGTTACATAGTATATATAAATATAACAGTCTTAAAAAAAAAATATATAAATATAACAAATTTTGAGTGATTAGCATTTAGTCTTAATCACTGATTTACATATACTAAATCAATCGTTGAAATATGTAAATAAATAATTATAATATAAACTGATGATCAAATATCACAAGGGATCTACAGATTTCAGATTAGATCAATCTTTCAAACTGCTACTGAATCCATGATTAGAAATAAGTGATTAACTTATTTGAAAAATATGTATATCTATACTAATCATTGATTGACACATTTAAAATTGCCTATATTTATAAATATTTGCTAGATTTGTAATTATTTTAAAAATACTAACATATATATATATATATATATATATATATATATATATATATATATATATATATATATATATATATATATATACACGGTGGATGTTAAAATAAATAAAGAAATTCAATCTCAAATATTACGTAACCCATGTTAAATTTATGTTTCAAGCGTGTGATGGTGTGTATATATTATTTATAGTCAAATAAAAACAATAATGTGGGAACGTGACAAACCCAATAAAATAGAATGATTTTATTGGGAAAACAAATTATGTATAAAATATATATAATATTTTTCCTCTATTTTATATATAAAGGTATAAAATATAAATGTAGATCATGTGCTATTAAATGATAAAGAATTCTTCTAAGAAGTTTATAATCCAAGAAGAAATAGGGATTTTATTTGTACTTAATTTCAAATTCAAATCCCACACAGCTAGCATGGGGAATGAAATATTTGTACTTGTAGCTATAAAATGGTCCCATTAAGTTCATGCAAAATACTCGATACATATATAAATATAATATAATATAATAAGCTTCATACCTACACACACTTAAATATAAGCATGATGTCGACGACCTTGATTTATTATTAGATATTATTAAACAAATTTCCAAGAATTAGAATCTTATCATTTGTATGGGAAGACGTGTTAGCATTCTTTCCAAATATTGGACCACTTGGCTTGTTTCTATTACTTCTCTTTATCACCATAAAATTTCTAATACATCGGATAGGTATTCTCCGTACTCATAATAAATTATATAAAAGTGATTAAAAATGGTGGATCCCGATATTTATTTGTTCTCGGTAACTATTATACATAGTATATATCATCAATGAGAAGAGTTTGATAATTTTTTTTTATATAACAAAAGTACTAGAAACTATCTCAAAGAAATGGAAAAAAAAAAAAAGAGTTTTGCTTGTTTTTTAATTGATGGTCTACATATTTTGATATTATAGGTTTGAGTGTGTTTTTTTTATTGATTTCATAGTTGATTTAAGCGATGTTTTGAGTGTTTTGTAATTAAATTTTTGAATGATGTGTTGGTTAGATTTGAGTGATTTAATGATTATTTTTAAGGAGCTTTATAAAAAATATATTTTAAGAATTGATATTTTAAAAAATATCACAAGTTTTAAATTTAAAAAAAAAAAAAGCCAATATAAGCTATTTCTCAAAATTTATGGTGTTAAAATATGATGTTTTGAAATTTAAATATCGAATTAAACTTTTTCTTAAGGACCCAAATGTATTTTTCATTTTAATTAATAATTCAAAAATTACACTAACCAACTATATATATCGATTAATTAGACTATTCTGAATAATCCATATAAGTAATGTACACACTATCAAGCAAGTATTGTGTTAATCAAACAATGAAATATATGTATTTTCAGTTTATCAACTTATTCAATCACTATCAGTTCAATGTGATTCCAAATCAAATGAAAATCTTTCTCATCTAGGTGTTGAGTTTATTGCCCAAGCTACTAATTGATGTCAAATAATCCATTTGGACACCAATATACCCAAAACTAATTGAATATCAAGAAGAAGAATGATCATGGATGGGAATGCCTTAATTTTTTTATTGGAAATGAAAACATTTTATCTTTTTGGTCCACCATTTCATCTTTCAAATTTAATAAAGAAGTGAATATATAATATTATGAATTATGTCTATAATTTATACTCTTTTTTGGGTTGCCAATATCATTAGATACTACACTTATATGATCGATAATTGAGAAATTATACGAATCTCCGACGTGTAATGCATATTCGATTTAAATTTATTTTAATTAAATGATTGATCTAGTTAATGTTTTTCTATTTAAATCTTATGACGTGTTACAGAATACGACTTTAATGTTTTTTATGAATAAAAAATATTCTCCTCAATCATTTTTTAAATAGGGATATTAAATACTATATAATATTATTATACAACTAATCTACTTGACATACTTTCAAAAAAAAAAAAAAATTCTACTTGACATCAATGAATTCTTTTTTTATAATTGATAAATATATTACCTTTTTTTTTCCTTCAAATTATGGAATTGCATTATTATTGATTGACACACTTTTAATTCTCTTACAAAAAGTTCAAATTTATTTTATTTTATTAAGTAGTAGTATTTAAAATAATTATATATAAAAATAAAAATTCATAGAAAAACTAATCGTATCTTTTTGTCACAATGTATTTATACCTAAAAGGTTAGGATAGAAAAGTACTTGTGTGATTCATTGCAACCACAAATACTACTCCTTATAAAATCATAATTATTATAGAGAAATAAGATAACACCCAATAACATTTCCTTCCATCTTAATTTTAAATATGGTAAAGTTTGGTTTGTTTTTAGAAAAATAGTTTTTCTTTCTTTCATTAAATTAATGATTTTTCATTGATTAAATGAATGAATTTATTTCATTAATTTCTTATTCTTATATTGAAGAATAGCGAACACTACAAAATAACTAATGACAGTGTATATAAATCCTTACTTATTTTTCTCGCACTATATAGTTCTCGGGCCTGTGACATGAACTTATAATTCTAAAAAGGTCTAACATTATTTTTAGAAATGCCATACTTACATGTGCTTTGAACCATGTAGGAAATTGCATCTCTTGTAGTGTGTATGAATTAACGTTTGATCTTCCCATTTGAAGAATATCAAAATGCTTCCTATGGTATTGTAGGATATTAAATTTGGTAATTTCATTCTATGGATTGCAATTTAGAGATGTGAATACATAATAAAATAAATTACCGAATAAATGGTACAACTTCGTCACAGTTGAACTAATGTGTTTTGTTCAAGTCCTCCAGTGGTAGCTGTCGTACCACGGATCTTCCTATAGGACAAAATTGGACTCTAAAAACTGAAACATTCCGATTTGCTTGATTGAATGATGACCCTTCATCGATATGGTCAATCCTGTTATGTCTTGTCTCAATATCCTTCAATTACATCGAACAAAAAGCCTATAAACTCATTTATAACATACGCCTCGACGATAGATCCCTCTAGACGTGATTTATTCCGAACATATTGTTTTAGTGTTTGTAGGCTTCTCTTTATTGAGTACATCCAACTATACATTATAGATACAACTATCTGAAGAGACTACTTTACTAAATTAGCAGAATTTTATTTAGTAAACTAATTAACATTTAATTCAAGATCCATTAATATCATGCAAATGTGATCAAACCTTAAAATGAAAACTTAAGGTTTTTGAAAAACTGAAACTTTTACTTACATTGAGTAAATAATGGAGAATTGGTTGGAGGTTTCTTTACAGTATCAAACCCTTCGTTTAAAGACCCGACTCTTTAAAATGGAAATAGATAAATAGATAAATAAATAAATATCACAAGCGGAAGACTTGAAATAACAATTTAAAACCTGTAATTGAAGAATATCATCCTTCATCATTTCAAAATAAAATCCAAATACTTCAACATTCAAAAGTGGGAAGCGCTTTCCTTTTCATAAAGTTTCAAACCCACAATGAAAATAAATTCATAAATTCAGAAATCCATAAAAATCAAATAACATAAGTAAAAATGCTTAAAAGAGCTCAACAACCCAAAGGTAATAAAACAGATAAAATGAAAGTGTCATGACACAAGCAATCTATGGACTACAATAGACTCTAGTCCATCCATCATCATCATCGATCCAGAATCATACCGCACCAGCTCCACGGCCACGACCGAGACCACGTCCCGTACCTGAAAGTGTAATATCATGAGCAGGAGACCCAGTGAAGATAAATTGAAAATAAAGTAACTTTAGATCCCAAATCCAATCCGGATTTGTATCCAATGAAACATATTATCTCTTGACTACCTAAATAAACTTCCAAATGCAATATCATGCAATTCTTCTAAGAACAAAGAACAAAGAACATGCAAGTAGTCAAGTCTCCCAATCTCGTAATAACCAGAATACGTAATCATACGTTAAATCTTTCAGGAATACAACTAGAACAAGTTAAGCTCATGCAGTCTCAACAAAGGATAAGAATAAGAACAAAGATCGTGTGAATAATGTCAGATGATGCAAGCACACATAGTTTATTCACGATCCCATTATCTCACTCCAATATTGTGTAAAGCTCACGAAGCCTTTACATTCTTAACAAGAATAAATGCAAGCTCACGTAGTCTTTACATTTTAGAACAAGAACAAGAACCTCCCCGGTGAATAACGTCAGATGATGCAAGCACATGTAGTCAATACGTGATCCTGTTATCTCACCAATGACATGCAAAGCTCACGCAGTCTATAATATATATGTATCATAGTAATTATGAATAATACCAGATAATGCAAGCTCACACAACTAAACATTATCTCTATATTCATCTCCTCCGTTCATACAGCTCACGTAGTCAATGCATTCATCATAATACATATATAGTCGAACAACGAATAATACCAAACAATGCAAGCACACGTAGTCTATGCATGATCTCATTATTCTTCCATGCAAGAATGTGTGATAATAAAGAGTCAGAAATTGAATACAGAAATATAAACAGAGAACCAATTTCAGAACAACTCAACAGAGTAACATTTATCAAGAACATTATAACGTATAGGCTCATAAGCCCATACTTTCATCGATCACAATAATCCTGTAAAATCTAATAACTGATGTGCCAAAGACTCCAATTATTGGATCTCAGAAAATAGGTCCAAAGTAATCAGAAAGTCTCGGTATCATAAATTAAACAATTCAAGAACACATGATAATATACTTCAAGCATAAACATACTCGAACCCAATAATTCCATACTTTAACTTCCAAGAATATGTAAAATCCATAAATTCCCAATATCGATTCTATACTCCCGAATCCTAATAAATCATATAATTAGCATGCTCAAATCACTTAATTCTAATTTTAACTTAACTCTCGAACCATACAAATCGTTCAGAAATTTAGTTCCTAAATTTATCGTAAATTCTATTTATCCTCACCTTGAAGTTTAGTGGTGTTGCTAGAACCAAGAACCGGGCAAGCGTTGATAATCTATCACCTTAATTTTGAATTGAGAACTAAATTTGGCCTTGAAATAAATAAAATATCACCCCTAAAGTTGCCCGGGACCTAGAAAATAATTAATTACAATTAATTAGCGAGAAAACCAATTTAAAATAGCAAGAACCGGCCCTAATTGTAAAGAAAACCAACTGAATCGATTTAGGTGAACCGGCCAGCGGTTCAATCAGACCGTTTCTTCTCCAATTTGATGGACGCGCATCATAAAATAAATCGCAGCTCACCATTGGTTTCCTTTTTCGGCGACGTTTAGGGTGTTCTGATAGTGGGAAATAGTTGGGAAGGAGTTGTTTAAATCGAGTGATTCTAGAGATCGAAATGAGACGATGAACCAGACTTCAAACTACAAGGATTAAGCCTGGTGAGTTCCTATTACCCAGATTCCGAAGAGCTTCGTGAATAAACGGTAACGACGAAAAATAAGCTTAGGTTAGCTCAGACCTTCTAAAACGAATCTTAAACACGAAGTGGAGATCTCACCTCAATCAAAATTGGAACAATTAAACCGGCATTTTTTGGCTACATTTTGAGCTGAAAATCCGAGCGTAAATGGCTGAGACGGTGGAGGTTCGGTGGCGAGAAAAGGAGAGGGAAAAAAAAAAAAGAGAGAGCTTGCGGCGCTGTAGGAGGAGAGCTGAGTTTCTTTTCCCTTTTTAATTCATAAACTAATTTTAAAAAAATATAATAACAATAAGCCAATGGGTTGTTGCTCTAAATTTTAGGAATAGGACAAAAATTGAAAGAGAGGCCCCAACACTAATTTACTCATCTAATAAATATATAACAAAACACTATAGAATTACAAGCATAATTAATAACTTAAACTTAATACTTCCAAATAATTAGGAAAGCTCAAATCAAAGGCTAAAGAAAATTAACTACGTCCTAAATTAACTATATTAAGCTAAACTAAATTAACTAACTTATAAAGCCTAAAATAATTAAATTAAATTAAATAACTAAATAAAAAAAAAAAAAAAATTACCGCGAATTTAACGGGACGTTACACTTCGTCACCGGATCTTCTACAAAACCTGATTGTGGGATCGAACTAAAAGAGATTTAAGAATAAGAAAAAGAATTTTTCTTCCTATTTAATATGATAAAATCGGCAATGAGGGGAGAAGAGAGGAAGAGAGATTTCCAATTTCTAAATAATTGAGTTGATGTGATTTATGAATAACTCAAACCTCCTATTTATAGGCTAATGAAATATCTAATCAAATTAGGAATATTCCATGGAGATAAATATAAAAGAAAAAGATTTCTCTCTCTTCTTTATCTACACATAGTCGAGGCCTATGATAAAAGGGAAAAAAATGAATTTTCTTTTATTTGCTTTATCTTGAGTAAATAAAATCTATGTAAATATTTTAGGATATAATTCAAACAATTATTTTCCTAAAATATATAGATATATATATGGCCGAAATTATCAATATTTATTTTGACCATTTTCAATTGAGTTCATTAATCCAATTGGGCTAGAAATTCTCTCTTAAATTAAATAAGTCCAACTTAATTTATTATAAACTTTTAATATTCATTACCATTTAAATAAAATACTTTATTTAAATAATTAATAATATTAATATTTTTCCCCAATTAAATATCATCAAACAATGTTTAATTATTAATTTCCATTAAATAAACTCATTATTTAATTAATTAATAATTTTGATTGATAATATTTTATTATTAATTAATGATTTAATTTCTATTTAAATAATAGGGCTAATTTCAGTAATGGACAAATTAATATTACTTATTTTAGAAAAACACAATCTTTTATATATACTAGTTTTCTAACACATGCATCGCACGTGATATTGTTTCTAATATTTAAAAGTTAGTATATTTTCTTATTTAAATTTTGTATGCATTAGTTTTAACTTTTTAGCTCATGAGCTTTCTAATTATTTAATTTCTTTATATTTTCTAAACTAATAAAAAATAATTTTGAAAATAAATTTTAATTGAAATAAAATATTTATTCAATTGAAGTAAAAGAACAAACAAACAATAATAATATAGGAATTTTAACATGTTGAATGATTAACATAAAAAATTAAAATAATTATAAAAATTTGTTAAATAGTGTTTTTAATATTTTAAAATTTGAACGTATTTAAATATTTTCAATAAACATGGTGATATAAATTAATAGCAACAATATAATATGTATTGTATATAATATGTTTTTTGAATTATAATAATTTATTGTACTAATTTTAATGAATTATTGATAAATTGATCAATAATTGAAAAAAAAGAATTAACATCAACATAATTAATACATAAGTGGTAATTAAATGGTAATGACATATTTGTAAATTGAAGGTTTAATGAAGAGTAAACTTAAGATAAATAATGGCATATTTTGTAATTTTCAAAAATTATGAAGGATAAAATAGTCCAAAAACGTTTATTAAACATTCCACCTTTTATATATTAAGGATAAGGATATCAAAACTACCCAAAACCACCATCGGTCAAATTAAATTACATTGTGAAAAGACAAAACATACCCTCGGTTTAATTTTCCTTAATTTGTGCAAGATTTAAGGAAAGTTATAAAATCCCTTAAATTTTGTAAAATTAAAGGAAAATGTAAATCTAAAAAAATTAAAAATACAAGAAAAAAAATCTCCAAGATTCTGAATGCTTCTTTCTTCTCTAATCATCCTCCAACCACCATTAATACTTTTTCAAGTCATGGAATTTTGTTATAACCGTAAGTTTAATAATGTTAAATGTGATAAAACTGTTTACTTTTAAAAACCGTTGTAACTAAAATAAAATGAATAAGAAGAACTTATCCATCACTGATTAAAGTGTTTTCTTTAAATAAACATTGTAATATACAACTAACGATGTAATGAAATTGCAAAGACCAACGTAGATAAGGAGGACTCCAGAAAAGAAAGGAAAAAGGAAGAAGAGGGGAAAATGATTTTGAGGTAAGATTGTAATGAATATAAAACAATTATAAAATAATAAAAACGTTCATAAATGATAAAAAAGTTTACCAAAAATAAATATTTTTAAAAGTAAAATAAAACTAAAAGATGTCTGATTTGTAAATGCAAACCAGCATTGGTAAGGAGCAAATCTAAAGGAAAAGAAAAAGTGATAGAAGCAGACGAGGATGAAGAAGAAACAGTGGTACATAATAAGTTGTTAACATGAAAAGTAATGTTGGTTCTACAACAAAAAAATATACATGGTTTAACATGTTTATATTTATATCTTATGATGTGTTACAGAATACGACTTTAATATTTTTTATGAATAAAAAATATTCTCCTCAATCATTTTTTAAATAAGGATATTAAATACAATATAATATTATTATACAACTAATCTCCTTGACATACTTTCTAAAAAAAAAAATCTACTTGACATCAATGATCTCTTTTTTATAATTAATAAATATATATTACCTTTTTTTTTCAAATTATGGAATTGGATTATTATTGATTGACAATTTTTAATTCTTTTACAAAAACTTTAAATAGTTAATCAATTTATTTTATTTTATTAAATAGTAGTATTTAAAATAATTATATATATAAATAAAAATTCATAGAAAAACTAATCATATTTTTTTGTCAAAATGTATTTATACCCCAAAGGGTTAGGATAGAAAAGTACTTGTATGATTCATTGCAACCACAAATACTACTCCTTATAAAATCATATTATTATAGAGAAGTAACACCGATAACATCTATTTCCATCTTAATTTTATGTATGGTAAAGTTTGGGTTGTTTTTAGAAAAATAGTTTTTATTTCTTTCATTAAATTAGTGATTTTTCATTGATTTAAATGAATGAATTTATTTTCATTAATTTCTTACTCTTATATTGAAGAATAGCGAATACTACAAAATAACTAATGACAGTGCATATAGGGACGGATCTACATTAGGACCGGGGGGGGCATGCCCCCCCGATTTGTAGATAAATTAATATATATATTTAAATAATAAAAAATTGTGCTGCTCATTTGTGAACAAATAGAATAATAAGTTGTTATATCATTAAAGTATATGTCTTGGTTCATTGGCTGGAGTTACTTACTCCGTAAGGTGTTCCGTTTTCAAGATCGACTCCCAACGTGTGCCTTTTTGAAATATGTGAAGGTTTTTTTTTTTTAATGTTTAAAGTTATGCCATTCTTTATCTATTTATTATATATTTTTTTTATCTCTTTAAAATAATGTATTTTTTATGTTTTAATTTCATATAAATAAAATAGTTCAATATATTTATCAAATCTATTTTTAATTTTATTATATTATAAATATCATTTCCAATAAAAAAATTCACTTTTTATCTGTCTATCTATCTTTTCTATATATAATTATTAATATGAAGTAATTTTTTAACATAAAAAACTAAATATTTTAAAATTTACTTGACTTAATTTTCACCAAATTAAATACCAATGGTGAATATATATATAGATTTTATTTTTTTCGTTATTAATGTTATATATTTGCATGTTAGTGGGCGTTTTAAATTTGGTTTATGACTAGTTTTAAAAAAAAATCGACATTGAATCGATAAAAAGAAAAAAAATTACAAATTGAAAATGGCCTATGTGTCGAATCGGTTTTGAACACATAGACGGTTTAAGGTATTGATTTCTATAAGTTTTAGTCAGTTTCGATTCAGTTTTTACTGACTTGACCATTTTTATAGGTTGCAGCTCTACTGTGTGGCCTTTCTAAACTTAAATCCTAGATCCGTCACTGAGTGCATATAACTTCTTACTTATTTTTCTCGCCTTATGTAGTTCTTGGGCCTGTGACATGAACTTATAATTCTTAAAAGGTCTAACATCATGAAAAAAACAATTTTTTTTGGAAATACCATACTTACATGTGCTTTTAACCATGCAGGAAATTACATATCTTGCCGTGTGTATATATTAACATTTGATCTTTCCATTTGATGAATATCAAAATACTTCCTATAGTGTAGTAGGATATTAAATTTGGTAATTCAATTCCATGGATTGCAATTTAGAGATGTAAATATATAATAAAACTACTTACCGAATAATTGTTACATCTTCGTCACAGTTGTTCAAATTGTACCAATGTGATTTGTTCATGTCCTTTAGTGGTAGCTATTGTACCATGGATCTTCTTATAGGACGAGATTGAAGTCTAAAAATTGAAACATCCCGATTTACACGATTGAGTGATGACCCTTCATCGTTACGGTCAATTCTGTTATATCTTGTCTTAATATCTTAGAAATACATTGAACAAATGCCTATAGACTCATTTATAACATACGCCTCAGTGATAGATCCCCCTAGACGTGATTTTTTCTGAACATATTATTTTAATGTTCGTAGGCTTCTCTTTATTGGGCACATCCAGATGTACGTTACAAGCTCAACTATCTTGGCCTTATATAGTAGATGCACAGATAAGTGAACCATCGCATCGAAGAATGTTGAAGGAAAGATCCATTCAAGTTTACATAAGATAGTGACAATGTCTCGTTGCAACCTATCCATTTCTTCAACCCGAATAACCTTTGAACACAGAGAACGAAAGAAGTTACTGAATTCCGTAATAACCCTATCTACGTTCTTGTCCACAAAACATCGAACAACTAGTGGTAAGAGATGTTGCAACAGAACATGTGAATTATGACTCTTAAGTTTGGACAACTTTTCTGAATCCACATTCACGCATCGTGATATGTTTGAAGCAAAACCATCGGGGAATCTAATATCTTTAAAAAATTGGCATGTTTGAACCCTTTATTTGGAAGACAAGTTAAACGAGACCGACGATTTTACAAACTTATTTCCAGACTTGTAAACTTGCATATTCTTTCTTATTTTCAAATCTTACAAATCTAACCGTGCCTTCAATGTATCTTTGTTCTTCCTTACGATAGAAAATAATGTGCCAATCAAGTTAACACAAATGTTCTTTTCAATATGCATGACATCTAACTTGTAGCGTATTAGCAGGATTGACCAATATGGCAGGGTAAAAAAATATACTCATCTTTTTCCAGTTATGATTGCAACCAAGATGTTTGCACTTCTTGTCAAGCATGCTAGGATTTTTTCCTGTTTTGAGAAACCGTAAACGAATGAAAGTATCTAGTATTTCAGAACCGGTCTTTATCTTCGGTCTATCTCTAAACTTTCGTGTAACTTGCTTCTACGCATTATATGATCTAATGGTAGATACTGTTGATGACCCATATAACAAATTTTACTTTGCAACCCTAGGGACAACACATCTTCTAAGCATAGAGGACACACTTTATAACCTTTAGTGCTCCATCCGGACAAGTCACAGAAAGCTGGAAAGTCATTAATCGTCAATAAAAGTGCAGCATGCATTTGAAAGAACTCAGATTTTGAACTATCAAATGTTCTAATTCTCTCACTCCACAACTCGTACAACTCCTCAATTAAAGGCTCCAAGTACACATCAATATCTTACCCAGGTGATTTTGGTCCGGGAGTAAGCAATAACATAAAGAAAGTTGATTCTTTCATCCACTTTCAAGGTGGTAAGTTATATGAAATCAACATCACTGGCCACATGTTATAGGACGTACTCATGATATTATGAGGATTAAAACCATATGACACCAGTGCTAAACGCACGTTTCTAGGATCTGAGGCGAACCGAGGATATTTTTCATCAAATGTCTCCATCCTTGTGCAGCTGATGGATGATGTAAAACACCATCCATTTCTATCCTTTTATCTTTGTGCCATCGCTTATCAGAAGCAGAGTGTTTTGAAACAAATATACGTTGCAACCTACGCTTAATTGGGAAGTGAAACAACTCTTTCTGAGGAGTTTTCTTACCTTTCCCACCGACTACCTCTATATACTGTTGTTCTCCATAAATTACACATTGCTCGCATGCAGCAAACTTTTTCTATAGCATGATTCCTGTAAAATCGAGTCAATTGGTAGTGCTTCTTTCAGTAATTGGAGAAGCATATTAGATGACTTGTTACTCCACTTATTCAAAACTTTTATATGCATTAATTTCACCAAGAAATTGAGAGCTGAAAACCTTGTACAACCGGGGTATTAAAAGAAATTGGTATTTAAAAAACTAATTCTTATTTTTAAGAATTAATTATTATAAAATACCATTAAATGGATTTTTGGAGAAAAAAAAGAAATTAAATGAAGAAAAGAGGAAGTAGGCATGTACTTTGGATGAGGACGTGAAAAATCAAGAGTACATAGAAGAAAGAGGTAGTTTTCTCCTTTTTCATCCTTCATTGCCGACACCCCTATTGGTCATTGGGCATCAAATTTTGATCAATTTCTTCCGTTTTGGTGTTGTTAAGATTGAGTGGTGCTTCGTGGTGATAGTCTTGGAAGAATTTCGAAGTTGTTGGAAGGAAATTCAATCAAGATTCAAGAGAAGGTAAAGGCAATTATAATGTTTTTCAGATTTGATTAACCATAATTCCAAATGAGAAACCAAGAAGAGTTCTTGAAATTCTTTTCCTTTCTTCTTGCTAGAAATCCCTTTTCTTCAAATCCTAGAAACCCTAAATTTTTCTCTTCTTGAAATACCATCTACAAATGACCTTCTACCCAAAGGAATGCCCAAGAAAAACACCCCATAACTGCCGTCGCCGCCATGGGTAGCAGTGGCGGTAGCCATCGGGTTGCTGCTGCCGACGCTACTACCCCTATTTTAAGAGTTGTTTCGCTTGTTTTTCCGTTCCATTTCGTCCCTGATCGTTTGGTATTTTTATTTTTATGTTTTAAGTGTTTTTAGAATGAGTTTTAAGTGATTTTAGGTGATGTTCCAGGTGGTAGATATTCTTGAAAAAAGAAGGGTTAAGGTTCTTGAAAACTCAAGTTGAAGGTGAGTATAATTTACTAAGCGTTTGGTAATGTTGTGGGTTGTTCTTTTTCATTATTTAAGTATTATAATTCTGATTTTGAGTGATCTAAGATGATATAAAACATGGTTAAGGATGATTTTTGTTGAATTAAAAGTGCAAGAATTTTATGTTAAAGTACGGAAAAGGTTGGAAAGTTTATGCATGCTTTAGACTAGTTTGTTCTTAAAATTTAGTAAATTGATTGGTGGACTTTTATGACTTTTTGCATGATATTATAAAATTCTTTTGGATGGATTTATGATTTTTATTGCTGCTGGTATTTTAACTAAATTTTGAGAAAAGAGGAAAATAAGAGTATGCATGTAGGCTAGTTAGGTCCCTTTTATGTTAAATTGATGTATGGACTATACGAGATTCTTGTTTGAGATTTTATGATATTTTTTATGATTTTAGGATATTTAAATGCTGCTGGAATTTATTTGAAACTTATTGAAGGTTCGTGCCCATTAAGCAAAGAGACTAGACTAGTTTAGGCTAGTTTTACCCTCTAGTGATGGGTAAACTTTGGATGATCGTTGTGAGCAACTTGGAAGTGATCTTGGGTGATTTTAGTTCATCCTAAGGCTAAGATTATGATGTATTTTCAGAATTTTGAAATTTTATGATTAAGCCTTAAAAAGTAAGTTTTTGGTAGAAACAATGTTTCTAAGCTAAAAATGAGCTTAGGCTTGTTAAGCATTCTGGTAGTGATGCTTTTTAAATCATATTGTTTTGATGTCTTGAACAATATGGTTGGAGGTTCACATTAAGTAGGGCCATACTTAATAAAAAATATGCCGTTAAGGGAGATTATTATAGTTGTGCACGGCTTAATAACACTAAGATGGGCAGGTTCATTCAATGTGTACAAATGGAAAAGAATATACTTGTAGGTTCGCTTGTGTGCTTTGAAAACACATAAGAAGAATAACTCGAAAGATTAAAATATGAAAACATGTGTTCAATTCTTGTTGAGTGTGAACTCTCTCTTTGTTTGAGAATGAAGATGAGAGTTAAGGCATTAGGTCAAGTTGGAATGGTTTAGAAAGAGTAGATTTGTTTGGAAGTCGGTGAGACCGATTATGGACTTAATGAACTTAGATCATCTCATGACATTATTAAATGTTTAGTATTTTCTACTCATTGGGCGTAGCCTCATGATGGTACACTATTTTTTTATCAGGTAAAAAGAAAAAGAATTTGCAACTGATGATGTTCGTGGCAGGTGGATTCGGTTGGTATGGACTTATACGCCGGTTATGTTTATTCTCTTATTTTATTTTTGCTTGTGGGATGCGATTTGTTTATTTTCGAAACACTTGTAGTTGATATTTTTATGTTTTGAATATTGGTTTGGTTTATGGATTGTTCAATCTTTTTATTTTGACAAGTAAACGTGAATGATATTATTATATTTTTTTGATGTTTTTGAAATAAGATCATGATCGAATTGTGAACAAGTTTAAGTTTTGATTTGAATGAGAAAAATTTAATGAATTGTATGATTTCCATGTTTTGGAAATTTGAGGATGTTACAGACCACTAGCATTATCGTTTAATGGTCCTCGTAACTCTTGAATAATCTCAAACATTTCATCCACCCCATTCAAATTTACATCTAAATTGCCTTCAACATGTGATGTGCTTGTGACATAGCTCATAAACCTACTAAGATCTGTTTGCTCACTATGCAAAACCGACCGACCATAAGTCGGAGACATTTCATTAATATACAAATGTCTCTCTATACTATCAATATCCCCAAACACCATGTTCATACATTTCATTCGGGGAGAACGTGCCCTCCCATTCTTATTGACAACAGTCCTCACTACCTTTAAAAAAGACAACCCCCTTTACGTATTCCGAGCAAATATCCAACTCCAAATAATAATCCAACAAATAATAATAATTAGGTATACTACTTGATGACCAAGTAGTTAAGACGTGACCCATAACTACACCTAAATAATACTGAAATGGCTAAATATGAGATGACAAGTTTATATGTGTGGCTAATTTTGCTGCAGTATAGCCACACCCAAAGAATGCATGAACGTATAATATAAGATGACAATTGAATATGTGTGGCTAACTTTACTGAAGGATAGCTACACCTAAAGAATGCAAGAACGTATAATATGAGATGACAATTGAATATGTGTGGTTATCTTTGCTGCATGATAGCCACACCTAAAGAAAACTACAACAACTTGTGTAAAAATACCCAAATGAATAATATAAAAAATACTTATTATTGTTCGCCATGATTTATATAAGATGACTTCAATTAATGGTCCATAAAAAAGTCAACATATGAATTAATTAGTTTATAAACCAAAGTAATAACAAAATTAATTGGTAAATTTAAAAAAAATAACTATAATTGAATATGGTAAATTTAAATAAAACCAAACCAAATCAAACTAAATTAAAACAAATAATTAAATCTCCAAATTCATTCTCAAATCCTAACATTGACAATTATGATAAAATCACACCTTAACTCAAATTATACACATAACACAACTAAATACAATCAAATTTAATTGATTTAAACACTTATTTTTCCTTTCAATCAAATATTAAACTCAAAAATGAAAAATCCACATTTTATTGCAAGCCCTAACTTAAGTTAGAAATCCCTCAATTAACAAATAAAACCCTAAAAACACATCCAAATACTTTTTTTTGTACCTAAAATCATCAATTCAATATAGACTTATAACCCTAATCACAAATCCCCTTTTTTTTTTATAAACTTAATATGTATTAACAATAGAATTTGGGTATAAATCTTTAAAATAACTCATCCCAACCCTATAATAATGCTAAATAGTGAATTAGAAGTATGAAATGACAAAACAAAATGAAAAAAAAAACTCACATTTCTTGCCGGAATCAATGGCTGCCACTAGAGGGGAATGGGGAAGAAATGATGAGAAAGGAAAAAAAGAAAGAGGAAAAATGAGAGGCAAGGCCTCGGGTGGGCATGTTTAAAGCCCAAGGGCTTTGCCGGCGAATCCATCGCAGGCAAAGCCCATGGGATGACTTAGAGGGATGCTTCCCTCTTAAGTCACAAAGCCGACGAAATTTAAATTTCACCGGCTTTGTTATTTAATATATATATATATATATATATATTATATGAATTAAAAAAAATACCGGCAAAAATATAAATTTCACTGGCATTGGCTTAGAAAAAGCCGGAGAATTCTTAAAATTCGCCGACCTTTTCTATCCCAAATGCCTATGCCGGCGAAATTTACCATCAATAACTATTTTTAATTATATGTTAAGAGAATAATATTTTTTTATTAGTATCTAAATGAATAGCTGATTTTTATAATTGATATAGATATTAAAAAAAACTATTTTAACTATTTTTGTAAATTTGATGTAAAGACCCTACCCTAATAACAATAATAAACATGCTCAAAGGCCATAAAGCAGTGGAAGTCTTGAATCAACTAAATTCATCATTTCAAATTCATTTAAAAAGGAATCTTGGGATTCACGAAGTGTAATAAAGCATCCATAAAAAAATTAGTAAAGTTATCCTAAAAGAGTTATGAGGTTTTACAAATATCCCTTAAAATAAAAAAAACAAATAATATCTAAACGTCAACTAATCCTAAAATAAAGAGGGGCAATAGTCCATCCTTTCAACTCGCCATTAATCATCAAGGTATGGTCGTCCCCAGTCAATACCTGAAATATTTTTGGTAATAATACCATTAGCTAAACCCGCTAAATGATAAAAAAAAATGCTAAACGAAAGAATATTTATAAACGAACATCCAACATTTACTTGAGATAACTTAATTAAGTCATTCTTTTCTAAACCACCTATTAGTTGTTTTCTCATGTAACTTTCCAATTAAAACATTCAAACAATACGTCACCTCACCCCTGAGGCAACTCAAACAAATAATACAATAAAATAAAGTATTTGCACTCTTTCTTGCTTGGATTCATCAGACTAGCTACGCAACCTAGAGTCTGGTCAATTAAGTAAATCACAAGTCTTTGGCTTATATATCCTTAGATCTTACTAGTGATCGGTACACATCCTAGCTTATGATACACAACCATAGCCCACATTATCCAGGGACCGTAACTCGCCTTTTTTTATAGTGACAAGAAAGAGTTACAAACCTTACATTCCCAATCACATAGAATTCCTATTTTACTCTTGGCATGCATGACAGATTTCTCAATGATACCATAACGTCTCGCAATCTATATGGCACATTGAAAATCCTTGTCTTTCAAAATACCATCCTTCAATATTTCACATCTCAAACCCAAAACAACCAAAAACACAACATAACACATCATACAACCTAATATACTTAGTAGCAGCCGAACTTAGAGAAAGTTATCGTAATCAAAGAGGCATGACAACCCATTTTCAAAAACTAAATGTAAAAAATGACGTATGAGATGTTTTTCCACAAATGAAAGTACAACCTAACTAGCATGATATATATGAGAGTTTAATTAACGTGCTTTATAATTCACATAATCAATTATGAAATTATCAAACAACAATCATCTAAAAACTCATTTCCATTTCACTAATGAAATGGGTCATTCCCCAAATAACCTCTCAATTTACCACCCAATTCTCACCTATTGAATTTCCTAAAGCAATCAACCTTTGATTAAGTCAAAATCCGGAATTTGTCAACCAAAACCTATAAATTCACCATTTTAAATCCATATTAATCATTAACTCATAACACAAAATTTAAAATAAAAAAACAGCACAAAACAGATACCCAGGATACAAAATTTTAAGCAAAAATCAAAGCCTTCGAGGTGACGGTGTATTCAGCCATTTGGAGGAATTTAAGAGGAAGTTCAATTTTTTTTCGACGATGGATTCAATCTTCTGGGTTGGTTATAAGAATTATGGAGTAACTTTTGGGCAGTAGTCAGAGTTTCGGTCGTCGAAAAACTCGCTGAAAAATCGTGTTGGATAATTCAAGTACTAAACTCTAGATGTTGGGAACTAAATTTCTAATTAATTTGGGTGAGTCTAGGTTAGAGAAAAATGATTTTTTTGAAGGTTTAACACTTTGACTTGGATTTTCAAGTTTCTATGAGTTGGAAATTTGAATATCCAACTCCAACTTCCATCTCCAAACTTAAGAACATAAATCCAAGAAAACAAGTTTTGAATTTACCCCTTGAAGCCCTCAAGATAGAAATTTCTTCTCTAAATTTCCTGAAGAATAGATCCCAAGGTACTTCTGAACTTTCCCAAGAGAAACGAAACAAGAACAGAGAAAACCCAAATATCAAGTAGCAAACCTGTAACGTCCCGTTATTTTACAAGGTAATTTTTTTATTAGTTATTTAATTTAATTTTAGAGTTAGTTAATTTAGATCTTATAATTTATATTCTTTTATTTGACGCTTATTACTTTAGAAGCTTAAATTAGTATTAGGCATATTAATAATAATTAACGGGCCAATTAATAATTATTAACCATCTTTTAGCTAGTGTAAGTGCTTCTTTTAAAAGCTAAAAGAAAACGAGGGACGAGTTCGTAATTCTTGATTTTGTAAAATATCTTTTACTATTACACATCTCCTTAAATTCTCCTAAAAGCCAAACTTATACAAAAAAACGTCCTCATCTTTCCTTCTCCATGGCCACCCATCCCAAGGTCTTTTGACCTCTTGGGTTTTCATAATTTTCCGACCGTTTTTTATGATTTCTTTTGCGTTGAACTGCTCGGGACGTGGGCTATCTATTCATTCTACCCTTGTGGCGTTTCTCGTTTTCTAAGGGAAGCCCTAAAATGTGAGGTTTTGAAACTTGCCTACGGTTTTCTTCATTTTTGATTCTAAATGAGTTTTTAAGTTGAAATCATGTATTTCCATCAAGAAATTTAACGATTTTGAGCTCGAAATTTCGGAAAAAAAAACTATTCACTCGAAAACACTATTTATTCGAAATCACTATTCACCTAAGAATCACACTTTTTCTCATTTTAGTTATGGTTTATAAATTGGTTTTCAATTGATGTATTGTATGTGTCGATTTCTCGTTTGAAGGTTCGTTGGAACTTTACTTTCACGCAAACATTCGAGGTGAGGATAAATAGAACTTAAAGTAAACTTAGAAACCGAATTTGTTGAACAATTCATATTGATCGGAAGTTGAGTTTGAGATCGGAAATGAGAGTTTTAAAGCAAGTGTACTAACTTGTTTAGGCTTGGGAGTTAGTTATAAAGTGAGTTGGGTAAACTTATAGATCTTTTGATGGAAACAACCAACTCTTAGAATTTCTAAGTTTACGTTCAATTAGGTGTTTCTTGATGATTTCGGGTTTTTGAAGATTTCAAGTATAATTTGGATGAGCGAGGGAATTGAATATGGAATTTCGCTTGATTATTAAAAGAAGGAAATGAGACTTTTATGTTAAGTTAATAACTTGATATTATTTAAAAGCCGATGAGCTTGACTTTAATATTATCATGAGATTATATGAAGGCCGTATGGCTTGACTATTATATTGTCGAATGATAGATGATACTTTCTTGTTTTATGCAGGAAAAGGTAACTCATGATTCACGTATCGTGATCGTTTATGTTTCTTTCAGTTACTTTAAGTGGTTAAATTATGTTTACTCGCACTTGAGACCATGTTTATGTTTATTTTGCGTAATTGTATTTGGGAGGAGTAATGCATAGACTGAGTGTGCTTGCATTGTTTGGTATTATTCGTTTTTTGTTTACATATATGTATCATGAGGAATGCTAAAGGTTGCGTGAACTTTACATGATTAAAGAGGGGGGGGACTTCATGTGCTCACATTATCTGGCATTATCCATAATCGTTGTGATACATATATGAGAGAAATACAAGGGCTGTGTGTACCTTGTATTTAGTGGGTGAGATAATGAGGTAATGCTTAGACTGCATTAGCTTTCATTATATGTCATTATTCACTAGAGGTGGGAAGATATTATTGAAAAGACTTCGTTTACTTTGTTTTGGAAAGCGAGATAATGAGATATTGTTAGACTGCGTGAGCTTTCAATACTGTCATTATAAGCATGTTGATGGTTATATTGATGTAAAGACTGTATGTACTTTACATATATTAAGCGAGTTAATGAATAATGTTGAGATTGTGTGTGCTAGCATTATTGACATTAATCGTGTGTTTTTTTGTTTGAAGTATGTTGAGACCGAGTGAGCTTAGCATGAGTTATTTTAGAGAAAAGAAAAGAAATGTTATGTATAACCTAAGTTCCTATAGAGAAAAGAAATGAAATGTTATGTATAGCCTACGTTGCTAGAGAGAAAAGAAATGAGAATATTATGTATAGCCTAAGTTGCTATAGAAAAAAGAAATGTTATGTATAGCCTGGGTTGCTATAGAGAAAGAGATGAGAATGATTAATATGATTCTTTGTTATGCTTGAGATCTAGTTCTTGTCCCTTTGGGAGATCTTGAAATTGGAAATTGTTAATATTTGATGTGAATCCCTTTGAAATGGTTGGGTAGCAAAGAGTAATTAAGGTTTTGGACACAAATCCGGAAACGGTTTTGGAGTCTAGTGTTACTTTATTTTCCGTTTATCTTCACTAGGCTTTGCTCATGATATTACAACTTTCAGGTATGGACGTGGTCTTGGTCGTGGGAGAGAGGAGCTGGTGCTAGTTAATCTTGAATTGTTTTTGAACTTTTCGTAAATATGGAATGCTCATTCCACTTTTAAGTTCTCTGATTGGGAAATTATATTTACATGGCATTGTGATAGCCCAAGTTTTAAACATCACTATGCCAAATTTTTATTAAATATTAAGTCTTCCGCTGCATTTTGGCTTTAAAATTATTCGGGTCGTCACAAGATCCGATAAGAATAACATCCATATCTCTCTCTACACAAGTCAAAATTACACGAAATTAGAGTCAATGGAAAGCTCTTGGAAAAAAGATGAATTTTTATACATCTCTCAAAATGGAGTTCAGACGAAAGAGCTATGACCAAAATACTAAACAATGAGATATTAGTGTTGGGATTGAGGTCTCTAAAAGAGTTCTCAAACGGAAGTCTCAACGGATCTTTCCTTGCAGTATAATAAATTCAAAATTCTAAATGCATAAAAGAAAAACTAACCCTTGTCGAGAAGTGTCTGACTCTTCCTCGTTCTTCGATGGTTACGATCCAGGGACCACCAAAAAGATCTTCCTCACTAAGCACAAAAGAGAATCGGTGCGTGGGCACTATCTCCTTTGGAAAAAGGAAAAATTGGAAAGAAGAATTTTCTTCCCAATCACCCTATGGGCGGCGCAAGAGAGGGGGATAAGAGGAATTTCCCGAGCCTTTACTTTAACTCTCTTGGTTGTGTGTTTTGGGGTCACCCCAAAGGTTCTATTTATAGGAAAACCAAGGCATCAGAAAATCTTCTGAATATCTTTTAATTAATAAATAATTAATTAATATATTTTAAAATATATTTGAATAATAAAGATATTATATTTTATTCCATAATAAAACATTCCATATCGTTTATTTAAATTAATCAATATTAATTTAAATATATTATTCCATATCTTCCATTTAAATTAATCCCATTAATTTAAAATAAGATATACATATATTTTAAATAAAATAAAAATGCAAACTTTTTGGTCAACCCTTTGACCAAGGGGGCGTGTGACCCCACCTTGGGTCACACGCCCCTATCATCATCCAATGATAATATTGGGCATTTTTAATTTCCTCTTTATTTAATGGAACAATTCCGTTAAATAATTAAATAAATAAAACTCCTTTTATTTATTTCCTCATTTAATTTGATAATTTCAAATTAAATATTTAAATAGATTCTTCTATTTAAATCCCCATTAATTTTGGACAACACAAAATTAATTTAATTAAATAGACTCCTCTATTTAATCTCTTATAATTAAATAGAATTAAATAGACTCTTCTATTTAATAATTAAATAGACTCCTCTATTTAATTCCACCATTAATTAAATAATTGAATAGACTCCTCTATTCATTTCCAATTTTCCAAAGAGAAATTAATCATATAATTTATGTTCTCGATTACATGCGTTAGCTCGGAGGACTTAATGGACCTATAGGACTAAGCTCCAATGATCCAGAATTACCTTTGATTAAAACTCCTTTTAATCAATTAATTCTCATTCATTAACTCCTAGATAACTCCACTAAATATCTAGAGTTGCACTCTTAGTACTATAGACATAGTTATGTCCATTGGCTATAATCATTAACTACACTTTGATCCTTCACAAGTTAGTTCGTATCCATGGCTAGGTGTTTACACCGTATTAACCTCCATGATACATCTTGTTCCTTAAGCCCAACTGATTCTCCAATGAACAACCTTACATAATCTCCATTACGCGTCTTTAACCTTTTCCTTGATCGAGGAATATGGGGCCCACTGTCATAAGACCGAATCGAGCCATAAGGGAACTACTTATCTATTTTCCTATATGGAAAAGAGTGAATTCCAATTCTTGTGTAATTACGTTCCCAGTATAAGCAAGATGCAATCCCCAAAGTGGGAGGCATATTGAGCGAACTATACGAGTCACTCTCACCTATGCAAATCAAAGGCTTGTCTCTTGCGAACAGGAGTTCGTAATCCACTCAGGATTAAGATCAATTGTACATGATCAACCTGTTGACAAACGAAGTGTCTTTTTGTAACGGCTTTCCCAGGAAGGCGGTAAGTTTATCTTAGTCCAGTCTACTACAATCTCTATTGCGAAGAACACCCCCCACTCACATGTCTCTACATGAGCGATCCAGATGAGATCACTTGTGCCAATTCACAAGTGGGCCGTGTTAGTGGTGTTACCAAAAATAAGGCACCCAACCTTTATTCATGTACCACAGACTATTTGAGTTACACTTAAGTGAATCTTCCCGCATCATATGCTCACTTTAAGTTATCATACGTAACTCTGGATCTTATGATGGATTACATTTATTAAACTAATAATAAATGACAACGTAAATATTACTAATTTATAATTCCTTTATTTATTTATAGTTTAATTGGATTACATAAGATTTAGGGCAGAAACCCCAGCAATTAGATCTAAAAAGAAAGAGAAAAAAGAAACAGAAATTGGGAAGGTAACCCTAAATAATCAAATCTAATTAACCTTTCTCTTACCAAAAATTAATCCAACACCAAAACTTACTTTTCTTAAAGTAAAATTATAACTCAATTAGAAATTTAAAATTAAAGTAGTAATCTAACCTTTAAATTTTAAAATTCTAAAAGACTATTTATTAATAATTTTAATCTACCCGAAAAGTCCGGGTTATTAGGGTTTAGGGTTTACCCTAAACCCTAAATGAAGTTTTGCCCAATAGACAGTGCCATTAACCCGAAGGTTGAGAGAGGTAAAGTTTCTTTGCAATTAGATTTGTTTTTTTAAATCCACCTATTTTTTACGCCACTCATCTAAACTTAACCCACAACCTCACCCATAAATCTGAGACATTAAGAGCCCATTTGATAACCTTCCTAGTTTCTGTTTCTGTTTCTTGTTTCTCATTTTTTGTTTCAGTTTCTTGTTTCTCATTTTTTGTTTTAGTTTTTTAAATAGAAAGATAAACATGTTTGGTAGCTCTTCCTTGTTTCTTGTTTTTGAGAAGGAAAAAAAAGAGAAACATGTTTGTTAACTATTTGTTATATCTGTTTCTCATTTAAAAAAAAAATTATGTGAAAATTAATTTTTAAATAAATTATTCAAAAATATTCATTTTTAGATATGTATATTATATATATTTTAAAGTCAAACCGGACAAAGTAACGATATATTAATCTATTGAAAATTCCAAAAAAAAAAAAAAAAACAAAGAGAAACAATAAACAAGAAGAATTACCAAACAACTTCATGTCTTAAAAATTGAGAAAGAGAAATAAGAAACAGAAATTAGAAAGGTAACCCTAAATAATCAAATCTAATTGACCTTTCTCTTACCAAAAATTAATCCAACACCAAAACTTACTTTTCTTAAAGTAAAATTATAACTCAATTAGAAATTTAAAATTAAAGTAGTAATCTAACCTTTAAATTTTAAAATTCTAAAAGACTATTTATTAATAATTTTAATCTACCCAAAAAGTCTGAGTTATTACATTTGATCATTGGACAATTTAACTATATATTATATATATCTAAAAAAAAAAAAAAAGTCCTTTATGCAACCAAATATGTAAAATAACGGATGGATTAGCCTTTGGGCCTTAGACAGTTCCGACTCTTCTAAATAAATGGGCTAATTCCCTAATTACCTTAAGTTAGAATTTTCACAAATAATTTACATTTTGAAAGTCTGCAACAAATAAAATAATGAAGGATAGGGGAAAAAAAGGACTTAAGAAAGGGGAAGATTAGGAATTCAATAAAAGCAGGAAAAGAAAAGAAAAAACGTGTCCACAATTTTTTTTCTTTTAGTATCATTATTTGTAATTTTTTTAATATTAAATTAAATCAAATTAGAAGAGATGAGACTCGAATATTCAATTTTATGAAGGAAAAAAAAACAAATACCTAACAACTTAAGTTATGTCCATGTTAACATTATTATTTGTATCTTTAATCTTACTCTGAAGTTTTATTTGATTTTTATGTTTTCTTAAATATTACATTATAATATTGGAATAAAAGGATTGAACCTAGTATCAAAGAATTAGAGAGACGTACTAATATCTGACTAGTTGACCCGTCAATAATTAATTTCAAATATAAATTCATATAATTTTCATATCAATAATTGATTAAAATATGACAATATATAGCTAGGTAGAGTTTAATATTCTAATTACATAAATAGTATGGTTTTTTTTTTTATATAAGCATAGCACTCAAGAATTTATTTAATCAAATACAATAAACTATTGAATATTTTTCAATAATAATTTAATATTATTAAAAAATATTGAATTATAAAAAAGAGGTATGATATTAAATATCTTGTTTTATTAATGAAGTGCACAAATTACTTGTCTGATAAACACTATTTATATCAAAAATTACATAAAAATAAAATTAATGCGACATATTAGTAATTTGATATTTTCATCACCCAAAATTTGTTTTTTTAGATATTACATTAAATTGAGGGTGGAGAGAGTCGAATCTTCAACCTCAAGGAAATAGAATAGGTATCTGACCAATTAAGCTATGCTCAAGTTGGCCCAAAATTTATTATTAATAATAGTTTTCAATAACGATTTAATCTTATTCTATGATAATTAAGAACTTGATATATCTAATCTTAACTCAGGTCTCTACTCCTAATTATTTTTATGAAAAAATCCAACCAAGATAGAAAGACAACCTTCAATAATATAATTAATTTTTTAAAGTGAAATATTAGTAAATATGATATTAACATATACAAATATTTATTTCGTAACACTTCCCGATCTTTAGAAGAATTGATAAAAAGATGAGATGACTGCAAATCTAGTAAATTTTTCTACAATATTTATGAAAGTATCATGATTTAAAAATATTTATAACTATAGTAAAGTTTGAGCTGATCAACCAATGATTAACATTAAATTAAATAATTCATATATTAATCAATGTTAATCACCAATTAACACAATAAATATTATTTTATTTATAAATAGTTTTAAGTGATCATATATTTACAAATATTGTATCAAAATCTGCTACACATATATATAAACAATTGATCCTGAATTTATATCTCTTCAATTCTTATCTTTACAAACTTGTCTATGAGACTAGTGAATGATAAAAAAAAATATTTTTAATAATAATATAAAATAAATTGTGTAGATGATGATGATGTAAGCAAAAATGCCAGCTCTATCCATAGAAGAATCAACCAGTCGTGCTAAACCAAACATATTGACATTCTTTAATAATAATTTTCGTGTTAAAAACAGAACAAAATCATGTTTGCAAAGGAATTAATGTCCAAATACTATATTTTATTTTCTTGATTAAGAAATTTTTTCATTTAATATATGTTGTCTGATTTCTCTATTTCTCTTTATATTATATTAAATGCAAAAGGGAAGTTTGGTGGGACTCGGAGAGAAGATCGCCGGAATCATAGGTGGGGGTTGGACTTTTCTTCTAGCTACGTGCATGTTTATTATCTTAATACTTAATTTGTTTCTTTTCTTATTTTTAATTATTTTCAAGTAAATCCAGAATCGACATTAATCCTTTTTAAATTAACTTAATATACAATGTAACCACCCAAGTTCATTTCTTCTTCTCACCCATTTTTATATTAAAAATTTGTCTCAAATAATATAAATTTACATACTAATTACTAAAATATTTGAACTTTTTAAAAATTACTCAAATAGCATAATTATAGTCCAATAAATTTATTGAATTATTTTTCATAGGTATTTTTAATGATTTTGTTTGTTTTTTGCTTTTTTTAAGTTCAAATTCAACAGTTTATTGAATTATTTGATTATTTTCATTATTATTTTTAATAAATTTATTATTTTTTTTTTACTTTTTTAGTTCAATAAATTTGTTGAATTATAATTATGAACTTACAAGTATAAAGTAGCATTGGAAACCTACAAGTATTTAAAATGATTATTTATTGAATCAATAAAATACAAATATACAAAAAGATAGGAAAATAAAATAATTTTGGAGGGCTCGCTGCATTTCATTTAAGTTGTGCCACATAAATGCAGTTTTAGGTATTTTTTATAGTTTGAAACACATTGGTTAATTTAAAAAAAAAAACTTGTAAAATGGTACATATGCGTAAACGCTACTATTTGGATTCTTTTATATGTAGTTATTTACGTATTTTTTTTATATCTAAATATGCTATTTAAGTAATTACCCTTTTTTTCTTTTTATTTGTTGTTTCGCTAACTATTATTGATAATGGCGTGTAACATTTATGCTCTATATTATAATAATTTACTAGAAAGAAATGAGTTAATTTACTTACTAATAATTTCTCTAAGATAGATTTTTAATATATTCATGGACTAAAAATGTGTAACAAGTTAGAATTAAGTTAGGATTATAAAAGGATCCATACCAAACACATTTGTATGCCACATAATGTGTAGTGTGTAAGCGATTTAAATGGATTGGTAACTTTAAAAAAAAAAATACAATTAAGGTCGTGGAGAGATTCAAATCATCATGGCTATTATCTCTGTTTTTTATTGTATTTCTTTTTCTTTTTATTGGGAGAGATCTTAATTTTGAAGCGCGTCTTCTGGTAAAGGAAGGTTTTGACTCTCTTTATAATTCGGTTTTATCTTCTATATAATTTTTATCGTTTGACAAAAAAAAAAAAAACCAATTTTTTTCTGGATATGTATATTTTTATCCGTATCATAATAATAATTATTTTAATTAAAATTGCATATTTATTTTTCAATAATTTATTGAAATCAAAGCAACAAATTATTAAATTAAGAATAGATAATTAAAATTAAATTAATAATTGACTTGTAATAAAATGAGAGTTTTAATTACTAAAATTTATTTACAGGATAATTATTCAGTCTAAAATTAAAATAAAAATAGAAAATATTAAAAGCTAATAATTTAATATTTTATTGAATTATAAGTAATATCTTATTTTAGTAAATTTTTAAAAATTGAATGATATGAGTAATTACATTTTTTTTTTTTTTTGGTAATTCCCTTTTAAGGTTGTCTCTATGTAATCTACTTAAAAAACTCTTTGAGAGCAAAAAAAGTTATAAAAAATTTAAAAGTATCTCATTGCAAAATTTATCTCATAATTTGTTCTTTGATAACATGATTGTGAAATCTCTTGAAGTGGTCTAGACATATCCTTTATCATAAATAAAAAATAAAAAATAAAAAAAAAATCCTTAAGGGGTAATTTTTTTTTTTTTTTGGGGGAAGTACAAGATTCATCATTCCATTTATGCCATTGTTTTGTTGTGGTTGTACTTTCCTCAACTTTTTTTTCTTTTCTAATATCTATTTTCAAAGGGACAAAACACACACGAGGGGAAGTTTCCTTTTAGTGCTAAACAATATATATATGTTGGCAATTATGTCGGAATGTTTAAGGACATTCTTATAACAAGTTGAAGTATATAATTAAGAAAAGAATCGGTTCAACTTATTGCTTCACATATTTGTAGCATTTTGAAGTAGAAGAGGTAAATGATTTTGAGCACCTTATGCTATAATAATAATGATGATGTTTATAATAATAATTGTAATAAATATTATTAATAAAATTCTTTGGATAATGATTTTTTTAGTCTTTGAAAAATAAGTTTATTCACTAAGTTGTTTTTTTTTTAATTTACTTTTTAAGTGTGCTTACAAATGTTTATGTGTGGGTTTGTTTGGCAAGTGCTCCAAAAATTAACTAATATGTAAATAATATTTTTTTTAATGGTTTGAAAAGATCAGATTATTGATAAATTAATCATTATTCACAAATGTAAGTGATGATATAAGAAAAAATAAATTTAAACATAATTTCAGAAATAAAAATAATTTTATTAAAATAATTTCAGAAAAATCTCAAACGGACCCTAAGTTTTTTCTAAAAAAAACCTCTAATGTAACAGTATTTCTTGATATCATGGGGTTCCATTGACAATGAAAAATATAGCTCATATATTTTATAAACATTATGAGTTCCTCTCATCTTTTTGATGTGGGTTACTCAACAGTATTTATAGTCATCATCTTATAACTAAACCAAATCGATAAAAAGTCTCAAGGCTACAAAAGACTAATACATTAATCATGGTAAAATCAAGGTGTGTTAGATGTCGATGTGAAGGTTCAAATATACGGAGTTGTTGACAGACATTCTCATAAAAATCACGAAAACAATAAAAATTTAGATTATTTTTTTGGCCTTTATGAATCAAACTTACATAATAGTTTAAATAAGTCATAATTTATTATATAATAAACTCAGGGCCGTTTCTAGGAAAATAAAGGCCCGGTGTGAAAAATATTTTTGGGCCCTCTAGCATATAATTTTAAGGGTTAATTTCAGTAATAACCATTTAATAAATAGAAATTTCAAGAAAACCGTATCTTTTATATATATATATATATATATATCAAAACTACCCAAAAACCGCCTCCGGCCAAATTAAATTACATGTGAAAAGACAATAGATACCCCGATTTAATTTTTCCTTAATTTGTGTAAAATTTAAGGAAAATTTTAAAATCCCTTAAATTTTATAAAATTAATGGAAAAATCAAATTTAAACAGAAATAAAACTATAACAAAAATTAAATAAAAAATATAAAAATACAAGAAAACAAAATCTTCAAGCTTCTAACTTTCTTCCAGGAAATATCGAATTGCTTTCTTCTTCGATCATCCTCTAACCGTCACTGAAAAAACAATGAGTAAAACTGTCATGGAAACTTGATAAACAAACATATACAACAACCATAAAACATTTGTAACAGATAGCAGTAGCTATATATAAAAAACGTTTATATTCAATAAATAGTTTACTATATATCAACAAACCTGTAGCAGCCATGAATAATAGGCGGTGAAAGTCGATCTTGGGCAATTTCTATGCAATGAAGAAAAGGGAAAACGCAGGAGGAAGAAGAAGAGAAAGAATTTTGATGCAATTCCATAAGGGTTGCTACCAGGGTCAATAGGTACTAGATTAGAAACTGTTTTTTTCATATCAACCACGAGAGCAACACAAGCGGAATAGTTGTCAAAGAGGAAAGTTTCCAGGAATGAAACATCATTGTCAGATTTGACGTCTAAATAAACCCTGAATTTGGATTTAGTAATAACTTTCATCAACAAGAAATGAGATTCCGGGTTGAAAAATACTTTACGCCGAACCTTCTTGACGAGATCAATCAATGTAGTGTTTTGGAAATACATCATAGATTTGAGTTCATAACTTTCGTAAATATGAGCTTCGTTCCAACAACCATCATAAACAATGTCAATTGATGTAGATCTCATGTTTCAAGAAGCGTATAAGATGATGAAACGATGAAGAAAAGAAAGAAACGAAAAACGGATAAGATGGGAGAATCACCGTGGCGACCAATTCAGCATGTACGCCGGAAATTAATGGCTGATAAAAATCAGAAACGATGAAGAAAAGAAAGAAATGAAAAACGGAGAAGATGAGAAAGAAAACGTGTGAAAACAAATCACCATGTAATTAATGGTTGTTACAATATCCCTTAATTGAAGGCGTAATTAATCACAGAATCAAAAAGGATAAAAATCAATTATGATTTGCTGTAATCATATGTAACTGAGATAATCTAAAAGGGCAAATTAGTAAAAATTGATTTTGGCAGCAACCGTGTAATGCACTAAATACGGTGGTTATGGGTAATTCTAAAATATAAAACAAACCACCATAAAAAGTGGAATTAGGTGAATTAATTAGGTCATGTGTACAATTCTTTCTAATTTTAATATACAAAAAATTACAAAAATTCAAAATAAAAAAATTGTATCTTGATGATAACGATTACAATATTTTCTTTCCTAATAAGAACTTAAAAAAAGTTAAAAATAAAATATCAAGTTTCTAACGCTGCGTTCCCACACCGATCTTGAGACTCTTTCTTTCATGTTCTTCGATCTCTCCCACCGTCCTTTTTCCAATTAGGTTTTTTATTTTAGGAACTTTTTTCTTCTCTTTTTCCCGTTCTTCGATCTACATTCTTGAAAATTTTTAATTTTTTATACCTTTATCTTCCTAATCTCATCTAGAGGCCCTTTTTTTTTTTAGGTTTCACCTGGCCATTGATATAAACTTAAAGTTTTATTTTTTTTTTATTTTACAGCATGAAGGAATATGCTTTTAGTTTATATACATACATACATATATATATATATACCATACACATTTGGAGGCCCCCAATATTTAGGGGCCAGTGCCATTGCTCAGGGCCGTCGTTGGCATGGTGCAACTGGTGCGACGGAACAGGGCCCCAGAACTTTTGGGGCCCCAAATCTTGAATTAAAAGTTTAGTATTAATAATATATAAATGAAAATTTATTCTGAGTCACGTTGGCTAACATTCTCCCTACAATATCTCTATATTATCCGTCATTGAGAGTTGAGTTTAATCCCAACATAAATTCAAAGTTCAATTTTTATATATTTTTTTATACTACTTTGATAGTTTTATGTCATTTTTTATTATACTCTTTTATTGATATTGTGTTTTAATAAAAAATAATGTTTTTTATATATATTTTTGTGTTTTGTTATATTAGGAATTATATGATTGAGACCTAAATTTATATATCGCATTGAGCCCTTATTTATATAGGAACGGCCCTGCCATCGCTCCAATTGCTCCACCCTTAAGCCGGCTCTGAATAAACTTATACACCTATAAACGATGGTAAACATATAAAAAATTAAAAACAAATACAATAAATTCTGTCATTTTACCATATTCAAATGATCACTTACACTAAACAACATGAAGAAAACTTCGACTCGACTTTACAAATTAGAAGTCATAAATGTCTCCAAAATTCGATATCTCTAGAAGAAAGTGTCGTCGACAACTTCGACATTGTCATTTTGATGTTGGATAACTCGAGTGGGGGTAGTAAAAATATTTTCTAATATCGTGAAATTGTCTGAGGACTTGTCGAACCAGACGCAATAGAGGTTTGTAATTAACTAGGGGAACCACTTTTAAAGCGTGTGAGAGACAGGAAATTTCCCAATTTATTTTAATTATTCTATGTATTTTCTTAACCTTTTCTCTTATTTATTAATTAAATTTTATTTCTTAGATTAAAACATAATAAAAAAAATATTAATATTATATATTTTGATTTAAATATGTATATAATTTAAATTTAATTTTTTTCGCAAAAGTTTATCGTTGAATCTATTTGATTGTCTAACGGTGATTTTTAAAGATCACATTTTATGAATTGATATTTTCAAAAATAATAGAACTTGAAAATTTTCAAGAATAACATTTTTTTTTAAAGAAATTCAACTGATAGACACTTTTTTTTTATGCATAATTTCAAAAATGGCAAATGTATTTAAATATTTTAAAATGATATTTCTCATACTGAAATGGAATCTCACCAGAAATTGGTGGTCTAAATTTGAAATTTTAAAACTTTTACTATTTTTGAAAATATCTATTCTTAAAATTCCATTTTTGAAAACCTCTCTTTTTTTCTCCCTCCCTTAAAGAAAATGTGAATATTCAACCCACATAAGCTTTTAAGAATAATTTTTTTTTTAATTTTCAAAACTTTTGCTTTAAAAATTATCTTTATAAAATGTCATCTAGTTAAATTTATCTTGCCCTGACGTGGGAAAGAAAGTGTAGATGGAGACATCTCATGATTTTTTTTTTAATTTAATTTGATAGGTATACAATTATATTAAATTTTAATCCCCTCCCATAAAAAATGATGCTTGCCACTTATTTATAGAGTATTGAGGGACATTTTAGTATTTTTTTTTTAAAAAAGCTTTCGTTATATATTACACCAAATTTGAATCGAAAGGTTTTAAAAAATGGCGCTAATCTCAGTCTGAGAAATATTGTTTTTGAAATATTTCAAAATATTTGCTTTATTTGAGATTACTCATAAAAACATGTGTCATATGTTGAAATTTCTCATTTAAATTTGTTACTATTAGAATTGCCTCTCTCAAGCTCTATCTAACTTATTCTTCATCAATGTTAGTTTTTATTGCTTTAAATAGATTTTAAGTCAATAAGATAATGTTGATTTTTCTCGATAATTTTGCTCCATCCATCTATAATTTATACAATGCATTATTCATGGTTAAGTATTAACTAAATTAAAAGTTTACTTAAACAAATATTTTTTCAAATTCAGTTTTCACCTACTTTCTAACCCTTGAAATTGTATTCATAATTTGTTTAAGGGGAAAAATAAAATAAGTACACATAACTATTCAAACTAACTAAAATGTTCATATCCAATAAATTTAGTTATTAGAGGGAAATTTTTTTAACTATTATATTATAAGAATGTCTGTATCAAAAGTCCAGCTAACCAAAATATAGTTAGTTTATTAGTTATAAAGACTTCATTGATAAATTAAAATTTCCATGACTTGACATGGATTTTTAATTTTTTTAAGACCAAAGATTGCGGCTGTCTAGAATTTCCAACCCTTTTCTAATTGTTTTATTTTTATTATTTCTTAATCTTGGTGGTTACATAGGTTCCTAGCCTATAGGCCTGTATATGGTTGCTAGTTTTTTAGATCTACAACTTTAAACTAAATATGGTATGTCATTGGTTAATTGAATTACAAGTAAAATTGGAGAGAGAATTATGGTCATATTAGTAAGAGCTTTGTATTAATAATTCTATATAAAATTTAACTCCCGTTTTTTTTTTTTTTTAATGCAAGAAGCACCCACAAAGGAGTAAATCACGTAACAAATTCTGGAGAGACTTTCTTAAGAAGCCAACCTAGAAACAAGGAACTTTACCTCTCTAATGATTCCTCTTAAATTGCAAGTTTAGCAAGGTAATCAGCTACATGATTTGCAGATCTCCTAGCAAAGGTGATTTTGAAATGAGAACTGCGATATTCAGTGACGACATTAAAAGAAGGAAAATAAACAGTTTAGCATATTTTCCTCCATCGCCGCGGCCATGAGGTTTCTGACTCCCTTGGGCAAAAAACCCGGGGATGGGCGCTGCGGCGACCATTTCGTTTGATTTTGTGTTCCGTTGTCGTGGCCGCAGCGAGGAGGCAGCTCGATTTTTTGTATATTATATTTTATTCCTTGTATAGTTTATCTTTTCTTTATATAGATTAACCTAGATTACTTTGTATAAATATTTGGCTTCTTTCAGCCACTATTCAATGAGAAATATCATTCTTCAAATTCTTCATAGTATCAGAGCGGGTTACCGATTCCTATCGTAAATGACCACTCCAGCGAATTCCGAAGACGCGAAGAAATCAAATCCGATTGTTCGAAACCATGACTATAAATCCTCTAGATTCCACATCACCGTATTTTCTTCATCTTTCAGATGGACCACAAATCACGATCTGTCCAATCGTGCTTCACAAAGAAAATTACAATGAGTAGGTTAGATTGATGCGAAATAATTTTCACATAACGAATAAACTTGGCTTCATAGATGAAAGCATAGTAAAGCCAACTCCAGGATCTCAAAAAAGACTTTGTGGGTGACTGTTAACGCAAACCTTCTGGGGTGGATCCATAATACTTTGGATCTAGTTCTTCGATCATCGATTCCTCAACCAGACGATGTCAAAGACATGTGGGAAGATATTAGAATGCGTTTTTCAATTGGAAACAGTCCTAGAATCCATGAATTGAAGACGTTGCTAAATAATTGCAAGCAACAAAGTAACATGGTTGTTACCTATTATAATGAGTTGAGAAATATCTGGGACGAGCTTGAAGAGTACTCGATTGCGCCAACTTGCACATGTGCAGCTGCTACTATTCATGCAAAAGAGAGAGGGAATGAGAAGGTTACATGATTTTCTTTTAGGGTTGGATCCAATACTCTATGAAAACGCCTTATCAAATATATTGATGATGAAACAACTGCCAAGTTTGAATACAACATTTGTAAAGATTGTGGCAAAGGAGCGTCATCACACTATTGCACGAGCGCAAGAACACAAACCAGATGCTTTTTTTTTACTGTTCATGGTGCTTTTAAAGGGAATAATTAGGATCGTGAAAACAGTCGCCCTAAAGAAATATGGTTTATACACATTGTTTGAAAACAGGTCATGATATACGACCTGTTTTCAATTGCATGGTTATTCTGAGTGGTGGGGGAACAAATCTAATGGAGGACAAGGAAGAGGATGAGGTAGATCTGGAAGAGCTAGAAGAAAGAATGAGGGTGGTTGAGGACCAGTTGCTAATGTTACAGTCGTATCTAATTCGACCACTCAAGAACTAATTCAAGAAAGTGATCGTAGTGGAGTCCCCGGACTTTCAAATGATCAATGGAATATGCTGGTGTATATGCTAAATGCATCGAAAGGTCAAACATATGAAAAACTAAATGTTAAGATTGATGATTCTGATTAATGGATGCTCGACTCGAGATGTTCAAATCACGTGTCTAGTAATATGCAGTTGTTTCACAACCTCATTGATATACCTCCTACATCTGTTGGCCTACCCAATGGAAAACAATTTGTGGCTCGAAAAGAGCGTTCGGTATGAATTTGTGCAAATATGACCTTGCACTATGTTTTTTATGTTCGGGATTTCTCTCCTGCATTCTTATATCTGTTTCTCATTTACTTAGAGATCAACTTTATTTTATGACTTTTTCTGATAAGTTATGTGTTATACATGACCGTACTTTGAGGACCATGATTGGAGCGGGTAGACAATGTGATAGGGTTTACTGGTTTCAGCCTTTCCAGTAGCTACGTGCATGTCAAGCAACGGTTGAAGTCAGACGAGATTTATGGCATCGACGTTTGGGACACCCTTCCAACAAAATAGACTCTATTTTATCTAGTTTATTTGGTAGTACTAAGAATAAGGATGTTGCTCTTTGTGATATTTGTTTAAACAAACTCGAAATGTTTTTAATTTGAGTAATAATAAAGCTAATGAAAATTTTCATTTGATTCATTGTGATATTTGGGAGTTATATAATCTAGCTTCTAACTGTGGGGCACGATATTTGGTGGGCATCGAATCCACCAAAAATATATGTCTTCTTTCGGGTTTGAGGATTTATAGTAGTGAAAAGTAGAGTCGATTCCACAGAGATTGGTGAACTAAACTGGGGGGTTTTTGAGTTTGTTGAGAAATTGAAGGAAAAACAATGAAAATTTTAATGTGAGAAAGGTTCCAACCAAAGATATATAATCATTGTTTAATTTATATTATTTTATCATCGATTATCTAATGAAATCCTAAATCACTCTCTAAATTAGTTATGATTATTAAGAACGTCTTATTAATCTATCCTTCTTTAGTTCATCGGTGATTAAGATATGATCATTAATTACTTCCTTAATCAAAGACAACCCTAGGGTACGCAATAGGATTTAATCAATTGATAACAATAAGATGAGAAGGACCACCAATTCTAGCCAATAAATGTGACACGTTCGATTTATTTAAATTGGATCATATAGTTCATAACATGTGATAAAAAGACTTATTTATCAATCATACTAATTGTCATTAAGATTAGGATGCATAAACAATTACGGATTTAAACACCTAATTGACAATATATCAAATTGAAGAATGATCAAAGGATCTTAATTGAACAATCAATCAACAAGATAATGAATGAACCATAGAAAATATATAAATAGAGAGATTGGAAGGAATAGATGAAGATCTAATCTCACAAATAACAAGAATCAAACTTTGATTAACCTTTGGTTGGAAATACGAGTTTAGCTAGACATGTGTTCATAGCTACAAAGTAAAAACCCAGAAAAACGGCCTAAAACTATTAGAAAAAGAACTCCTTAACAAAATAGGGTTCGAGTCATTTAAATAAAAACAATGTCCAAAAAAATAAGAAATCTACGATTTCTGTGCTATTGGGCCCAAAAATAGGTGTTATGGCACTGAATTCTCTGGAATTTTGGCTTAATCTCAGACTTTTCCTTGCAGCCGTAGCCACCAAAAGTTGTTGTCATGGCGTTGAAGTGTCAAGAAAGCTCAAAATTACCATTTTAAGCCATTTTTCATCCTCTCTTCTCCAACCTAGCACATAAACACAAATCATAGACAATTAATTAGTTCTTAGGCTATTTAATCATCAAAATATGCATAAAAATTCCAAGTTTATGTGCTAAAATAACGATTTATCAAATCCCACACATTTAATTCATGCTTGTCTCAAGCACAAAACAAAGCAACTTAATAAAATTCAATTACCCACTAATCCTTCAACTTTTACTCTCAATCATCAACAACCAAAATTATCAAGTTTTAGAGAATTAAATTGAAGCACAAATAAAAGACAAGCAATCATAGCATAAATTCCCATTAACCATGCACAAGAGTAGTTATTCTAATGATCTTTTCAAAATCTAAGTGCTACAAGATTTGATACCTCACTTGCATTCACTCAATGTGTTTAAGGGTTTATTCACGAAGCTCTCAAGTCAAAATATAGAAGATCTTACCATAGGCTTTCTAGGTTATCACATCAAGACCACCAATGCATGAATTGAATGCTAGAATTTAAGGGTTTTTGAGTTGTAATGGGGCTTAGGTAAGGGTGGATGGAAGGAAGTTTTGAGCTAAAATCATTTGAAGAATTAGATGAACTTTGTTTCACAAGCTTCAAATAAACATCCTACCATACAATGATCACACATTTACACTACCATTTTCTTCTTTTCAAAACCCTTTTTTTTTTCACAACTCCCTTCTTTATTTTCAACCTATTTCAAACTTCTCATCAATTCTCATCATCATTTTTTTCTTTTTCTTTTTCAAGAACTTTTTCACAACAACTTTAGTTGTTTTCCCTTTTTATTTCAATGATGAGACAAACAAGAAAGAAGGAGAAATAACAAAAGACCTATTTGTCATTTTTTTTTACTTTGAAGGGAAGAAGCATGAAGTGAATCACAATTCAAGTAATTCTTCCCAAATTTGGTTCAAACGAAATCGAAAAAAGGATATTGGAATGTTCAAAATGTGGTTAATTTCCAAGAAAAAGGTCTAGGATCAAATTTGCTCTTCGCAAGTTGGGCATTTTTTATTTCCATGCTCCAACTTGAGGGGGAATATTCGAAGATGACATTGGAAGGAGGAAAATATGCAGTTTAGCATAGCAGTCATGATAATCTTGTCATTTCTTATCACATTCAGTATCTTATTCTTTCCCTCATAAGAGCGGCCCAATGAATCTAATACAACAAGTGAGATAAGATTTCTATGCAAGTCTGGAACATACCTGACATCAGTCAGCTTTATTGTGTTGGAATTCAAGAACTTCATACTAATATAGAACCAATTCCCTTCACATCACATGACTCACCATTGTGTATTGTGCCTTTATTGTAGATCTTCATATCTAGAAACCACTCTTTCTTAGGTGTCATATGAAAAGTGCATCCAGAGTCAAGAACTCACTCTTCTTTGCCTTCTTGATTTTGATTCTCATCTTTTTCCCTTGAGGCGGCAAGTACTACATAATAATCCACCTTTTGTTCACCAACAGTTGCATTTGCCTTGAAGTTTTCACCATTTCTGTCAGTTTTTTCCTTCCACTTGTCTGGACAATTCTTTTTTAAATGTCTTTCTTTGTGCAGATGAAACATTTCAGTGTCTTGTTCTTTTGATTTCCATTATTCTTCCATTTGTTGTTCTTCTTATATCCATATTGCTTCCCTTTCATAAACAACCCTTCAGTGTTGGATGGATCTGCAACATGTTCTTTCTTCATTTCCAAGACTTTTGTTCTTGTAGCAGCAATGACCTGACTCACTGTCAAAGTATCCCTCCCATATTTCAATACAGCTTTCACATCCTTGTATACATCTGGCAAGGAGTTTAATAAGATGACAGCTTCACTTTCTTTACCTATCTTTTCACCACAACTTGCATAATCCATTGTCAGTTTCTTGAATTCATGAAGATTTTCTTCCAAACCTTTTGATGAATTCATTTTATAGGTGAAGAGCTTTTCCCTTATATGGATATTGTTTGATAGGTCAGTCTTTCTAAATGTGGATTCAAGCTTTTCCCAGATCTCTGCTGCTATATCTAACTCGATGACTTGTCGAAGAACATTGTCTGCAAGATTCAGTATGATGATGTTGTAAGCCGTGTCTTTCATCAATTACAATTCTTCATGTTTCAGAGTTGTAGGAATCTTGGTTTGATCTTCAATGGCCTTGATTGCTTTCTATTGAATCAAGACAGACCTGATCCTCTTTGTCCACAGCTTAAAGTCCCCTGAACCATTGAACATTTCCATCTCAATCTTTGTTGCCTCCATTGATCTTTACTGTCGAGCTTTGATACCAATTCATTATGAATCAATGAAAATTTAATAACAAACCAGCAAAGAATCCAATACAACTAAATACGTTTGATCTTATGGATTTAAGAACAAATCAATCATAAAAAGAAAAACCAAAGAACACTAAAAAATAGATGAACTTGTGATCTTTATTAATGAATCAAGAATGAAAACTCTCACAACAATCTCTCTCTCTCTGCCTTTGTTCCAGATTTACAAGAGACTCAATTGATGTAAAAGAATAACCTAAACCTTGTAGACAATGAAAGCTATTTATATTCTACACAATGCTAACTGCGTCTTGATAATATATTCTTCAAAAAAAATGTTAATGAGGTCTTGTTTGCTACTCATCTCCACGTAAGGTTCTTTCACTTCTACTTCCTTCATTTTGAGCTATATTCAATATCAACAAATACAAATATTAAATTAAGGATGGTATAAATGGTGGAGCAATATTATAGGGAAAAACTAAATGCTAAGGTTGTTGGTGTTTTAAATTATCTCCCATTGTTATTAAAGAATAAATATATGATATTTTCCTAAATAAATATATGGCATTAAAGAAAATTAAATTTGTTGAGCAAGGCAAAATCATTTAGCATAAATAGATGGCATTAATTAAAGGAAAAAAAAAAGATGGCATTAATGAAAATTATTGTTGTTGCGTATTTTCATCAAGCTGACTGGATTAACACGTTAGCTCCACGTGTGCTCCAACGGGCTGTAGACGAAAAACATATCGCCTGAAATCACAAGTCTATAAAGGAAATGACATTGGTGCGGTGCCAGCCATCTGCACTCCGACGATCAAGTCAATAGAAATTTTAGCAGAGTTTCAATAAGGTCTTAGAGTGTACCTCAATCGTTCGGAGTATCCTTATTTATAGATGGTAAACTCGAGTCGACTGCCACACATATCAAGTCATCTCACATCGTCAGCCTACCCTGTGAGCGCCTCAACCTATCTATCAGCTATATGGTAGTGATGGAGTTCAGCATATGGTGTACTATTTGAGCTCAAAGTTACGTGCTTGTTGGGCTTGGTAGGCTCAAACCTTGGTGGGTTAGATTGACTATGGTAGCCTTAACGTGCAGGGCTCAAATAGGTGGCCTCAACATGCTCAAGTAGGCTAAAGTAGATGGGTTCAACCACGCTAAAATTGGGTTGAACAAGTTGCGGTCCATTCACATAATTATTTTTGTTTTTTTTTCCAAATTTACCCGTAATAGTTATTAAAAAAACCTTTGATTGATTTGATGACTAATGTGAGCCTCTCTTGAGACTTGAACCACGATTTGTGATTTAAAGTGATAATTTTAAAAATGAATTACCATTACCAAGTTATTATTGTTTAATTCACTCTTTCTCACTTAAAAAAAATCTTTCCTCTACCTTTTTAATTGGAGCGTTACAAATACTCAATTCTCCAAAACCTTTATTTTTAACCCCATTGGTTTTCGTATTCTTAAAAAAAGGCTTATTTAAATTAAATAAAAAATCTTCTATTTAAATTATCAAACAAATGGGAATGAAAATTTTCTTTCTTTAAATACATAGATATATTGGTAGAACATATAAGTTTATTTTATTTATTATCTAAATTGAACATATAATTTATTTTAGTTTGTCTCTAAAATAATTTGAATATTGGGGTTGTTTCTAAATCTAAATAATTGTGTAGAGAATTTAAGGGATGGTTAGCTAGTTTAGATATTAAAGTGAACTGGTAGAGGTAAAAAATGAAATAAATTTTTTTTCCATCCAAACCACTTTTTAATATAGTATAGATTATTCACCAAAATTTCCCTTTTTTACCATTTAAGATCTGTGAGAACACATATCTTACTATTGACCTAAGCCCTAATTGACAACAAGAATGATTATCCTTTGTAATAAGTTTATAAAGAAAAGTAATTTAGGAGAAGTTATAACCATTATTGAAAACACAAAACCGTCAAATTCAGATAGTGTTGAACTTTTGGACTTTTTTAAACTTAGGATTGGCCATCTTAAAGATGGGTACATCTACTTTTTCATGTTTAATTTATCAAAATATGTAATCAATCCAGAAGAATAAATTATAGACGGATAAGATAGATTGAGTTTTTAATGGGTGGTTGGCTCGCTGGTTTAGATAAATAGTTTGGACTATATAAATCAAAAACCGATTTATCTTCTAATTTTGTAACCCTGAATGATGGGTTAATTATTTTTAACAAACTCATTCCTTTTTTAAATTTTAACACAATTTCGATTAACTAAAACTTATCAAACTCATTGTTTTACATAATCTAAATACATGAGGAAATTGAGAAAATTGACCTCCAAAAAATCATTCTAAGGTTTGTTGACCGTCCCCTCACTTATTTTACTTTATTGACCTTTTTAAAAAGTGAAAATACATATTTACCCTTGAAATTTAAACTCTTTATACTTCCAATCAACTTGTATTATTTCATTATTGTCTTACTTTTTGCTTTTCTCTCAAGTTTTCTCTCATATAACTTTTACAAATAAATATATGATATTTTAACGTTTCAGCATGTACAAATTTGTCTGGGTTTTTGGACTAAGATTGGAATATTGGTATGAAATATGAGAATTTTTTACCAATCTCAAATACGAGATTATGTATTTTCGATTCGATATTGGAATTTTGGTTCGAGTTGAGAATTTTTTACCAATCTCAAATCTGAGATTATGCATTTTCGATTCGAGATTAGAATTTTAGTCTGAGATCTCGGTTCGAGATCGCCTATTTTCAATTCGAGATTGGAATTTGGGTTCGAGATTATAATTTTTTACCAATCTCGAATTCGAAATTATGCATTTTCGATTCGAGATTGGAATTTTTGTTCGAGATGAGAATTTTATACCAATCTTGAATCCGAGATTATGCATTTTCGATTCAAGATTGAAATTTTGGTCCGAGATCTGGGTTTGAGATTGCCTTTTTTTACTTCAAGATTGGAATTTTGGTTTGAAGATTGCCCATTTAAGCTCAGATATTGGAATTTTTGTCTAAGATCTTAAAAACAACATTAAACAAAAGAACATATAAGAACAATGGAAAGGGAAAATGGAAAAGATAAGGGAAGATAAAAATAAAAAAGAGGATATTTTAGGAATTTTATAGGGTAATGACATCATCATAAGGTCAATAAAGTTTAATAAGTGAGGGGAGGGTCAACAAACCTTATGATGAATTTTTGGAGGTCACTTTTGTAAGAAATTATTGTGACCAAAATTATGATTATTAGCGGTTTAATATTTAATTAATGATTAAATTTATTTAGTTATTGGTGGAAGAACACATCTCTTCTATTGTGTCCATTGATTCCAAATGAAAAGTAGTGACTCTTAAATGGTTATGCCTTTTGATAGAAAAGACATGATCATTCATTGTGGCCATTGTCTATTTGTCAATAGACATGATTTTTTGCCTCTATAAATATGAGTCTTGATCCTCCCTCAACCCAACCAAGATTAACCATTATTAACATTTTTTATATGTACATTGCTCCATCGATATTTTACAATTAAAGTGGGTGATAGAGAGAGAAACTTAGACTCATCTGCACCAAATTCGTCTACTGCGTTTATTGAGTTTTCCTGAAAAACGGTATGTTCAATTTATGTTATATTATCGATACTGTGAAAATCATGGCTTTCAAACATCATGAGGTTTATAGTTTCATGCTTCAAATTAAGTCTTATAACTTTTCCCAATTTCCCAAATGCAGGCTTAACAAATTCACAATTAACAAACCAAACCGCAAGCCCTTTAAGATCTCAAAAAATTTCAATTCTAAATTCCAAACTAGCCCACGTTTGCACTTCAACCAATCATCAAAACAAAGAACTCTTGACCTATACAATCCTCTTTCACTTAAGATCAAACCAAATAATCTCTGCCAATCAAAATATAAAAAAATTTAGACTTTTTCAACAGGGTAATCATTTCACAAGCTTAGCATTCTCTTAAACAGAAGTCAACTTTACCATATAGCTAAAAGCTATAAATATGGCTCAAAAATCCTCATTATTTTTCATCACCTTACACCAAAATAAAAAAATAACAAAGACCCTTTATTCCATTTCATAGCTTTATGGAGATCACAGAAGCAATTTCAGAAGGAGAATGGAGCTCTCTTAGTGGAATGTACACTGCTGAAGAAGCAGTTTTCATGTCTCAATTGCTTAATAATAGCAGCAATTCCTTTGTCCCAAATTCATCTTCTGCTTATTGGTCAAGCCATGAAAATGGAGTGACCAATTTGGCTGTTGTTGATGAGGGTTCTTATTATTATTCTTCTTCTTCTCAAAAAGTTGCACAAGAAAGTAGTGATTTTAGTGGTGGGAGTTGCAGTCAAATTATTCCAAGAGAAAATTATTATTTGAGTGATTCTCTTGATCATCATCCTGTGATTCCCTTGAATTCTTGTTTGGGAAATCTTGAAAACAATGATAGTTGTTATCTCTTTGAAGATGATGATGAATCTATGAAACAAGAGGTGAGTGAGCCAAATCTTGAAGTTGTGTTGACAAAACCAGAACCTGGCATTGAAAGTTCTAAGAAAAGATCAAGATGTTCTGGGGAAGTGAGTATATATATTTTATATATATAGAATGTGCTTTTGATTTTTTCATGATAATATCTTCTTCGTCTTAATATTCTCGGGCTTCTGTCTCGAAACCAATTGGTATTAAGAGGAGTAACCCTCTTTCCAATGTGGGATCCTCATGTCATCTCAAGATGATGACTCTTTTTTACTCACCATTCTTGGGTCGGATCCCATTTTCTGACCAGATACTCATTTGAGCTTGTTACACTCTAATAAAGACTTCTATCTCAAAACCAATTGGTAATGAGAGGAGTAACTCGATGTATTTCTGACGTGGGATTCATAACACATTACATTGATGATTCTTGGGTTAACTTGAGAACTCTCATTTGTTAAATTTTCCCTCTAGTTTTGAAAATTGATTCAAAATACTACTTGATTATAGGTACAAAAGAGAAGGAATGTGAGGTCAAAGAAAACTCAGAAACAAACCTCAATTAGCAACAATGAAGAAGATGGAGGAAATGTTGGTCATGGAAGACAAAGCACAAGTAGCTATTGCTCAGAAGATGAATCAAATGCCTCTCAAGATCTTAATGGAGAAGGAAATTCAATATCAAATCCCAAAGAGTCGTCCAAAACCAGAGCCAGCAGAGGCTCAGCAACAGATCCTCAAAGTCTCTATGCAAGAGTAAGATCTAGTTTTTAATCTCTTTTTTTTTTTTAATGAGATATTACATCAAATTGGTGGAGGGGAGACTCGAACCTTCGACCCCAGGTGCCTAACCACTTGAACTATGCTCGTATTGGCTAGGTTTTGATCATTCAAACATTCATTGCTGAATGAAAATGAATTCATCATTTTTTTTATTTTTATTTTTTGGTTACAGAAAAGAAGAGAGAGAATTAATGAAAGATTGAAAATCTTACAAAATCTTGTCCCAAATGGAACAAAAGTAAGACAAATTTCTCTATGAACCCTTTAAATTTCTTGATCTGATTTTTTTTTTTTTTTTTTGAATTTTTTTTATTGAATCTTTGGATCTTCAGGTTGATATTAGCACAATGCTTGAGGAAGCTGTTCAATATGTGAAGTTTTTACAACTCCAAATCAAGGTAATTAAGGGGAAAAAAATAAGTACTCAAAAAAAATTTGGAATTCATACATTTAGATCCATAAACTGATGTATTTTATATTGTTTGTCTTGAATCATTATGCAGCTATTAAGCTCGGACGATCTATGGATGTACTCTCCGATCGCTTACAACGGAATGGACATCGGACTTAATCTAAATATGCACACACCAAAAGAATCATGAAACAGGACAATGGGACTTTTCTGCAGTTTGTGCAGAATTATAGATAAATCTCTGTAGGCAAATAATGTGTTTTTATCTCTAATAACTTGTCTCTATCATTTTTCACTCTTCTTCTTTTTTTCCATATAAGTAAATAATACATAGAGTTTTTCATCAAATTGGTCATGATTCATGAGCAAGATGTGACCGATTTGATATGGCGGCGAATGTCGATCAAGGCGGTTTTTTTTTTTTTTTTAAGTTACCTTTGATATTGAATTGTAATGTGAGGGAAGGTGATGGAGTTCACTAATTTTTGAGGTATTCATTGATAGTAATATCTCAATACAAGTTGACTTTTTTTTTTTTTTACATGAATTCATTTTTATGTAACTACTGTTATTTCTTGGATTAGCAATCAACATTTGCTGCACAAACTCTATCACGTATTTTTCAATGAAATTTCCTTTGACAGATATGACTTGAAAGAAAGTGTTAAGATCCCGTGTCAAAAAAATGAAAACATTATTTGCAAACTTTAAAGATCATTCTTCTCATTACCAATTGGTTTTGAAATGAAAGCTCATACTTATTAAGATGGTATCAAATCCTAACAATCTCAAAACGAGTATCCGGTCTAAAAATATGATACGGTTTAAAAATTGTGTTGTTTAGTTTCCTATTGACCTCTCACTGTCACTAATAATTTGGGGTATGTTTGAAGTGCTTATTAAACAAGTACTCTTAACTAAAAATATTTATTCAAATGTACTTTTATAGGAAGTATTTAAAAATAGATCAATCGTGTTGTTTAGTTTCCATAATTTTAAGAGTATTTTTTTTTTATTCTTTTATTGTTTGATTTTATATTTTCAAAAATATTTTTTATAATTATCAAATTATTAAAAAAAAAAAATTAGCTGTTCATTGATAGTAATATTTCATCAATACAAGTTGTCTCTTTTTTTTCACATGAATTCGTTTGTGTGTTGAGTTATGTACAGGTTAGCTATAATTTTAAAAATAAATTTTTTGTGTCAATATATTGTATTTCATCTCAACCATTTAAAATAGTGATAACAATGAAATGGAATAGGGTTTTAATTAGAGGTAAGCACGGTTCGGTTTGGTTCTGTTTTGGGCCAAACCGCAACCAAACCAAATCATGAACTGTTCGGTACTGAAATTGTAAGAAACCGATTAAATTTGGTTCTGTTTGGTTTCATACATTTCGGTTCGGTTTCTCAGTTTTGCACTTTACCATAATTATTTCAAAAGATTCAAAGTCAAGCCATTGTTGCATGATGTGAATGTAGGATGAAGGACGAGAGACGATTATTGTAGATCAATGGAGATTATGTGTGACGAAGGTCATGGACGAACATTGAGATGTTGAGAGATAGAAGATAGTGGAAGTAAAATGAGATTAAGATATTGCAAAAATTTAAGATAGAGGGAGGTTAGAGGTTGACATTTTGAGTAAAATGATAAAGTTTAATAGATTTTTTTAATTGTTGGGCCCAATATAGGATATGAACTCTTTTTTTAATTATTTTATATATAGGCAATTCGGTTCGATTTTTGTGGTTTTTTGAAATTATAAACCATGAATCAAACCGAAAATAATCGGTTTCTTGAAATTATAAACCATGATTTAGTTTGGTTCGATCCGATTCTTCATTTTTTCGGTTTGTATGCACACCCCTTTTTTTAATCTCCATACCCTTAATCTACTCTTTTTTACTCTTACTTCTTGCTTTGTAAGAAGTAATACAAGGGGAGGTCCTTATTGAGAAATGGATTTTCTATAACACCTTGTTTGTTCACGTACAAATTTTTTTCATCTTAATTACTATATAAATGATACTAAATTGAAATAAATTTATGTACATTTGTACCTCAAAAGTTGATGAAGTATAATATTTTTTCCTCAACCTCTAAATAAAATTAATGATAAGAAAAGTGTTTTCTTCATTGGAGAATTCATGATAATAATTTCACGAGACAAAGTGAACTAACTCTTTAGCTCTCTAAATAAACTTTATAAAAACTATTTAAATTGAGATCTCCTATTTGTGTTGATATTGTATTTTGTCTGGTTTAATTTTATTTATTAAAAGTTCCATTTTTTGAAAACAAAAATAGAAAGAATAAAATGAAAAAAAAATAAATTTATAAGATAAATTTAATTTTTAAAATTTGATGTCAATTTGGTTTCAACTTAAAAATATGAAATGTGGTTAATTATTTTTCTAAAAAGTGTTTTATATGGTGGTAACACTTTCTAGCTACATGCAATCGACTACCGAACCCAACTTGGATTTCCCAAATTGTTTCTTCACTACATGCTGAAAGTAAAGCTCTGATTGCGTGCCTCGCGGAAGCTCATCGCCTGAACATTACGGCCATTACTGTTTTTTCTGATGCAAAATGGCTGATTGATGTTGTTAATGGTGATAGCCCTTGCCCAAGCATCCTTTTTTGTTTTTGGGAGTTTTTTCTAAGTTTGAAATCCCTATTTGCTTTTTTGTCCTTTAATTTTATTAGTAGGAGGTTCAACCATGAGGCTCATGTGTTATCTAAACAAGGTTTGCTGGTTAATACAGCCCCTTTTAATCTTTTTTGAATAAAGAATTACTTTGGAAAAAAAAATATAGTTAGTGGCGACTCCAATTTCTATATTTTCTAAAGGAACCAAAAGATAACATCTCCATATTGACCCCTTTTAAGTTTAATTACATATTTATTTGTTTATTTATTTGAAAACCCCCTTACTGGCAAGTTGAAGAAAAGTTATTATGACATTTTACGTTGACACATGACAAGATAAAAACACAAAATAGTGAGGAGAGAAAATTCAATACCAATAACAATATTATAATAATATAATCAAAAGAATATACGAAATAAGCACAAAATAATCCTAGTTTATTTTTAAGTATATCCAAAAAAAAATATCAATTTTCAGGTTTTTCTTTTATATTTTATCAAATTGAAAAGAGAAAACTCGAACTTTTAACATTATAAAAGAGAATATCGATACTTAATCAGATGTGTTCAGTTTCAATTTTCTATGTATCCTCAGTTTTTTTTTATCTCACATGAATTTATGCTTTTAGATTTTTTTTTTTTCCTTCCTCTTTCTTATTTGTGGATCTTTTGGGAATTAATGGTCCTTCTTTTCTGCATGCCTTTTTTTCTTTTAGCACATAAATTTCAATTTACTTCAAGATAAGAAGAGCTTTTATATCTTGAGCTCCTTGATATTCAATTAGAAAATAATTTTCCTTTTTAAAATACTATTATTAAGTTTTCTTACCCCTTCTTCTAGATTATTTTTTTTCCAAACTTCTTCGAGATAACGCATTTCATATTATGCATTGATTATTAAAATTATAATTATAATCACAAATCAATTCAGTTGACATTGTCACTAATTTCATGTGTTTGTTCTTGTAGTCCTACCCTTGACTCCCCTAGAGAAAATGTATTTAATTTGTATAAAAAAAGAAATGATCTTTTTAGTTCCATTTAACTTAGGGGCAATGTCAAACAACAAAATGTCAACATTGAATTAAGTAGATTATATGATTTGAAGATGCAAATTATATAGATGATGTCAATTTGTTAAGAAGGGATTTCTATTGTTTTAAACATTTTACCAAATTCTCTTAATTGGTTGACTCTTAGTTATTACAAAAACTAAAATATTAAGGGGGTTTTTCCCCCAATTTTTGAAGTTGCGGAAAGTCAAAATCCCAAATTTTTTAATATTATTTTTGTTAAGTACTTTAGTATCTGAAAGCACCTTTATTATTTTAATTTCATGTCAACTCCTCAATGTTCCAATTAAGATTCATTGTTCTTGAATTTGGGTTAAAACCCCCTTTTTATTAACATATTTCAAAATTCAAACAATCCACCCTCTTCCTGCCCTTTCAAAAAAATGTCAAATTATAAATTTTATTTGATAGGTTTTTTTTTTCCTTTCCTTTTTTGCTTTTCTTGTCTTTCTCTTCAACCATTATAAGAAAGTGGCTAGTTTAAATGAAGGGGAAAAAATGGTTATTTATTGTACGAATAGCTAAGAAAAGGGTAATTTCATTGAGATTTTTATGCAATATTTGTAAAAATATCAACTCAAAAAGTATTTGCAAATATTTCAATTTTTATCATGTTTATCAGTGATTAACAATGATTTATGTGTTTATCAGTGATAAACATAATGTAAAAATATTCAATTCAATGTTTATCACTGATAAATTCGATCAAAATTTGCTATATTTGCAAATATTTTTTTAAGGTTTTATTTTTATAAATATTACTAAAAAATTTGCTAGATTTGCAAATGACCCCAAAAAAAATATAAATGATTTGGCTTTCTTAAAAATGAGGGGCCTTGGAATTCTCATTTGTTAGAAAATTTTCTCTCATAAGATGTGGAAAATATATATAGTGATCAAACTTTTTAATTTATGATATGACTTTAAAAAAGAAAAAAAAAACTCACACAATCAACTATCGTAAATATTCACCGGTAGTGGTTAATAGGGATTTAACCTAGTGATAAGATATTCATTTTCCTCTCTACCAAGTTTAATGCTCGAAATCCCCTCTAATATTGTATTTAAAATCCATTAATAATAATTCATTAATAATATCAAGCTGACTTAAGGTTTCTAATTAGGTTTCAATAATGGTCAAATTAAAAGAAACAGCTAGCTTTTACATATTAAAAAATATATGATAAAATAATAAATACTCAGCAATATAACCATTAAAGATGACAATGAGGCAAGGTGAATTTCCAAATGAACTTTTGTCATCTTTTTCATGAAGATAGTTACTTCTCATATCCAACCATTAACAATTCTAAATAAATTCAAGTAGTGGGAGGAGACCAGGACTCTGACCCATATGAAAATATTTATTAAAATAAAATTTTAATAATATCATTTAATGATTAAAAAAAAATCTTATTTAAAATGCTTTGTGCAGATTTTCAATTAATTTTATGCTTCAATATAATTACCGGGAATAAGAATTAAGATAGGTCTTTAAGTAAGCCTTGTCAATGAGATATGCTTTCATTTTACAAGATGTCGTTTAATTCATTTGGAACTAAAGTTATACCCTATGTTTTAAAAAGGATGTAGTTTGTTAACGAGTATTTAATAACCTAATGCTAAGATACATGTATTTTCTCTACTGAGTTATAAATTTGAATCATCCCCTACAATATTTTTTAAAAAAATATTATCCTTGTGGTTTGTGAAATATAAAAATCATTTTTATTTAATTTAACATTAATTTAATAGAATTGAGACATAATTGGTACATTGGGTGGACCAATTTTATTAAATTTACTAATGAAGAGAAAGTTATAAATTATAAGTTTGTAAACCATAAAAGTATTCAAAATTATTTTTAAAACACACCTGTATGATTTATAAACAAAGATTAATTTACCATTATCTATATATTTTTAATTAGGTTTACGTAAAAAACCATTAAATGTTCAAAGCTTTTAAATATGATATCCTAACTAAAAAACCTTAACTAAGCTAATCTCTACTTGATGCACTGGTTTAAATAATTAATTTATGTACATAAATTTATTCAATAATCTATATATATATATATATTTTCAACGTAAATTAACCCTATAATTAAAAAAAATCAACTCGAAACTAGAAGTGCATTATTCATCTTGTCCCTTAAATTAAAATGAGGGAGGGGGATCAATCCCCATTTAAAATAGAAATTATTCTCCACACTCACTAATACAAGTTCCATAGAAAACATTATTTTACCCAATAATTATGACAAGCCGCTCCATCCTCATGCCAAATTCATTACTTATTTGTGTTTGATTTAAATGGATATTTTTCGTGGGAATCTTCAATAATCATGTATTATAAATAAATAAATAAATATTATCTTCTTCTTTTTTCTTTTCTCTCTCATCAATCCCATAGGTAACGAGAAAACTCAAGAATTTAGAAAGGTTTGAAAAACTCTCGAATAGGACAATAAGATACCTATGGGTTTTGGAAATCATTCGCGACATTAAATATTTTGGCAAAACAAACACAGATATGGGCATTTGATGTCATTCTCATCCTTCAATTCATGCTAGCAAATGCCCGTGATCAAATATAATAGATGCTTCCAAAAGAAATAGATAGTTTTATTACAAATATATCGATCCTATTTTTATTTTTTCTCACATTGAAAATATTTATGTAGTTCCGGTTTTAAGTGGAGAATGATGAGCCTGCATAAGAAATGGGATTTTAACAAACTAAAATGAGTTGTTACACTGCATGAATCATGTGGAACAAATATAATGAGATGAACTATTGGGGTCCGACTCCAGACTGATTTTAATATTTAATTTTTGACTTTTAGCTTTAAAACATCACTATAAATAATTTTTAAATAACTAAATATTTATATATTTGATGTATTTAAAAGAATGGTATTTTTCTTATGGTAAATTTAAAAAATAGCAAAATAATTTCAAAACTTTCAAAAATAACACTTTCATTATTTTAAATGAAAGTTTCAAAATCATAAAAGACTAACCAAATTCAAAAAATTATTGATTTTTTAAATTAAAACACCTGAAATAGAAACATAAAACACAATAAATAATATTGGTCATTGATTAATAATAAAAGAGAGAAAAATTAAATGAAAATGTACTTTCAGTACTTTAATGAAACGATTCATTAAATTAATGAAAGAAAAAATATCATTTTTCAAAAAAAATTAAATTTTAAAAATATCAAATGAAAAAATATCATAGGATGAAATTTCTCCATATATTTAAAGTCAATATTCATAAATTTATAGTTTTGGAAAGAAAAACAACCAATAATCTTAAAAAAAAAAAAAAAAAAGAACCAGTGAAAAAAAAAGTTATATGATCAACGTTTAAAAGACAATCATCTAAAATGTTGTTGCTCAAATTTTATTTTAAAAAACATAAAAATTTCTTTTGAAAGCAGCATTAAATTATTATAATAATAATAAATAAATAAAAGGAAAATTTCATTGGGTAGCAGAATTTTTAGCAATATTTATAAATATAGCAGTTTTAAAAAGTATTTGCAAATATAGCAGATTTTTAAAAACCCTCATTCATGTTATCAGAGATATCAGTGATAACTTATAAAATAATCAGTGGTAATCAGTGATTACTGCACAAAATATCAGGATATCAATAATCAGTGATTACTAATCACTGATTACTAGTGGCAATTTTGTAATTTTTTAGATGTGAATTAAATTTTTCTGCTATTTTTGCAAATATGTTTTTTTCCTGCTATTTTTACAAATATTGAAACCTATTTTTGCTATTTTCGCATGAGCCCCTAAATAAAAACTGTACTCATACATAATTATACAGTTCAACCTTGACATTCATAGAGCTACAAATAACATTCTTATTAAAACTACATTAACCATATTCAATCTCAGCAACAAACTACAATGGTTGGCATGAAAGCTCAACCCATCTAAGGCATAACTTAATCACACTGAGTCCTCTGCAACTGCTCCAGATAAAAATCCAAACAGAGAACTCTTCCGCATGTTACATCGAATAACATATCAAATTCAAATCCATCCTTGTTTATTGTCATATATTACAAGAATGCAAATATCTAGGCTCAAAATTCATCACGGGATAAAAACGCAAGCTTTTGACGTGACAAACCATTTCGCACTCTGTTGCGTGTAACGTTGATAGATTTCAAACAAATTCATCTTCTTCCCGTTTATGCATGACTGTCATTGACATGGTTTGGAACTTCTGCTTGGTTGTCAAGAGGCATGTATTGAGCCATAATAGCTCTGATTTCTGAATCCATGTATGACTGCAAAAAGGCAAAATATACAAAGAATCATCAATCTGAAAAAATAGTATGTAAAACCAAGTCATGGAATGTCTTTTTTTATATGAAAGCATGTTCCCATTATCTTTTTGAGGATATCCTCAATCAACAAGGAGGCTCAATGCCAATTTAATAACATTAAAATGCTCACCCTTAATCTGTACTTGTACACAATATAAGCCCCACCAGCAGCCATAGCCAAGCCTATCAAAATAACCCAAACAGCAGTCCATGCAGATCTGCCACTAGCAGCTCTCTTACCTATAAATGGGATCAAAAGTTAGTGAAACCATTACATATTTCCAGATGCCTGTACTCTTGCTATTTTATGCCCCATGGAATAATATTTCTTTCCATTAACCCCGTCCACAAAAAAAGCTAAACTTGTCAATGACCATCGTGCAACCATGGCTTCCAAAAAAAAAGGCTTTGTTTCCAAGCTAACATGCGAATTTTCTTACGGAAAGTGACTTGATTTGGTGCAGGCTATTGGTTAGAAATCTTGATAAGAAAGAAAGAAAATTATAGAAAGATGAAAGGGGTTAAAGCAAGGCCTAATTGAAAATGAATCGAATTATTGATTGTGTCAAATTGGCACCTCCAAGAAGCGTAAATTTATTTCAATTATTGTTTTCTTTCTATCACGAATAATGTTGTCTTTCTACTAAGACAAATCGGTAAAGAAAAAAATCAAACTTTCATTATTCAAAGGAAAAATAAAGTACAATAAGAGAGGATGAGAAATCATCAAAAAGTAAAGTAATAAGAAAAGGGGAAAAATGCTAATGGAAAGAATTCCATTTATAGAGAAATGTGGATACTTTTGGAAGAAATGGTCTCAAATACAACCATGTATATTTTACTGAAATGTTAGAACTTTTTAAAAATTACCCAAAATAGCAATTTTTATTGAACCATTGTTAGTATTTTGCCCTTTATTAGTTCAATTATTCAACTACTATTTGGGTTATTTTTAAAAAGTTCTTAAATGTCAGTAATTAGTATGCAAAAATCTGTTATTTTAGTAATTGCCCCTACTTTTTGGTAGGTGTAGGAATCTTGTTAATGTTTTTGCAATTTTTTCCATTTTTTCTGTAGCCTCAAATTGGCGAGGATTTTTGTACCTCTGGGACTAGAGGTTCTTTTTCCCTATTTTTTTACTATATTTCATCTCATCAATGAAATTGTTTAAAAAAAATCTGAAGTAAAATATTAGCATGTATGCATGAAGATGCTTACTTATACAAGTATCATGGTCTCTGATATACAAAAGGTCACTACTGCAACTGCATTCATAGCTGCCCCAGGTATTCTTGCAGCTACACTCGGGGCACTGACAAGCTTTCTTCTCTTTGCACTCATCAATATCTGCATGACAAAAACAAATGGAGCGAGAACTACAAAAATCTCTAAAATTGTCTTTAAACAAATACAAAAGATGAAAAGAAAGAGTTTCCCACAAGTGATTTGATAATATTTACATTCCAAACTAACCTAAACGTATAATAGCAGCAGTAGATCATCATTCCAGGAAAAACCCACTGCTTGACTTTGGTAACCATGACATGCTTCATTATCTACTTAATTAGTTTTCCCAAAACGTTGAATGGGGGAAAAAAACATGTATTGAATTATAAATTATTTACAAACTCAATTTATGTCGTGCAATTTTTTTTTTTAATAATAATGCTGCTTTGGTTGGAATGGAAAGAAAAAGAAGAATCTTAAGGGATGAAAAGAGATCTTGCGATTATGTATATGGGAGTTGGCACATGTAAATGCTTCTTTTGGGTGTCAACTACAAAACCCTTTTGTAATTATACCATTAGGCTTGATTACAAATTGTTGGCCCACTACTTATAATTAGGAGGCGGTTTGGGTCTTTTGAGTATAGAGGTATACGGATAGCTTGGCTCTTAGTGGCTTTTGGTTTGATTATTGTTTTTATATTTATCTTTCATTATATCAATGAAATGGCCTTTTGAAGTGGTTCTTTAAAAAAATATTAGTTACAGACTATTAATAATAATAATGATCTACTATATAAACACAACTTTTGTTTGTAAATATCTAGGAAAATAGGGAATCAGAATTAGCAACTAAGGTCAGTTGCTTTGTTGAATCAGAAATTCAGAATGAGCAACAGTAACGGCAATTTTTATTTTTGAAAAGTCGGCTCAAAAGCTCATTTAATTAATATAAATTTTTTTTTAATAATAGAACCTCAAAAGGCCATTTCATTGATATAATGAAAGAAAAAGATGAAAAATGAAAACAGAAACAGAAACATTACAATAAAGTGGCAAGTCCAAAAGCCACATAAATTTGGTATACCATGTACCCATTACCCCTAATACCCCGCACCGCCACCTAATTACAAGTATGCGGCCATCTATTTATAATTAATCTTAAGGTGTAATCACAAAAGAATTTGGTAGTTGACACCCAAAAAGATGCATTTACCTAAGCCGACTCCCAAACATACTCCCAAGATCTCTTTTCGCCCCTAAATATTCTCCTATTCCTTTCCAACCAAATACCCCATGCCATTGCACAAACCCCCGCAGTCCAAAAGCTCTTCCTCCTTCGTTGAATGAGGGGATAATATCATCTCCTCCAAGGATTGGCAAAAAGTTTCATTCTCCACCCATGCTATCCCAAACGTTTGGAAAAATCTTTGCCAAATTAGCCTAGAAAATTTGCACTTCCACATAATGTGAGTAAGATCTTCTGAAACAAGATTGCATAAACAACACCAATGGGGGTTAAGGGTGTAGGAAGAAGATCGTTGGAGAAACTCAAAAGTGTTAATTTTAACTAGGGACACCGACCAGATAAAGAGCCTGACTTTCTTCGGGATTTTCAACTTCCACAAATTGGAAAAGAAGAGGGAGGATGATCTTAAGAAGGGGGGGTTGACTAAACTCAAAGAAAGATTTGCAAGAAAAACTGTTGGTGGAATTTAAAGACCACAATCTACAATCCCATGTTCCCTCTCTCACCGAAAATCCCTCAAGGGTTGATATGATGGATGATAATTTTGTCACTTCCCTATCCCGGATTAGTCTTCGAAAATGGAAATCAAAATTCAATCTTAATCCCTCGTTTAGAATAAAGACACTGATTGGTTCATATTTTGTCAGGGTAAGAGAATATAACAAAGGATATAGATCTTGAAATGTTATGTCCCCTATCCAAGCGTCCTCCCAAAAACGTATTCGGTTTCCATCCCCAACCTCCCATTTTACACAATTAAGGAAAAGAGGGTATAATGATATAACGAAAGATGAACGCAAAAAAAAAAAAAAAAAAGACCAAACAAAACAACCTAAGAGTGGCCGCCACCTATATTATAAGTATGCGGCCCAATTCTTAAGAATTAAGAAAATAGGATAGTTACAAAAATGCTTGGAAATAGACACCAACAATATGTATTCACATGTGCCAATTCCCAAACACAATCCCAAGATCTTTCCATACCCTGGATGACTCTTCTATTTCTTTCCAGCCAAAAGTTCCACAATATCGCATAAAACCCCCACCTACCTTGTCCTTTGAAGGGGCATTCAAAGTTAATTCCTCCATCATATCACAACACATCCTATTAGGCATCCAAACAATGATGAGAGATCTAAAAAACTTCCACTTTCTTGATGTACTTTGGCACTTCTTCCACTTTCTTATTCCTCCTTCCTAAATAAAATTTATGTTCATACCCAAAAATAAAAGTTCACGATGCATCTTTTTCATATTGCATCTAAGATAAACAGCAGTAATCAACTAAAGAAAGTATGCATTTTCTTAATGAATCTTTTAATCATTTTCTTGACAAATTTTCAAGATAAAGTCACAAAACCTGAGTTCATTTAAAGGAATATATCTAAAGCAATTGTTTTTCATTTAGTTAATAGTTAAAGGAAGAGTTAATGAATTCATTGAAAGGGATATATCGAAAGCCATAAGAGTTGACATTTGTAATATGAAATTTTGTTATTATCATCTTAAACTCAATGTGCAAAAAATTAACATCAGATGATGCCTAGAATCTGAGTAGCCATACCTTCACAGCTTTTAACGCCGTCACCTTTAAATCCTGGGGGACACGAGCATTTCACATTGCCATCATCCTGTTTAAAAATCTTAGTGTTATAATCTAAATCAACTGATTGACTCTCAGAGAGGAAAATAATTAGAAAAGATAAAAAGTAACGTAAAGATGACTAACCATACAAGCGGAGAATGTAAATCCATTACGGGTGTCATGCCAACATCCTCCATTATTAATCTTGCACCTAGCTGGTCCACTAGCTGAAAGCCAAAATGATGATATTATGCATAAGTATAAAAAAATTATGTAGATTCCAAAGGAAAAAATGGGTAGCTGCTTCACATAAACGAGATTCAAATGATATTTTTTAAAGTAAAGCAACATTAACATATAATATAAATAAGTAAATATCTTGCATCTGAGACTCAACCTCAAACCATAACTTTTCAAAATAACCACAGATAGATGAATGGAAAATAATCAGACGAGATTGACAATGAGAGAGAGAAAAGATTCAGTTAGAAAATGACAGTCAACATACAAGCAAGACTGCTACTCTTTTCTTTTTCTTTTTTTTTTTTAAAGGAAGCATAGAAATTTCATTTAAAAGAGAAGAAAAATACACAGGGGGACAAAAAGTCAACCCAACACCAAAAGGTTCTTGAGCTCCAATTGGTGCATTAGATTCTTTATGTAATTATAGTTTTTTCTATTTTTGTCAATTGGAGCGTGATTATAAATCTCCTTGGTTCAGTTGGCTCTCCAACCCGTTTTTACTTTTCATGCATCAATGAAAAGTCGGTTTCTAATTCAAAAGAACAATCAAATATAATATTTTAAGTGTTGTATAATAATTAAGAGAAGAGAGTGGATCCACTTGATAGAAAGAAAGATTCCTATAACATCTAAAGCACCCACTAGGCATATGTGATGAAAATTGTCAAGGAAAATCGGACAAGGGAATCACATGATGAGAATGATGTTTGAAGACAATGGTACCTCATATTCCAAATTTTATGCTCCTTACTGATATTACATTGGAATTTAATATCAATATTCTATTTATGTATCTCCACAGACAAATAGATGAGATAACTATTACCTGCGCATGTGGTATAACCATCTCCTTTGAATTGCACACCATCAACAAGCGGGCACTCGCATACCCTCCCACGAAAAGTATCCTAAGTAATCAACATTATCAATAGAAAAAAAATTACAAGGTATAATACTTTTGATGTAACTTACTACTACGTGACACATGGTCTGCCAGTTGATCTTGATTCATACCTTGCAGGCTGTAAGGTTGGCTGCTTTATCCTTCCAGCAACCACCATTATTTTCTAAGCATTCGTTGGTCTCCACATCTGTTGTGATCAGTTACCACAGTGAAAAGATGTTGAGTCTTAGCAAAGCGGGTCAGGAAGTAACAACCACATCAAGAACGGATAAACAGTCATTAGAAAATTAATGACATACCATTACTCAAACAAATCGCAGGTTCAGTTGTTTCCTCAAAACCAGAACATATGGCCCTCAGAACTGCACCTTTCCCCAATTTCCCTGCAACACTAACAGTTTAGAAAAGGAAATGTCCAAAAAAATACAAGCAGAATTCCGATCAATAGAAAGAAAAGAACAGACCTCGATATTGTCGATTATTGACAACAAGAGTGGGCAGTATGGTAACATCACCTCTCGATCCCTTCCCAACCTACAACCATATGGCAATAAATATGAAAATCTTTTCTTTCTCTCTTTCTTTTTTTTAAGAGAGAATAGCTCAAAAGCGCAATTGAAATATTCAAAATCTACTTGTCCCCCTCAATTAAGAATATCAATGAAATAGTTAAAGCATGAATTTTTGGCGAGGGAGGGAGGGGTGGGTAGGAGATATATGTATGAAACACAGACTTGAGCATCTTGCTCTTCTTTCAAAATTGGATTGTCGGAATCAGCATTTGGATCTCCCATGCACTGCTCTATCTTTTTACCATCAAGCCCTGTATGTGTGTCAGAAAAACATTTTAAAAACCATTCATTGTATCTGACCTGTGTCCTCCACAACATGATGTGCAAAGATAAGCTACATACCAAGAGATTTAATAACATTGTCAGCACATTCCTTGTTGTACTTTTTCTCCTTCATGGGACATCTAATTTGAAAATCTGTAACATAGTCCCACCAGATCCAAGGCTTCTTAGTCTCATTTACCACTTTAAAAACACATAGCTGCCTTAAGTTTTCAATCACCACATCTTTCCCTTCATAACCAGAACTGAAATCCTGTTCAGGATCAGGAGCACAATATCTCCCGTGATTGATGCATTGGGACTTGCACTGCTTGCTTAGAGTGAAAGCCTGTGGGCAATACCAGGTTATATAGTGTGGAGTGAACTGTGAGTAACCACCCTTTTCAAGTATCTGTGCTGCACCTTTAAAATCCTTCAAGAATTCCATCAGCATGTCACACTTAACACCACATTCATCATTACTGTTAGTCCATAACTCATATTCCACACGATCATCAGGGTGAGGTACAGCTTCCCTCCAATCAAGGCTCACACTGACCATTTCCCCAGAACTGATCTCTTTTTTCAATTTTTCACCAAAATTTTTTTCAATGAGTGCAGATGGTATTGTTATGTTTTCAATGTATTTTGCTGAAGAACCATCCTCTTCAGGAGAGTCCATAGTTATTAATGTTTCCTCAATGTTATCTGCAACCAGAACTGCAGAAGCACCAGCCTGCTGCGCATTCCAAACCTTTAAAGCAAAGAAACAATCTGGAAAGCAGGATGCCAAGCAAAAAAATAAATACTCAGAAAACTACTGTTCCCATGAATAGGATCAGGAAAACAGAACAATACAATATAACATTTTATGAGAGATTAAACCAGGATCTTCTAGTTAGGTTTACTTCTTTATGGTCGGCTAGGGCCAAGTCTTTTTGTAATTAATCTCCTTCAAATATAGCCCCCAATTGGAGAAATTTTTTGTAATCCTTGGGAGGTTCTTTTGTATTGTTTCATTTATCAATGAAATTCTTTCTTATAAAAAAAAATGAGAGATTAAACCAGGAGAAATTTTTTATTCTTTGATATTTGAGCAGAAAGTCAGGTCATTATACAAAACGCTACTTCAAAATTATTATTGGAGGGATAAATGAAAATTCCAAAAATAAGAGGGCTTGCAGCCTAACAGAAGTAATGCAATCCACAAGATATCTAAATAAAGATACCACCATATCTTGAACCCCGATGATTTAACATATCAAAATTGGAAAGGAAAAAAAAAAGAAAAAAGGAAGTGTGCTAAGATAGTCAAGTTCTTCCTTTCATTAGTGGCCATGAAATTGTGATAAAATCCGAAGGAAGAGTCTCCACATCTTTCTTTACTCCAAATCCATGTGATGTGTAAATTGGACAACAAAGATAAATTACTTGTTTTTAAGATGTTCCTTTGGAAAGGAATCATTCTGCATATTGGTGTATTCTTCTTTCTTTCTTTGGTCTTTCGTTCTCGGACACCCCTGGCTCTTCCACCATCCGGGCTCCCTTTCCTTTCCTGCCCATGCTATGGTCCCCCGGCGCAGGCTCATTAAGGTGGTAATTTTTACCTTGTTTTATTAAAGGAGTGAACCTTACCCGAAGGAAAAAAAACCCTCTCGTGAAACGTATGCTCGTTGCACATTGCTCTCTCAAGGCTTTTAGAAACCAAAATTGGTAATTAAACAGCAAAAAAAGTAGAGCAGGATGCAACTTAAAACAGACAAAATAAGTGTTAACTTTCCTCATCTAAAAAAAGAACATCTTCCAATAAGCCAATCTCTTCTAAACTTTATCTACCACATGATTCCAAAATGATATTTTTTTGCAAGATCATCACCAAGGTGAAAGGAAGATCTATGACTCCACATCCTACCCATCTTCTAAGTTTTGCCTATTCAAAATTGACTCCCGCCACTGAACTTTAGAACTTTTAGCCTTGTTAATTTTTAACCCAAAATCCTTTCAAAGATACGAATAAATCTATCGAGATTCTAAAAATCACCTTCCTTCCCTAAATAAGAGAAGATGGGAGATGTGTTTGATGGACCCATCTATAGTCTCTACCAACCTTAAAGCTTTCAACAACTTCAAATACAGTCCGCCTAGAAATTACCCTGTCATAATATTTCGTTAACAAAGGGCAAAACAACTTATGAGTAGAGAGAAGATTATAATGTCAACCACCAAAGTGAATGAGGAAGGAAAGAGAGGATCACCTTATCTTAAGCCCCAAGTGACAAAGATCTTACCCCTTGGTTTGTAGTTAATCATCACCAAGTAGTTAACTGAACTTAGGCAATTGCTAATCCAGATCTATATTCCACAAGACCTTATTTTAAAACTCCCAATCCACATGATCATGTGACTTCTCAATACCGATTTTATAGATTATTATCCCTTCTAGTTATCAGCTTCAATGATCCTCAATTGCCTCATTAGCGACTAGCATTTCATCCAGGATCTATCTCCCTTCAACAATAGCACCACCCTGAAGTTAGGAATCATACTGGGGGAGAACCTTTCCTAGTCTCTCATCCAGGAGCTTAGCAACTATCTTGTATAGACTTGTCACAAGATTAATGGGCTAAGTGTTTTTCTGTCCGGCTTTACCACATTTGCACCCTCTTCTCTGGCAATATCTCTTCAGGAGCTTTGGTTTTTTGTGGCCTACTAGCTGTGATATCAGAGGCTTCCTTCATAAATTGCGTAGTGAGTTACAACTTACAACTCAAGAGAAAATCTAGAATCTTTTGATGGAATGCATTTAAAGCTCTTTAGGTATATTTAGCTTGAGAGGAATAGATGACTTTTCAAGAATAAAGAGAAGGGTCTTTGTGAGCTTCTTATATTTAAGGGCGTTTTGTTTCCACTTCTTGGAGTTCTCTTGTAATTATCCCACATTTCTCACTAATTCCAACCAGAAAGCCTTTCCTTAGATTCCTTTGGCTTTAGGGTAGAGAGATTTCTTATCTCCCATCTGTAATTCATAATTACACCGTTTTTTCAATGCAAAGTTTCAATGAAACAACTGAAAAACTTGAGACCTAAACAATCGAATTTCCCGGGTGTCGACAAGGATGAACTATTGTGATCACAAATTCAAGTTGCATTGCAACAAACAATACACTACATTTATATTTTTTTTCAAAAAAAAAAAGAACAATTTCCATACCAGTAATTGATTTTATCAATCAACCAAATCACAAAAACCCATAAAAAAAAAGTACCTCCTCGATCAACCAAAACAAATGTCGGGAGAGCTCCTGGCTTTGACTGGAACGAAACCCCGGCATCCCCGAAATTTCTGCAACCCTTCTGATTCTCCTTCGGAAACAGCACAGTTCCAGACATACTACCTCCATATTGAGGAATCCCGAAATTCCCAATGGCACTATCAAAAGTCCCTTTCAATGATTCAGGCGATGTAACCCTCAAACTATTCTTTTCAACGACAAATTTCGCCATGGACAGTGGTACCATAGACAGTACCAGAAACCCTAAAAACAAACCCCAACCCGAATATCGGAGCTCCAAATTCTCCATTCCCAGAGGCTTAAAATTAACAAATTTTCAAAATTCCCTAATTGGGTTTTTAATTCTGAAGTTGATCAAGTGAAAACAGAGCTCAAAAAAATCAGAAAAAAAAAAATTAATAAAAAATCAATCTTTCGTTGAAGGGTTCAAAGGGAAGAGAGAAATGGATGGGGAGGTTTTAGATTTGCTATAATGGAAGTTGTTTGATCGTGTTAAAGAGAGCCTTGGAGAAGCAACATGGAATTACGCGTCAATTCAACTTCTTAATTAATCCAATTTTTAACACAGATTTTTTTAATTTTTTTTCAAATGTAATACTAATGAATGAAAATGAAAATGGTTTATTGTTTGTGATGATATTGACTGTGTTTTTTTTGTCATCGAAGACTATATGGAATTGAATTGATTATTTTTTATTCATGGATTGGAATTTGGATTATAATGCCTTTAAAAATTATGTTCATTCAAAAAAAAAAAGTTGGAAACTATTTTGATTTCTATAATATGACATTTTTTGTGTTCTAAATTTATAGTTAATTTTAAGAAATTTAAATGGGTTGTGTTATTTTTATAAATGTTTATATCCAGCGAAATTATAATTAAATCAATTTTTCCTGACTCTTATACATATAGTAAAACTGGATACAACATTTACTACAAATAACAACCTAAATATTTATTTACAAATTTAACATAAAGCTCAAATTCGTTTACGTGATATCACAAATTTGTCGGTGGCTTTACGCTTATAACCATTGATTCCATGCAAGTAATCGTAAGTTCACATTATACGTAATCATTTTACTGATTTACGGTATTAATTGGTAAATCAATTCACCATAAAACCTACATGACTGATTTTATGATTAAGTGAGTGAGAATTTTTAAAATTATATTATATTTCTAAATATCTTTTTGATTTGACATATTTATAAATATTAGGTAATTCTACTGCCATTAAAAGTTCATTATTTTAAATATAGCAAACAATTGATTTATTTGTTTAAATGATTTTTTTTTCTTCGATTGAATTAATTTTTATATTGAGATTTTTTGAATTAAAATTCGTTCGTTTTTTGAGTTTTTGTTAATAAAATAAATTTATTAAAATAATGAATATAAAAATCATATTGTTTTTTAAAATTAAGAAAACTTTTACTATTTTTGTTTTCGTCTTGTTATCAATATATATATGTCACCTCCGAGTATCCAATGATCTATGTCAACGTATACAGTTTGTCCTTGGCTGCTAGTGGTCGTAGTTAATGAACTAAAAACCGACCCTTTAAGATCTTAAATTAATTAAACAGGATCTCTCTTACTGTTTGCTATTTTTCATTTATATTTATCGATCACCATTTTAAGATGATTAGTTAAATTGTACGTGCATTGCACGTGTAATGTAAGGTTTGAATTCATCTTAAAGTGACCATGATGGACTGTTTTTAATAATGGATCTATATATATATATACATTTTATAACATTATTCAATCTTAATATAGGCTTTCAATAGTCAATATAATGTATTAACGTAGTATATTAACTTATAATATATAAATGACCTGTTTCATTGTATCTAACTAAAAAATGACTTTTAACAATGAGTTTCATGACATTTTTATATATATAACCAGCAACTTGAATAAATAAAAATTGATATATATTTTTAAATGAAAAAGAATAAACAAAATTTTAAAATAATTTGAAAAAATGGTAAAAACTACTCATTTAAATATATACTAACTAAATCTTTACTATAAATTTGTATATATAATTTGAAATATATATTTTTTTTAAATCAAAATGTAGTGATTCAAATATACTCACCCAATCTTTATTATAATTTTTTTTTAAATAATTCGAAACATTTTTTTTAAATCGGAAAGAATTTTTTTTTTATTGTTTTTTGATATAAATAATTCGAAATAATTTTCTTAATTCAAAAAGAAAAAAAAAACGATTTTTTTAAACAACTTTAAAAAAATGGTAAAACCTACTCATTCAAATATATACTCACCAAATATTTAGATTTACTAGTAAATAAATACGTGCTATGCACGTGGCTTACATTTTAATAATTAAAATTATATATGCTAATCGATTTGATCAAAAAAAATTTAAGTAATCGTAATGCCTAAAATTATAATATGAATAATAGATTATTAATTTGTAATCATAAAAAATAATACACGTCAATATAATTAAAAATAACGAATCTCATTGATGAATTTATATCTTTTTTTTAGTGTGATGAATTTATATCTCTAATAAGTTATTAAAAGCCAACCATACAATATTTAATAATACGAAACATCAATATAATTAAACATAACGAAGATCATTAATGAATTTATATCTCTAATTCCAATTTATTAAAAATTGAATAGAAGACAATAAAAATGGAAGAGGCATAAAGGGAAAACAAATGTTTTTTTCTCCCTAAAGTCAATTTTTTTAGATGTGTAATACTTAGTTTAAATTTATTTTTTATCATTAAATTATATATTCTAAATCAGTAATAATTATATCGTTTTATTTTAATTAAACTTCAATTCTATTTAAAACGTAAAATAAATTATTTAATTAATTGAAGATATAATGATATCAAGTAACTATTTTAGTTTCATATATCACATTATATAAATGGATGAAATTAACTTATATATATTTTTTTATTATTTAGTGTTTCTTTTTTTCAATCCACACATCTAAATTATAGATCAATAATTTAATGAAGTTTAAAAATAGTCAAGTTGTTTAATCTTGATTATTAACCTTAGATATATTCATGAATTAATATAATTTGATTGATTTTAAGTTAATATATATTTTAAGATGATTTAAATTATTATATTAGTTGTATGTTATTTGTTTATATTTTTGTATGATATTCATTTTATTGAAATAGTAGTTCTTTTTTTTCACTTTTGTATTAAATATTACACACCCTTCAACATTTTTGAACATGATGAATATAATTAAGATGAATTGGTTATTAAAAACATAAGGAAATGATAAATTAAATTAAACAAAAAATATCGTTTTCAGAAGTTAATTTTTCATTCCCATAAAAACAAAAGACTAATAATCTATCTCTCAAAAGTAAAGTAAGAATAATAATGGATAGAAATCTGACATTCCTTTCTAACTATACATAACATATAGACTACTAAACTAAAAAAAAAAAAAAATATTGTAAGCACACGCAATCAAAAGTCCTCATGCCATCAACTTACACACCCCTCTTTAAATCCTGACTTCCTCACACTTTCTTGATCTCACTTGGCCTTCTAGATTTTCACTTGGCCATCAAGAGAATGACTTCATTGAAACCCATTTCATATCTAATTGTTCGAGCAAAATAGTTTCCCATTTTGATTTTTCTTCTCAATATATAGACTCAAAAGGTGTAGTTCATGCATCTCTCCCATGTGATCATTAAACTCAATTGCATTTATCAATAAAAATAGAATTAAATTTTGTTATATTCAATTTAGGAAACAGAAAGTGTAGTTCATGCATCCTTCCTATGTGATCATTAAATTCAATTGTGTTTATCAACAAATATAGAATTAAAATTTAAAATTAAATTTTGTTTTTTTTAATGCCAAAATTAAATTTGTTATATTCAGTTTAGTAATAAAAAAGTGTAGTTCATGCATCCCAGCTTGATCATTAAACCTAATTGTGTTTATCCATAAAAATGGAATTAAAATTTAACTTTAAAATTTATTATATTCAATTTAATAATTAATAATTAAACTAATTAAAAGCATATTAAAATAAATAATAAACAAAATATATATATTCAATAGGGGCAAAAGGGGAAATCAAAAGTTTCTCCCCTTAAGCCCCTTTTAGAGGTAGTATAGATTTGTATGATTTTTTGCTTTTTTAAGTTCAATAATTTATCGAGCTATTTGATTATTTTTCATTATTATTTTCAATGAATTTGTTAGTTTTGTTTTTACTTTTTTTAGTTCAATAATTATTGAACTATAAATATGTTATTTTAATCATTTTTGAAAAGTTATAACATTTCATTAATTAATATGTAAAAATATGATATTTCAGTGATTGCCCCAAAAAAAGTATAATTGCGCATGTATTAAAATGGAATATTTTCATAATATTAAATGTTTGGAAAACTAAATATTTTTTTCTTGGAAAATAAAGAAAAATCAATACAATTAATTAATATCGACACAGTTATAAAATGTTTGGAAAAACTCTTAATGAAAAAATAAAGGAGAAAAAAAAATTCATCATTATTAATACGATGAATTTGTTGAAAAATCAAAAGGCTAATATATTTTAGAGATTGAAGATAAAATTTAACATGTTCTAAAAAAAAGAAAAAAACTGAAAATTTTAATATAATTACATCAAATGACTTGAAAATTTAATTGTCTTTTCTTGTAAAAAGACAACTCCATTAACATCAACACCAATCAAAACAGGTTTTACTAAACATCTTTAGATTTTTCCTACTTTAGAGAATTAAGATTGCGGTTTTTAATATCATAGAACATAGAGGTGGAATTCAATAAATTCTTGAAAATTGAATATAATATCATATATTAAGATAGTTTTAACTTTTGAATAAGTGATTTAATCCCTCTTATAATTATATTATTTTACTCTAAATCAATTAAGGATGAATTCATAGTTTATTTTAAAACCGAACTAAATCTTCAAATTTTTAAAATAAAACAAAAGGTTAAAATGAGATATACAAAAAACGATGAATTAAAAAACCTTTTTTCCTTGGTTCTTCCTCCCTCACATACTCAACCTATATCTTTCCTCCCCCACCGTTTTTCCAACAATGAAAACAGTCTATCCAAGCTGCAGAAATATGTTATCGTTCTCTGACCAAGTCAAGTTCACACCCAAGCACATAATTCTCCCTATGTTGTTCGTCTTTATTCACAGCAGGCACTTGAGAAATGAGAACATGAAGATGATAAACTTGAATGATTCTCTCTTGATCCTTTACCCACCACGCTTAAATTTCTGTGATTTGCTGTATTTCATTTCTGTAGCTTTCGCTCCTTCAAGAAGTACTCTACATCTTTTATAATTTCATCAACTCTTAAAGCCATGGTGGGTATTGTATTCTTAATCATTGTGCAACTCTTGGAGTCATGGTTCCTCTTTGAGATTTGCACACTACAATTTTTGTTTATAATCAGAGGGTGTTTCAAACCCACATACATCTCATGTAATCTTTTCATGAAACCTATCCTTGAAAAAAATGACTCTTCATGAAACATTTTTTTACTTCAAATCCACCATCCTTACACTTCTCTTTATATGGTGAAACTATCCTCATGATTGAGATTAATGTGGTTTCCAAAACAATTTCTTGAAGAAAGGAATGCATGAATGTGAAATTTTCAATGCAACCATCATAAATTTATCAATCTTAAAATATAAATATGCATTAAAGTATTTAAATAAACAAAATATCCGATTAAATTAAATAGGGGCAAAAAGGGAAATCAAAAGTTTCTCCCCTTAAGCCCCTTTTAGAGATATTATAGATTATAGATAAACAAACGAATTTTTAAAATAACTTGAAAAAATATTTATATAATTGAAATGTTAACTTGCGATTGATCTTGCTGAAACAATAAATGAAGAATGTTTGTCTAATAAAATAAAAAAATAAAAAAACCAAACAATTAAAATACGCCGAAATAAAATAATATATAATAGACAAAAAAATGAGAAGGTTAGAAGCTAGTGTGTAGCCAAATAATTGTCTGACCTTAATTCCCAACATGCTTAGAGCATTGGCAAACGTCAGATCGCCAATAATGCATTTCCACTCATCATATTCGAAATGGTGAACTATGGCTACAATTATATAAATTGAGTTATGCTTTTAATTTGTTTCTGAATACTGAACCATCACAAAAATTTCATTTTATTTCCTTCAAGATTATTTTAGACAGAGGGAAATTGAAACTAAAAAAAACTTGCAATGTGAATTAGAGGGCAAACAATCGAACCTATGTACATTGAATGAAAGGGTTAATTCAATAACTCATCACATAATAAATATTTACTTACAAATTCATTCATCTAAATAAATAAAAATTGGTTAGGTTCTATCATTTAAATAAAGAAGTTGAATGAAATCTCATTGGATTTTACTTAAAAAAAATAATCTCCTTAGATTTATAAATTAAATCAATTCATTAAATCCATTTTTATGATTCTTTAAGTCTGATATAAAAAAATTAAGCAATCTAATTAAACTCCAAATTATGATGCTATAAAAATAGTCATTTAAATTGTAAACAAATATGAAATAAAATAATAATAAATAATAATAAATGGTAAAAAAATTAAATATGTATTTTTTATAATAATATGAAATTAAAATATATTTTTTTATAAATAATTTCTATAACAATATTTTTTTTTAAAATATGAATGAAAAAAGGCTTTTTTTTTATTATATACTATTTAATCAATTATCTTTTATGTATAATAATATAATATTTAATTTTATTATAACATGAAATTGAAATAATTTAATATTTTATAAATACTGCGTATAACAGATTTACAAAAAAAACAAAAGGGAAAAACATATGTTTTTAATATGCACTTTAATCAATTATCTTTTATAAATAAATAATAATATACAAATAATAATATTTTATAATAATAATAAATGTCAAATTTGAATAACAATTAAATGTAGGGATATTTATAAATGGCAAACTTGAAATAAGATTTGAAAGTAGGGATAAATCTGGAAGTGAAAAATTCTCTGGTTTAAGCACCTTTTACAGTAGTATAGATAGATAAAAAAGGGTAAAATGCAAATAAGACCCCTGTGGTCTTTTCAAAATGCATGAACACCCCCTGTACTTTGAAAATGGCAAATCGCACCCCTGTAGTTCCAATTTTTTTCAATCAGACCCCTCCCCTTCAATGTCAATAATTTTCTTTTAGCCACAACTTTTTCGTTTGAACTCCGATTTGGACAATTCAAGATGTTTTGGACTCCTCATTTTAGACTCTACATAAATATCACTTCGAAACTTTGAAATCATTAATAAATAAAAGATTTTACTAACATCGAAACACTAGGTATGATTGACATCGTTAACTCTTTCAGTTATTGATGATTTCAAAGTTTCGAAGCAACGATTATGTAAAGCCGGAAATGAAGATTCCAAAATATCTTGAATCATCCAAATCGGAGTTCAAACGAAAAAGTTATGGCTAAAAGAAAATTATTGACATTGAAGGGGATGAGTCTGATTGAAAAAAATTGGAACCACAGGTGTGCGATTTGCCATTTTCAAAGTACAGGGAGTGCTCATGCATTTTGAAAAAACCACAGGGGTCTTATTTGTATTTTACTCTTAAAAAAATTGCCTCAAAGAGCATATTTTTCACGCTAATTATAAAAAATATCATAATATTTTAAAAATTATTCAAATAGTAGTTAAATAACTTATTGAACTAGAACTAGTTTTTTTATTGTTATTTTTCATGTTTTTATTTTTTTTGTTTTGATCACCTGTTTTTAGTTCAATAAATTATTATCAATAAATTTTATTTTGATATTTTTCAATTAATTTATTCGTCTCTTATAATTTTAGTTCAATAATTTATTAGACTATTATTTGGATAGCTCTTTAAAAAAAAATTAACATTTTAATAATTAAGATATAAAAATATGTTATGTTAATAATTATCCCTAAAAATCACTTTCAAGCCATTTCTAAATTTTAATGTTTTACTTGGCTTTACATTTTTTTTTTAAATTATAAAAGTTAATAGCTAAAAAACAACTATATTTATTATCAAAAAACAAACTTAGAGAGAGAATAAAAAAAGACAAAAATAAAAACGCTAGAAGAAGGGGTTGAACCTTCGACCTTGTGGTTAACAGCCACACGCTCTAACCAACTGAGCTATTCCAGCTTTTGGTCATATGATTAATAATTTTATAATTCATATATTATATTTAAAATATGGTATAATAAAAATGGACTGTAACGTTATTGTCAGATGAGAGGTATGCTGGTTGGAGAAGGAGAGGAGATAGGGAGGATAGGGCCCACACTCTTTTTATTATATATTTTCTTTCATAAAAAACAATCTCGGGTTAAGTTTTAACCTTTAGTTAATAAAAGGTTATGTAAATTGGAATATATAGAGTAGGTGTATATTTTGCTATTAATTTAGTGTAGGGGTATGTTTTATAACAATTTAAAAGTGTAGGGATATATATTACATGTTACCATAAATTATAATCTGCTTTAAAAAAAAAACATTCCAGCGGTTAGAAAAAATATGGAAAGTGATTTAACTAATTTTCGAGTTAAGAATATTAAAAAAAATACTAGTTAAGAAAATACCGGTCCGATATTGAAAGCAATTTGATTATTTTTTCATTCAAGTCGTGGACAATTGATTTTGAAAGAAATGGCACAAACATAGTTCTAAGCTGTATGAAATACAAGTAAAAGAAAAAAGGATTAGATCCAAATATGAAAGCTTAAAGAACGGTGATGGCGGTTAAGATTCAGGGTCCGTTTGATATAATTTTCCCTCAAAATGTTTTGAGTTAAACATTTTAAAAGAAATATTAATTAAGCGTTTCATCTAAAAACGCTCGAGTGAACTATTTTAAGTGAAATATTTGTTTATAAATATTTTTGGAAGACTCACAAATCAAGTATTTTATCCAAAAACATCTTTTAATATACTCAAGTGTTTTTAGATGAAACACTTAACCAATATTTATCTCTATCTCTATCTCTACTATATTAAAAGGCTACATGGGAGAAACATTTTTGGACAATAATAACCTTCATAAATTTTTAAATTTACAAAATATACCATTAATATTTAATTACCCTTTTTCAAAAAAAAAAAAATTAACCCACTTATTATTTATTAATCTAGATCTTAAATAGCCACTCTCTTATAAATTATTAATTATTAAAAATAATAATTTTAAAAATTTTATTTATCAATTTAGAATGTACCCAATAAAATTGGAAATCCACAAAATTGGATTTAGAAAAAAAAAATTACATGTCTTAATCATTAATGTCATCTTATACTGAATGGGATAATTTATAATTTACATTAAAAAAATTATTTGATAAATACTATTTTTTTTAACCATCAGATGGCAACTCGATTGACAAAAACTATTTCTTCATTAAACACCACCACGCTTGTTGCCAAAAAAATTATTAATGGCTTTAAATTCACTTATTCATGCTAAATGTTTGTATTCCTTTTTGTAAGAAGCTTTTAGTATTCCTAAGCTAATATAAATTGGATGAATATGTATAAATTCATTTCATCGCAACTTGGAAAAGATATAGTGCATAAATATTTGGGTTTTTGATTGATTGATTTTGGATGGGTAGAGTAATTGCATGATTGCAGAGCATCATTCTTCTTACTCGAGAACGATTCTCCAATTAAAAATGGGCCAAAAAGAACAAATCAATCTAAGAGAGAAAGAAAAGGAAGAGAATGTTAGGAATGGTGTCCTAGAACTTGTAATTATTTAATAATAATAATTTATTAAGAATAAATTAAATAAATAAACATAAGTTCTTTATATTATCTAGATTGATTCAATTAATGATATTAGGAATATATGAAAATATGTAAATATCAAACATTCAAATAGTAAACCCTAAGTTACTCTTATGAAATCACGACTTAGTATGTGAGTCATACGAGAGGATTAAAGTCGAGATGAGTAACTTAAAAGTGTCTACAGTAAATGGATAACGTTTGGGAACCTTATCCTGGTAACACTGTTGATAGCTTCGCATTTTGTTTATAGACAAATGATCTAATCCTGATCATTCATGTAGGAGGCATGAAATGGAAGTATCATATGCAATGTTGATTGTATAAGACAGGACCACGATGTTCGATCAAATTTCTCATTAGTACCGTTTACGAGAAATGATCGAATATCAAACTAAGTTTATCAACCGTGATAGATCTCAATCCTGAGTGAAATGCGGACTCTTATTTGTGGAGTTATGTTATTTGATTCACATAGTTGAGAGCGATCTGTAAGAACGCTCAATACACTTCTGTTTTTGGAACATGACTAGATAAGTAGCTGGGAACTCATTTTCACGAGATGGAATTCACAACTTTCCTATAAATTAACGGTATCGAGGTGCGATACCTAAACATTTTAGGAACTTTAGGAAACTCCTTGATGTATCTTGATTCGAGACATGAACAAGTGGCGCCACGACTTCTATTGATCACGAAGTATATTATCTCTAGTTCGACTAAAGATAATGTTCATTGGAGAATCACGGAAACACAAGGATAAAGCGGTAATTACAGGGGCAAAACGGTAAATTTATCCGTCTGTAATTATGAGGGTTCCACGTGAAGGATATATCACAGATATAAATAATGATAAACTAAATGGACAATAACTCATCTATAGTGAGGGGAGTTCAGCTATGAATCTATAGTGGAATTATTCATAGTTAGATAATAAGTAATTAACTGATTATGTGTTAATCACTTAATTGACTAATTATTAAGCCCATGATCTATAGGTCCATCGGGTCCCTATGCTAGCCCAAATATCGTAGTCGCGAAATCAAGTAGAAGAAATGGAAATTTTGAGTAAAGTGAATTACTTAAAATAGGCAATGTTAATTGTTTAAATATTGAGTATATTTAAATGGTAATTAATATAAACATTATTAATTGTTTAAATAATGATTTTATTTAAACAGGAAATTAATAATGAAATATTATTAATTATACATTATTAATTATTTAAATATTGAGTATATTTAAATGGTAATTACTAATTTGAAATTAATTAACAATTATTAATTGTTTAAATAATTATATTTAAACGGAAATTAATAATTAAAATTAATTAAATTAATAATAAAATATTGTCAATAAAATTATTATTAATTATTTAAATAATGAAAATTATTTAAATGGAAATTAATAATTAAATATAAATTGGATAATATTTAGTCGGGAGAAAATATTAATATTATTAATTGTTTAAATAAAATATTTTATTTAAATGGTAATTAATAAATTAATTAATTAAGTTGGACTTATTAATTTAAAAGAGAATTTCAAGCCCAATTCGATTAATGAACCCAATTGAAATTAGCCCAAAATAATTAATTAAATAAATTAGAATTATTTATTAATTATTAATGCTAAAATCGGCTATACATGATTATTTTGGAGAGATAATTGCTTGAATTATATCCTAAAATAATTACATAGATTTATTTACCCAAGATAAATAAAATAAAGAAAAGAAAATAATCTCTTATTTATCTATGGCATTTTCGAAATTGCTAGATAAAAGAAAGAGATAATCTTTTTTCTTTTTGTATTTATCTCCATGGATTAATCCTAATGTGATTAGGATTCCTATTTTCCTATAAATAGGAGGGTTGGGTCATTCATAAATCATACAATTCAATTCCTTAGAAATTCGGAATTCTCTCTTTCTCTTCTCCTCCCTCCTTAGCCGATTTTCCCACTATCATTGGGAAGAAAATATTTTTCTTCTTCCCAATTTCTTCTAAAGTTCGATCCCACAATCGGGTTTCGTTTGATCGATCGGGATATAGCGTAGAAGATCCCAGGTGTTCTTTGAGGATTTGATCTTGTAAAGAAACCTCCAACCGATTCTCCATTTATTACTCAATGTAAGTTTTGATTTTAATTTTCGAAATTTAAAGCATGAATCTACATGTTTTTCCCACAAATTGCATGATATTAATAGATCCTAAATTAAGTGTTAATTTGTGTTACTAAATAAATTCCCCTAATTTAGTAAATCATCCCTTCAGAGAAGACGGAGGAGGAAGAAGTTGAAGAGTGTCATCTATGAGGTGTTGTTAACCGTCTTGGAACTTCAGAAGGAACGTGTCACGTGTATCAACATAAAGATTTTTTTATATATAATATAGACATAATCACTTTGTTATAAAATAGAGATTAAAGAACAAGTTTTGTTGTCTATTTTGATTTAAAAAAAAGTTTTAATTTAGTTCTTATAGTTTGGGTCGTTTCAAATTAGTCTTTTGTAATTTTTAAAGCTTTTATTTATATCTCATGGTTTGAAAAAAAAATTGTAGTTGTGATATTTACATGTCAAAAGCACTCATGTTTTACATGTTAGTTAACATCATATCTCCATCTATCTTTATCACATGTATCTTTATCGCATGGGAACCATTTTTACAAGAGAAAAAAAAGACTATTAGAATTACATTTAACTTTTTTGATAACGACAATGATATTTAATTAGCATTTATAAAATCATAAGCATTAAATATAGTGACTATATTTAAACTAAACAAATCATAATAACTAAATTGAAATTCATCAGCTCAAGTCATAAAAATTAAATTTATAATTTAATCTTAAGTGAAATAATTTAATATAATTTTGACATTTATATAAAATATTACATCCGTGAAGAACGCTTCTAACAATGGAGTATTCAACAAATTATCATCATTATCAACCATGTTATAATTACGTTAAATTAGTTTTTACACTTAATACATTAATATATGTGGTAGACATGAAATATAAAATATATATATATATATATATATATATATATATATATATATATATATATATATTTTATATTTCATGTCTACCACATATATTAACTTTAAACAAGAAAATCATCACCTACAATCATCTTTTATATATATATATATATATATATATATATATATATATGTATATATATATATGTATATATATGAAGTTTGATGTACATATTTTTTTTAAAAATAATTATAGTTAATATTTAATCAAGTTCATTCCAAACTTAATCACTAAAAATATATATTATTGAGAATTGAATGTGCAACGCAATTATAATCTAGTTCTGAAAAGTTTCAATCAAAACATTTTTAATGGAAATCGGACCAAACAGACGTCAATCTGAGAGATCTTGGTCAGTAGGATAAAGGAAATGTGATTTTGGATGATTGATGGGGGATTTTAGAGACTTTTTGCTTCGGTGACTGGAATGTGATTTTGGATATTGAAGGAAATGGATGAACTTGTTAGATTAAATTCTAATATTTCATTTATGAAATATCGAAAATACTCATTCAATATTACGCGTACCCAAATTAAACGATATTGGTTGGGTCGTGAACTGGTCGAGGTTCAAGGGTTCCATAAGAAACTTAAAAAAAAAATCGGTTTTCTTTCTCTTTGTGTTTTTATGAGTTTCCCGCTTGAAGATGTCCAAATTGAGAAAGAACTAAGAACTGGTTTAGATGGAATATGAAGAGATTGGTGAAACTTACTTAAATATTTTAAGTAGCAATATTTAAAAAATACTACTGAAAACATAGTTAATTTAAAAACAAACCAATATTTAAGAACTGAGTTTTTTAATATTTAAAAAGTTTACTAAAATATATAAAAAGAAAAAGTGATTTAAAAAGTTTATTTTTTTAAATTGAAAAATGCAAACGACATTAGATTTTAATGGTATTAAATTATTTTTTTTACGAGTGCATCAATTTATAATTAAAAAAAAACATAAATAAAATTGACAATGATCACGACTTGTGATTATAAGGATTACATTGAAACTTTTAGACTCATGTGGATATGGACTAAATTGACACATACTCAAATTAAATAGAATTCATAAGTGAATTCGTGATAAAATTAAAACAAAAATGCGTGCAACGTACGTGGTAAAAATCTAGTATTATAAATTACTATTTCCAACTATATACTTGTCAATGAATGAATTTTACAAGATACTAAAAGAATGGGATAAAAATAAAAATCAATGTGGACTGTTGTAATATGAACTAAACTAATTCTTATAAAATATATAATTTGTGTTTGAATGGGTTCCTTTGGGTTGGTTTGTAGTCAAAAAAATCTTGGAAAACTTCATTGGCCTGCTTAACAACAAAGAATCTCCCATTTAATAAACACATACACTAGGAGAAAGGAGAAGAGGAGAGGATAAATGGGAAAATAAGAAAACAAACCTGCATGTGTTTGCCAAAAGGAGTTACTCCAAGGAAACTCAGAAAGAATTTCAGCTGTTTAAAAAAAAAATGAAGAAAATAATGAGTTTGGACTTTCAAAACAATACAATGCTGCAAATGAGAGAGTTTTGAAATGCAACTCCGTACCTGAACTTTTCTAGACCATGTCGATAATGTTAGATCCTGATTTTTAAATCTCAATATGGTTCCAGGGATACTACCATGCTTCAGAAATTGTATAATATCCCAGTCACCATTGTTGAGTTTGACAAAATTCAGCTTAATAGAAACCTCCTCCAGTTTCTTTAAAACGTTGTCCTTCACCGATTTTTCATGAGTGGTATAATTTGAAGTTTCTTCTGTAGAAGCACTGCCTTCAGCATCCCAATTACTCGAAAATTTTTGGATACTCCCCATATCAAATATTAAACCTAACGCCTCCCCTGCAGCTAAACAGACTGTTTCATCATCGTCCTCCAATAGATTTAAAAAGCAAGATATTGACCTGCAATAGTTCACAATACTAAAACTTATATTCCTTAAAACCTGTTGATAAAAGACTAGAGGCTACAAAAGGCCAGGAACTAGTTAAAACCTTGAAACATGATAATCTTGCTACAAGATTTTTAACAATGGAGGATGTATGTTGTCAAGTAAAAAACCTTAGAACTTCAAAAGTGTGTAAATGAACTTAACTTACCCTTGCCAATATCTGCGATTAAGTTTCCATTGGTCTATGGATGAAACGAGCAGTGACCAACTAGATATTGCAGCAGCTAGAACTTGAGAAGTATACTTCCTTTCGCTCGACTGGAATAACAAATGGTTTTTAGTTACAGAAAATGCAATATCATGTGAGTTAAATTTCAGAGCCTTAAGAAGTTGATCTGATGATTCCCTAACAATGTAAATCTCAAATATTGATAAACAATAATTTATGGTGAAAAAAGAGATAAGTGGTCTAAAAAACAGTTCAAATTTATTCTTTGTTAGAAACAATAGCATTTGTTTAATTTTAAAATGTCAAAAAACAAAATTGATGGTTTCTGAAAACTAGACATGAAATCATTAGAAAAGAAGAAATCTTGAGATAAAAACTTACATCAGAATCGATGAATTCCCATAAATACTTCATAGTACTTTCAGTTTCATCCACATTGTTAGCACCAAATAAAGTAACAATCGCAATACAATGAAATATCTGGATTGAAAAAATTAACATAGAAAAGTTAGATCGTAAAGGTGTGTAACATTGGACCAACATTGGTAATTAGTATGCAAGGACAATCGATTAACTTAATAACTTCGCAGAGAATCAGAATAAAGTACCATTGGGTCCGGGGATTTGGATTTCAAAACTTCATTAAACAGGGGGATTGATTCTTCATATATTTCATGAGACTTATCCTCAGAAGCAACGATGATCGACAGCAAACCTGAAATTCGGTAGAAGCAGAGGATACACATTAAAGTGTTGAAACAAAAAACAGGATTTTTTTTAACAAAACAAGAAAACGAACACACACAAACAAGAATTAACTAAAGGGCTCAAAGACAAACCAATGGCATAAGATGCAGATTTAATCTCTTTGGAAGAACCCTTCTTTAAAGAAAACAGAAAACGATGTAGTAAAGTAGCAAACCTGCAACATAGCAGTCACTCTATTAGGACATCAAAACGTCGGATGCGCTATTTAAAAACATGTTTGTTAAATTGCCTCCTCAAGCACTATTCGAAAGCTTATTTTTAATATTACATTACAATTTACAAACAGGGGGAGACTCAAGTATTTACACCAAACCATTTGAACTCCGCTCGGGTTTTTTAAAACGTAAATTATTTCATTGTTTTCTAATATTACATACACCCGATGGTTATAAACTATATAATGAGAAAGATTAAAGGGATAGATCGGATTTCTTACTTCTCCTCAACATATTCATGCTCCACTTTTTCTAGTAACCAATCTGTAATCGTCTTCAATCCATTCTCCCTCTTTGTGTTCCTAAAAATCCCATAAGCAACTAAAAATCAAACACAATTCAAAGCCAAAAGAAAGAAAGAAAAAACCCAATTGAATTAGAATCACACAGAACAAAAAAAACGCACCTTTTATCAAATAACTCATCCAAATAACGATCCAATGGGTGAAGTTCAGGAAGATCAATAATGGTTTCATGGTCAAATTCAGAATCAACAGGTTCTTCTTCATTACTTGAAAAACGAATTTGACCTAATAGAACAGAAAATTCTTAGTCAAATTCACAAACAGAAAGAAGAAAACAAAAAGACTAGATTTTTAGTATGAAACTGGAAACAGAAACCAACCCAGAAAAGAAAACAGGAAACTTACGATTCTTCTTGATTCCCATTGTGAGGAATTCGAGAGTTTCGAAAGTAATTTGCAGAAAGAAAGAAGAAAGAAAAAATTAGAATGGGAATTGAAATTTCAAAAAGGAGATGTATATATAGGAAAAATAAGGAGCTTTCCTAATATGATAAGAAGTCACTCTTCTATCTGTTCTTCTCCTCTCCAGATAAGACCAGTTTACGGAAAAAAATATTTTTCTCTTTAATAATTTTGAATCTAACGTCACTAAAATCTGCATATATCTATATTATATAAATTCAATGATTTAATAAATACTTTTATTTGTTTTAGTTTATAAATTAATATTTTTAAAACTAAACAAATATTTATGATTACTTTATTAATTATTTATTTAATCATAAATTAATATTTTTAATTATTCTAATTATTGTACCAAACCAATGACATTGTCACCACAAGCCAGCTCCTAATATATAGACTACGAAATTAAATTAAAAAAAACAAAGTAGGGGTGAACAAATTCAAACCAATCAAAAAGTTGGAATCAAACCAAACAGGTTTGGTTCGGTTTTTAAACCTCCATCTGTCCAAACCAATTAATAATGATTTGGTTCGATTTTATTTATTTTGTAGCAATTCAAACCCAACTAATCCAATCCAATATATATATGTACTTTTAAATATTTATTAAAACTTGATAAAATGGAAAAATAGGAAAGATCTTCAACTTTTTTTTCGGTTGTTTATTAAACAAGGTCGTTCCTACATAAATAAGGGCTCAGTGCGATATATAAATTTGGTCCCCAATCATATAATTCCTAATATAACAAAACACTAAAATATATATAAAAAATATTATTTTTTATTAAAACACAATATCAATAAAAGAGTATAACAAAAGAATGACATAAAGTTATCAAAGTAGTATACAAATTGAACTTTAAACTTATGTTGGGATTAAACTCAACTCACAATGACGGATAATATAGAGATATTGTAGGGAGAACGTTAGCCAACGTGACTTAGAATAAATTTTCATTTATATATTATTAATATTAAACTTTTAATTCAAGATTTGGAGCCCAAAAAATTTTGGGGCCCTGTTCCGTCGCACCAGTTGCACCATGCCAACAACGGCACTGTTATTAAATATGTTAAATTACCACTAGACCCAAAACCTTAAGCTAATGAGTAAATGCATCATAAATCTAAATATTTCTCCCTTACTTGTGGGCTTGGATATCTGGAATTTAAATGAGGAAGAAATGTCATCACAGAAGTTTGATCTCCTGCTTTGATACCATATTAAATATGTTAAATTACCACCTATACAAGATTGTACGATGGTCGCAGGGGCGGAGCCACCTTATAGCTTCCCCCCCCCCCCCCCCTCCATTTTTAAAAAATATTTTTTTTATATATAAATAGTAATATTTTAGATAATAAATTGAATTTTTACTGTAATTCATCTATTTTGCCCCCCTTAATTTTTTAAAATTAGTTTTATAAAATTTTTGCCCCCTACAAAAAATTTCTGACTCCGCCTCTGGATGGTCGGTGCGGTGGAAACGAAACCATCGTCAAATCTCGTATATTATTTTTATATAATTATAACAAGACTTAAAGAATTTTACTGTCTATATTTGTAATTTTTATTTTATTTGTTATTTTGATTAATCAAAATTAATCCTAAGATTTTTAGAAGTTAATTGGAGATTTTATTGAACTTGTCGTGATGTAAATTAAGTATTTAAGAAAAACCAAACTATTTGGATTTAGTTTGGTTCAACTTCTTTATGTTGAACGATTCGCTTTGGTTCATATAATATGAATAAAAAATTCAATTAGTTCTAAAATTTTAATAAAATCCAAACCAAAACAATTCATTGTTGACCCCTAATCTAAAGTGATTTTTTTTTAAATATCCTCGTTATTTAAAAAAAAAATCTTTTTATTATTAAAGTCAATAATTATAAGGATATATCCTGGTTATTTAAAAAATATCTTTTAATTATTAAAGTCAATAATTATAAGGATATATCTGGTTATTTAAAATAAATCTTTTTTAGAGTCAATAATTATAAGGATGCATTGTTAATGTAAGGTACCTAATATGGAGAATACTTGCCTCCTGATAAAGCAGGAGGGTCTCCTCCTATATTCAATTTTTATTCGTTAGAAATTAATAAAAGATAATTAATATATATTTTTATTAACTACATGGGGCCACCATTTTACTTTTAACTAATAGGAATTGAATACAGGAGGAGATCCTCCTACTTTATCAGGAGACAAGTATTTTCCACCTAATATTGTAGGTAGAGGCGGATCCAAAGTATCTAAAGGGAGAAAAACCGCAATTGAACTTTTTAAATAAATATTAGGGATGGAAAATAGTAAAAATTAGAGAAATCATATAAAAATATCAACTTTTACATACAAAAAATTCATGTTTCAAAAAATTGGGTCTTCTTAGATCCATTTTAAGCGATATATTTTTTAATGAACAATTTTTTATTTAAGAAAACGAGGTTAAATATAATTTTGGTCCTTGTGGTTTGACCATTGTTCCATTTGGGTCTCTAAGATTTTTTTTTTTAAATTGGTCCCTATGGAAATTAAAGCTTATTAATAGTCCCTTTTATTAATGGGTTCGACAGAATAATTACATGGCTTGTCAGATGATAGTGTGGTGTACACGTGGCAGAGAAAGTGGATGGCGACCTGAACACTTAGGCATTGAGTTGGTTTTTAAAAAAATGTGGGTCGGGTCACATTACCTATTATTTACGCTTACATATAATAGCTAAAGATTCTCTGGCCTAGATTTGATGTAAATGTCGTTTCTCCAATGTAAATATTAGCTAAAGACTCCCCATCTTTGTCACGTATACGCCACATCATCATTTAACGGGCCACATAATTTTTTTTGTCAAATCCATTAACGACAAGGATTATTAATAAGATTTTATTAAACCATAAAGATCAATTTAAAAAATTTTAAACCATTGGGACCCAAATGGAACAAAGATTAAACCATAATGATCTATATTGTATTAAACCTAAAAACGTAGGTAAAAAAAACCTAGGAAAAAAATCTAATTTTATATATACTAAATTATTATTATTATTATTATTATTATTTGAAAGGTATATATACTAAATTATTATTCAAAGAGTTTGCTCCATAATAATTTTAAATCTTCCCCTATTTAGTATTAATAATTTAATATTAATCAGAATATTTTATTCAGAACATGGTAAAAAGCAAATTGATAGGTTTTTTTTAATCTATGCAAATTGATAAATTTAACTCCCTTAAATCTACAACCACTAAATTTTAGTCTAACCAATTGATATATACATAAAAAGCATTTAAAAAATAGCTATATTTGTTTTAAAATATATCGTGAGTTTTTTTTTTTCCGGAAGATTGCATAGATTATTTTTTTTTCTTAGAAAATTACATACTATACTTGAATTATAGGATTTGTAAAAATTAATCCTTAAAATTTTCATCATAGTGATTTGCCTCCCAAATTTGTAATTTAACAAAATTCTCTTTAAACTTGTTTGAATTGGGCCTACAACTTTTTAAATTATCATGGTTAAAAGGCCAGTTACTTCACAATTATCTCTATCTCTATTTCTAATCTCTAAAAGTGAGATGTTTTAGAAACATTTTAGGACTATTATACCCATTTATTAATTATGAAATATACAAAATATGTCACTACAATAATTAATTACCACTAACAATTAATTATTATATCTTTTAATATTGTAGAGATATTGATTTGTTTAATCTCTTTAATAATCATTTTAAATTTAATATTTTCAAAATTACAACTTTTTGAATTTTGAAACAATCAATTTATATTATAAAAACCTTATAAATACCTCAGTATATTACATCAGGTAGGATATTTTTATTATATTTAATTTAATAATTGATATCATAAAAATATAATAATGATAATTAAAAAAACAAATAAATCACGTGCAAAGCACGTGTTAAAATCTAGTTTTGATAAATATGTCTTAATTTTTTTTCCTTTCATTCAAAATATTATATATTTTATAAATTTAATTATTGAACTAATTAGTAATTAAAATACTGACATTGACTGTATTTTGATTTAGTACATTTAAAAAAATTATATATTTAATTATTTTAGTTTAGAAAAATACTCCATGGTATCTAATAGTATGTATCAAATTGTTTTTAATATCATACCAGTGTTTTCTTAACTAGTTATTAGTTAAAGCCCTTTTGATATTTCCCACACTTTCAGATTTTTTTTTTTTTTTAAAAAAAGCACTTTATAATTGTCACAACGTAATTGCGACGCGGAGCGCCAACGTCCAATTTATGGGCCTCTTTATGAAAAGGAAAAATTTGGAGTCGCCACCAACCAAATTCGGGTGTGATTGGTCACCTAAATATTAAAAATTGTCTACGAAAAACCAGATTTGGGTTCGGGAGTCATTTATGCATAGGGAAGGTACTAGCACCCTACGACATCCATTAAAAAAATGGTTACCCTAATCTTATCTTATACTATCTAATTTTAAATTATTGGTCCTTAATTAAACTAATTGGTGAAAAATTGAATTTAATTTATGAAAACAAATGTCTCATTTAAATCTTCTCTTAACATCAAGAATGACGTAAGTTCAAAGATTAATTGAGTGGGGTTATGACCATTAATTGAACAAAATATCGGAACTGAGGGTTCCTCACCTAGAGAAATTGAGAGTCGTTACTTCTCAAAATTCCATCATCGGGCTTGTATTTATATTTTAAAACATTTTTATTATTTTTTATTCAAAATACTCCTTTTTATTTTAAAACAACAAATCTAGTATTTATTATTTAAATATAACTATAGTTATTTCTAGGGTTTTTGTACACTTATTGAGATTTTGATAAACATATTACTCAGCCTTCACAATTGTGACGATTTCCACACATTTATCAAATTCGCAATAAACATATTACTCTTTCCCCAAAATATAATTTTATTAAGATAATTTTGTTATAGTAAAAAAAAAATAAAAGAATTTTAATATACTAATATCATAAGCCAATTAAAAGTACCAATTATTTCAAATCAAAGTCTAAACTTGAAAATTTCATATCTCATTAATTAAAATGTGTTTTGACTTAATTCTTTAACCTAAATACACCTTATTAATATATCATTAAACTATAATGTTAAAAGGAGTTAATTTTAAAAATAAAAATCAGAATTCATGTAAGACAAATCTCAACCACGTTTTATTTTGTACAAAAATCCTGCAGCATTTGTATCAACTTTGAAAAATCATATCTTTTTAAATACTGATCCAAACGAGTTGATTCTTATTCTCAAAGCTTCATTTATCAGTCTAGTTTACAGGAAAAATAAACTTCAAAAATAGATATCAGAGAAATATCACCGAAAATAATCAAAATCAAGGACGCTGCAGTTTTTCCGAAAACAGTGAATCTGTTAAAACCTTAAACTTAAAAAAATCATAACTTTCAAACCAGAAATCGAAATTGATTGATTCTTTTTCCTATATCTTCGTCTATCAGTCTATTTTCAAATAAAATAAACACATAATAAAAAAAACAGTACCTAAGAATCACGAATTTAATTGAAACACAAAAGACTCATAAGACTAGGAAATAATTTGAAGGAGAAAAGAACTTACCTTGACTCCTTGAAGAGATGGGAAGAGTTGAATTAGTTTAGGAGAGAATGAGATGGAGAAATTTGTGTTTGGTTTTCTCTCCCAAACTTTGATACGTGATCTCTACCGTTTTTCTGTGTTTCTACCAATGACCTATTCTAGGAGGGAGGGCTCTTATTTATAGCCAAAACTAGAGACATCTAAAATAAATTGAGATAAATTGATGATAATAACAGATAATACTTAGAGATTAACTCAATCTAAATCAAATAATATCTCTATAAAATTATTTAAATCTATCTCAAATCCTATTTATCTTTGACCATTTCAAATTAATTTAAAAAAGAAAACTACCTTATCTCTACAAAAATTCAAAATAACAATTTTTAAAATAAATAGAATCGAAAATTATTTTATATTTAAAATTAAAAGCCAATTTTATTTTTGAAATAAAAATTGTCTTTATCATTTAAATTTAAAACAAAATTAAAATCTAATTATTTTTAAAATATAAAATTAATTTTATTTTTGAGAATAAAATTACTTTTATTTTTAAAACAATCAAATTTTATTTTTTATTTCAATTTTCTTTATTTTAAAAATAAAAAATTAATAAATTTGGTATGGACAAAATACGGTATCTACAGTTGCCCCCCTTTGTTCATCTTTTATAGATTAAAAAGTTGGACAAAGGAAATAGATATAGTATTTGGAAGACACAAATTTATTGATTTATTTTTTTTTTTTTTTTGAAATGAGTCTTTTAAGTGGATGGGAAAAAATGTATCTTGCTTGACATAGGATTTGGCCTCCACCAGGGCTGAACTGCAGTATGGATTTGATTTTGCTGAAAAAGTTAAGAATGCAACAGACTGCGTTTGACGCAGGCTTTGACCTCTACCGGGATTAAACCAAAAGTAGGGTTCGATTTAACCGAAAAATAAAAGAAAGCAATGGACCTGGATTGACGCGGGCTTCGACCTATACCGGGACTAAACCAAAAGTAAGGTTCGATTTAACCGAAAGAAAAATAAAAGCGACGGACCTGGATTGACGCAGGCTTCGACATATACCTGGACTAAACCAAAAGTAAGGTTCGAATTAACCGAAAGATAAAAGCGATGGACCTGGATTGACACAGGCTTCGACCTATACCGGGACTAAACCAAAAGTATGGTTCGATTTAACCGAAAGAAAAATAAAAGCGATGGACCTGGATTGACGCAGGCTTCGACCTATACCAGGACTAAACCAAAAGTAAGTTTCGATTTAACCGAAAGATAAAAGCGATGGACCTGGATTGACGCAGGCTTAAACCTATACCGGGACTAAACCAAAAGTATGGTTCGATTTAACCGAAAGAAAAATAAAAGCGATGGACCTGGATTGATGCAGGCTTCGACCTATACCGGGACTAAACCAAAAATAAGGTTCGATTTAACCGTGGGATAAAAGCGATGGACCTGGATTGACGCAGGCTTCGACCTATACCGGGACTAAACCAAAAGTATGGTTCGATTTAACCGAAAGAAAAATAAAAGCGATGGACCTGGATTGACGCAGGCTTCGACCTATACCGGGACTAAATCAAAAGTAAGGTTCGATTTAACCGAAAGAAAAATAAAAGAGATGGACCTGGATTGACGCAGGCTTCGACCTATACCGGGACTAAACCAAAAGTAAGGTTCGATTTAACCGAAAGAAAAATAAAAGCGATGGACCTGGATTGATGCAGGCTTCGACCTATACCGGGGCTAAACCAAAAGTAAGGTTCGTTTTAACCGAAAGAAAAATAAAAGCGATGGACCTGGATTGATGCAGGCTTCGACCTATACCGGGACTAAACCAAAAGTAAGGTTCGATTTAACCGAAAGATAAATAAAAGCGATGGACCTGGATTGACGCAGGCTTCGACCTATACCGAGACTAAACCAAAAGTAAGGTTCGATTTAACCGAAAGATAAAATAAAAGCGATGGACCTGGATTGACGCAGGCTTCGACCTATACCGGGACTAAACCAAAAGTAAGGTTCGATTTAACCGAAAAAATAAATAAATGCGATGGACCTGGATTGACGCAGGCTTCGACCTATACCGGGACTAAACCAAAAGTAAGGTTCGATTTAACCAAAAAAAAATGATCAGTTTTGATGTGAAATAATTTTGCAGAAATTTCAAAACGGGATTGCCCCAGTGTGATGATAAAAACCATGTGATTATGCAAAGACTCTTTTTTTTTTTTTCAAAATAGCTCGACTCCTACATGTTCATCATTATTTGTAGAAGATATTTGGCTTGATATTGGATTATCAAAATAATTCCAGGAATGAGATTTCTTTTTCTTTCTTTCTTTCTTTTTTTTTTTTTTTTGAAGTTGAAAAGATGTCTTCCATTTCTACTAACTCTTGAGGTTAAGTACTATGATACTTCATGTGCAGTTAGAAAAACCTTTTTTAGTATCTCCCGATGGAACATTCTCATGTTTATCAGTCTCAATGTTGGGTTTCAACCATATGTCAAATTTTGATGAGATTCAAGCATTTACTTCCATAATTTCAGAATCCATTGGTAATCAGTGATGATTATTTTAAAATTCCTCCAAAATCAAAACAATTTTCTCTTTCTTTGAATTATAATTGTAATAAGAAAATTTATGTCAACATTTAAAGGAACGAAAAGCTGACGAAATGATGAAAGAAACTAACTTGAAGGGTATTTTATTGATGGAAGTCAATTATTACAAAGGGAATGAATAGAATGAAAGGCGTAAGGTCAAATGACATTTTAAACAATTTACTAAGACTGAAACATGATTCACTGAAATATTCCTGAGCATCCTATATTTTTATTGAGCTTTTTGAGTTTTGCCTCATGCATAATACTTCCGGACATAATCTGAACTGATGGGATTTGATAAATCTTTGCCATCCATATTTGTCAAAACTAAAGCTCCTCCTGAGAAAGCCTTCTTTACCACATATGGTCCCTCATAGTTTGGGGTCCATTTTCCTCGATGATCTTTTTGAACTAGAAGTATTCTTTTTAGAACTAAGTCTCCTTCTCTAAATACTCGGGGCCGGATTTTCTTGTGTTATATGCTTTCATCATTCTTCTCTGATAAAGTTGGCCTCTGCATAATGCTGTCAACCTCTTTTCTTCTACGAAATTAAGTTGTTCGTAGCGATTCTGAACCCACTCAGCTTCTTCTAGTTTTGTTTCCATGAGAACCCTTAGTGAAGGAATTTCAACTTCAATTGGAAGGACTGCTTCCATCCCATAAACTAATGAAAATGGTGTTGCCCCAGTTGAAGTTCGAATGGAGGTGCGATATCCGTGCAAAGCAAAGGTAAACATTTCATGCCAATCTTTGTATGTGGTTGACATTTTTTCAACGATTCTCTTGATGTTCTTATTAGCTGCCTCTACTGCACCATTCATTTTCGGACGGTAAGGAGTTGAATTAGCATGCTTGATCTTGAACTGCTCACATAGTTCACTCATCATCTTGTTATTTAAATTTCTCCCATTATCGGTAATTAAGACCTCTGGAAGACCATAACGACAAATGATCTCTTTCTTGATAAATCTGACTACCACATTTTTCGTTACTTCTTTATAAGAAGCTGCTTCCACCCATTTAGTGAAGTAATCAATGGCTACCAGAATAAAGCGACGCCCATTTGAAGCTTTGGGTTCAATTGGTCCAATCACATCTATTCCCCACATGAAGAAAGGCCAAGGTGCTACCAGAACTTGTAGATGAGATGCAGGAGCATGAGTTTTATCAGCATATATTTGGCATTTGTGACATTCTCTTGCATATTTGATGCAATCCGTCTCCATAGTTAACCAATAATAACCAGCTCTTAAGACTTGTCTAGACATCATGTGCCCATTTGAGTGAGTGCCACAGATTCCTTCATGTATTTCTTCCATTATTCTGTTGGCTTCTACTGCGTCGACACATCTGAGCAACACCATGTTTTGGTTTCTTTTGTAAAGAATTTCTCCATTCAAAAAGAATTTCATGGATAATCTTCTGAGAGTGCGTTTATCATTCTCCGAAATACCTGATGGGTATTCTCTACACTTTATAAACTGCTTGATGTCTTGATACCATGGTTTTCCATCTGGCTCTTCTTTGATGTTCATGCAAAAGGCTGGAACATCTCGTGTTTCAATCTTGAGAGGTTGTGCTTTTTCTTTGAAATCTACATCAAACATCACCGCCAACGTAGCTAATGCATCAGCTATTTGGTTATCATCTCTTGGTATGTGATCAAAAGTGATCTCATCGAACTTCTTGGATAGTTCAGTTATTAACTTATGATAGGGAATCAGCTTGGAATCTCTGGTTTCCCATTCTTCATTTGTTTGATGAATTACCAAAAGCGAGTCCCCATACACCTTTAATTTCTTTACTTTCATATCAAGTGCTGCTTGGAGTCCCATAGAGCAAGCTTCGTACTCTGCCATGTTATTTGTACAGTCGAAACACAATTTAGTGGTGAGCGGAAATATTTTTTCTTTTGGTGATATTAATATTACTCCGATACCATGGCCTAACTCATTGCAGGCTCCATCAAATAACATGACCCATTCATCGGGATTTGAAGATTCTTTTTCTACTTCTGCCATAAAAACATGCTCGTCTGGAAAGTCCAGTTTCATTGGTGAATAATCATCAATTGGCTGTTGAGCTAAATAATCAGCAAGTGCGCTTCCTTTCACTGATTTCCTGGTGACATAAACAATGTCATATTCTGATAATAAAACTTGCCATCTAGCAATTCTTCCGGAGAGAGAAGGCTTTTCAAAAATGTATTTTATTGGATCCATTTTTGAAATTAGCCATGTTTTATGATAAAGCATGTATTGTCGCAGTCGATGTGCAGTCCAGGCTAGAGCACAACAAGTTCTTTCGAGAAGAGAGTATTTAGCTTCATAATCGGTGAACTTTTTGCTCAAATAGTATATGGCTTGCTCTTTTCTTCCAGAATCATCGTGTTGCCCAAATACACAACCCATTGAACTTTCCAGCACTGTCAGATATAAGATTAGAGGGCGCCCTGATATTGGCGGGACAAGTACAGGAGGATTCTGTAGATACTGCTTTATCTTTTCAAATGCATTTTGACAGTCTTCATTCCATGCTCCTGTATTGTTCTTACGAAGTAACTTGAAGATGGGTTCACATGTGGCTGTTAGATGAGATATAAACCGGGAAATATAGTTTAATCTTCCCAGAAATCCTCTAACTTCTTTCTCAGTTCTTGGCGGTGGCATTTCTATGATTGCTTTGACCTTATCAGGATCAACTGTGATTCCTTCTTGACTTACCACAAAGCCTAGTAATTTTCCAGAGCTTGCTCCAAATGTGCATTTATTCGGATTGAGTTTTAATTGATATTTTCTCAATCGGTCAAACAACTTCTGGAGAATGTCTGCATGGTTCTCCCCATGTTTCGACTTGGCAATCATGTCGTCAACATAAACTTCAATTTCTTTGTGCATCAGATCATGAAACAATGTGACCATTGCACGCTGATAGGTTGCCCCAGCATTCTTCAATCGAACGACATGACTTTATAGCAGAAGGTTCCCCATAGTGTGATAAATGTGGTTTTTTCCCGATCTTCTGGTAACATTTTGATTTGATTATAGCCTGAAAATCCGTCCATGAATGAGAATGTTGAGAAGCCAGCAGTATTATCCACTAAAATATCAATGTGAGGAAGTGGAAAATTATCCTTCGGGCTTGCTCGGTTCAAATCTCTGTAATCAACACACATTCTGACTTGTCCATTTTTCTTTGGCACGGGGACAATATTGGCTACCCATTCAGGGTAATTGGAAACTGCTAAGAAACCGGCATCAACTTGCTTTTTAACTTCATCTTTGATTTTGATTAGCATATCAGGTTTCATCTTTCGTAGCTTTTGCCTCACGGGCCCGCATTCAGGCTTAAGCGGTAGACGATGAACTACAATATCCGTGTCTAACCCTGGCATGTCTGTATAAGACCATGCAAAAATATCTCGATATTCATGCAAAGAACCGATGATTTTTTGACGACATTCTTTCGATATATTAGTGCCGATTTTGACCTCTTTAGGTTCCTTTTCAGACCCTAAGTTAATTGTCTCTATTAATTCTTGATGAGGCCCTAATGTCTTTTCTTCTTCTTCTACCATTCTCAACAATTCAGTGCTTGGTTCAAAATCATCCTCTTCCTCATTAAGCTCAATATTGTTTATAGGAGTGTCCCATTTATATTTCCGATCATCAAAGCATTCATTCTCAGTTTTACTGTTTAAAATATTAATTATTTGATTTAGGAATGTGAATGATAAGGCAAATTATGAAAGATAAAGAGAAGTGGAAGATAACAAGGTAGGAAAAGAAATTGACTTTTATTGATATGAAAATTGAAATGTTGACATAAAAATTCAAATTACGAAAAATAAAACTAAAAAAAGAAAAATTGTTGAAAATTACTTTGGAATATTAAAAAATGAAGGTAGCTCTACGGCCTTCCAATTATTCAGCTTGAATTCTTCAGTGACTGGGTAAATCAGTGCAGTTGAGTTCTTTTCTTCTTCTGTTATGGTCGTCACCGCATCAAGGGTCTGACATGATGGTTGCTCCGTATAATGGATTATACCACCACTTTTGAAAGTTTGGTATAAATGAGGTATATCCATCTTCTTATAGCATTTCTTCCCCTTTTCTTTCTGTGCTCTGACCATATCTGCATGGCTTGGTTTGAAACCAAAGCCAAACTTCTCCTTGTTGTCCCTCAAATTCAGCAATTCTTCTAGAATGTAATTATTGTCCTCTAAAGATAACTTGTTCATTCCCAATCTTATGTCTGCATCCTTTTCCAGAGTGTTTGAAGCATATGCCACTTCAAATGAACGGAACGAACATTCTAAGGCGTCCACAGCCCCTTCAATATATGGCATTGAATCCGGTTTTGACAGGATGAAATCTTCCTCACCAGATACACAAATTAACTTCTGGTCAACTATGAATTTTAGTTTCTGGTGTAATGAGGAGGGGACCACTCCAGACAAGTGAATCCAAGGTCGTCCTAGCAGAAAGCTATAAGCAGGCGAGATATCCATGACTTGAAAAGTTATGTTGAACGTGCAGGGTCCTACTTGAATAGGAATTTCAATATCTCCGACGACCTCACTGAGTTTTCCATCAAAAGCTCTCACTATCATTGAGCTTGGCCTGATACAAGATTTTTCAATGGGTAGCTTCTCAAATGTAGATTTAGGCATTATATTTAGTGACGACCCATTATCGATCAAAACCTTTGACATCACAAAATTTTTGCACTTGACAGATATATGAAGGGCTTTGGTATGGTTGTAGCCCTCTGGTGGGATTTCATCTTTTGTAAATGCTAACACATTAGAGATTGTTACATTTCCCACAATTTCACTCAAACTATTCACCGAAATGTTTGGTGTAACGTAAGCCTGATTCAAAGTCTCTAACAAAGCTTTCCTGTGAGCTTCAGAATGCATTAACAATGAGAGAATTGAAATTTTAGCTTGTGTCTTCCCCATATGCTCTATCACCTTGTATTCACTCTGTTTGATTAGCTTTAGAAATTCCTGAATATCTTCTTCTGCAACAGGGTGACTGCTAATATCTTTAGCTGTTGTTTTTCTTGTAAATGGTCTGCTTGATCATCTTCTTTTGTCATTGATTTACCCTTATGTTGTGCGATTTTTTCTTCGCCTTTCAACATATCAGTTGGTGTGTAACATCTTCCACTCCGTGTTATCCCACCTACTCCTGTAATATTCTCAATAGGGAGAGGCTGACTTTCCTGGTTAACAACTACTGTGCAATCATATCTCCACGGCATCGTTTTCAAGTCTTTGAATGGAAAGGGACTTGGGACTTGGATAGTGACTGGCTCCACGGCATAACTAGGAATGTTGTTACTCGGCTTGTCTCGATATAAGATAGTGAGTGGTTTCGGCATCCAATCTTCCTTAGAAGGAGCGTTATCGGCAGCATTGACTTCATTATTCTGACGAGTCGGCTTATGAGAGATAATGAGTTGTTTAGAATCTAACAAGTACTGGACTCTCTCTCTGAAGGAGTGACAATGTTGGATAGAATGGCATTTTGCTCCAGCATGAAACGAACAGGTCAAGCTATCATCAGATTCTTCATCGTTCAAAGCGTTGTTCATTTGTTCCTTTTGAACATAACCACTGCTATAAAGAACTTCAAACAGTTTCTCCATAGGAGTTGTGATTTCTTCTACATCAGTCTTCAAGACATCTTCATATTTCTCTACTGCATTTACTCCAGGCCTACCATGATTTGGAAGAGGATTGTTATTCACATCTGGGGTGTTATCATTCTTGAAACTTAACCATCCTGCTGCGATAAGGGATTTCACTCGATGCTTCAATGCAGTACAATTTTCAGTTGAATGTCCTGAAGCTTTTGCATGATAATCACAATAAGCATTTGGATTGTACCAATTGGGATAAAATGGTTGAATGGGGTTGGCTGGTACTGGAGATAGAAGACGGTTTTGAAAGAGTTCGGGTAAAAGGTCAGTATATGACATGGGAATTAGGTCAAAGTGTTCTTGTCTGTAAGGTCTTCTATTATTTTGTTGACTTGGGGTATATGAAGTGGATTGGTTTTTGGGTTGAGGTGTTGGATTATATTGCGGCCTGAGATTTTGAAGAGGAATTGGAGGTTGATGGGATGTATTATTTCATATGGTTGGGGGTATCTGGAGGAATAAGTAGGTAGGTAAGGAATGGGTTGCTGTGGTTGTGTCCAGGGGATATTATTGTCTCCTTCCAACATATGTGTTTCACCTTCCTTCTTCTTGATGAAATTCTCTTTTTTCACAACAAATAGTTCAACTCTTCCGTCAGTTATCCTTCCATGCTTTACTCCGAATTCAATTCTATCTCCGATAGTCATGATATCAGAAAAATCTGTTGAAGCATTCCCAATCATTCAATCGTAAAATGGAGCTTTGAGGGTGTTAATAAACATAGCTGACAATTCTTTATCTGTTAAGGGAGGTCATACTTCTGCAGCTGTATCTCTCCACTTCTAGGCATACTCTTTGAAGCTCTCAGTAGTTTTCATTTCCATTCTCTTGTAGGTCAAGTCTGGTCCGGGAGCCGATCAATATTATGTTTATCCTGCTTAAAAAAAGCGTCGACTAAATGTTTCCATGAGCGGAACATGAGTATCGTCAAGTTTCATATACCAACGAGCCCTGGGCCACCAAACTGTCTTGAAAGCAATGAATAAGCAATTTGTCATCTTGACTATGAGCGGCCATCTTTCTACAAGATACATAACAAGATGGCTTTTAGGACAAGTTGTCCCATCATATTTTTCAATTCAGGCACTTTGAACTTGGAAGGAATTACTACTCCGGTACCAAACATAACCGGGTGGCGTCAATGTTCCCGAAAACATCAGTTCCTTCAACTGCCCTTAACCTCTCTTCAAGAACTTGGAGTTTCTCATTCGATGCTAATTTTCTCTCTCTTTCAGCCAATTCTCTTTTGACTTCAGGATCATCAAGATTTGGTACTGTGATGTCAGCTTTGAACGGTTCATATGCTTAATGGTTAGAAGTTTCAAAAGGAATCTGTTGATCTTTCTGAGGGAATGGAAGTGGACGCTCTATTGGATGGTCAAACAGAGGGTTGTATGATGTGGACTGTCGGATCAAGCCTTCCTTTGTTGTTTGAGGGAAAGATGGATTGAATCCTGGCGGATAACATGAAGTATCTGATTCAAAACGTGCTTGGATATCAGAGTGTGCCTGAGAGTTAGTATATGATTGATCGCCGGAGCGTGGTTTAAAAACCGGAGTTTCTTGAGTAGACTCTGTGACAGCTTTCCCCTTTTCCATGACAAGGAGGAGTTTAGCGAGCTGCTCCTGAATGGTATCGACATCCTTCCTTAACTTCTCTTCTTTTTTCTGTTTTTCTTCTTTTTTCAATCTCTTTTCTCTCATTTCCTGTTCCTTATTCTGTTGATCATCCATTATTTTCACTTTGTATCTCGTATTATAAGGATGTGAATGTAGTTGCCGAGCTATTTTTAAAGACTTTAAATTTTCTGAGAGTTTTAAAATTGGAATAAAGAAGAGTAAGAAAATTTAGAATGTGGCGAAAAAGATGATGAATGAAAAAAATTGTGTGAGAAAATATGTATTATCTCCTAAAGAAAAGAAAGAAAATGTGTGAATTTTTGGTTTTTTAGAAATGTGTGTGTGTTTTTTTTTTGTATATGAAAAGGAGGAAGAAAAATCCATGAAGAAGAAAAAGAAAAAAAGAACAAAACTTATTTGTTAAGATTACAGAAGATTTTTTTTTTTTTAAAACTTAATGTGAATATAAAAATGTATGAGAATATAAGGTAAAAAAGAAAAGGAAAATGGGGATTTTTTTTTTTAGAAGAAGTGTGGATAAAAAGAAAAAAATTAATAACGATCCCAAAGAACTAATAGGAAATATCAAGAAATAAACAAGAAAAAAAAAAAGGGTAGTAGATAAGGATGGAAACCTAAAATTCTAAGTTGGGTAAAAGGTATTTATGAGTGTAAATTTAAGGTTCTAATGCACCTAAAGGATAAGGTCCTCAAATTATCCATCATACAACTCCAAATTGAAATTGTAAATGGATAACTTGAGTGAGGAAGTTCGCACATCTTATACGGAAGCCGAAGCTCCACGGAAGACACACTACTTAGTCCTCGATCTAATCTTAAAGGGCAGAGCCAGGGTAGACGGCCCGTGAACATGTGTGTGGAATGCATGATTGATTTGCAACAAATAGAATAAAAATATAAAAATTAGCTAAACAATATGATTTACAAAAGATAAATATAAACAAAATAAAAAATAAACAAATTTAATCAATAATAATCACAAATTAATATAACAAATGACAAAAAATAAAATTAAAGATAATATAAGATAAGATAAAGGCTTGACTCTCTAACATGTCCCCAGCAGAGTCGCCAAGCTGTCACAACGTAATTGCGACGCGAAGCGCCAACGTCCAATTTATGGGCCTCTTTATGAAAAGGAAAAATTTGGAGTCGCCACCAACCAAATTCGGGTGTGATTGGTCACCTAAATATTAAAAATTGTCTACGAAAAACCAGATTTGGGTTCGGGAGTCATTTATGCATAGGGAAGGTACTAGCACCCTACGACATCCATTAAAAAAATGGTTACCCTAATCTTATCTTATACTATCTAATTTTAAATTATTGGTCCTTAATTAAACTAATTGGTGAAAAATTGAATTTAATTTATGAAAACAAATGTCTCATTTAAATCTTCTCTTAACATCAAGAATGACGTAAGTTCAAAGATTAATTGAGTGGGGTTATGACCATTAATTGAACAAAATATCGGAACTGAGGGTTCCTCACCTAGAGAAATTGAGAGTCGTTACTTCTCAAAATTCCATCATCGGGCTTGTATTTATATTTTAAAACATTTTTATTATTTTTTATTCAAAATACTCCTTTTTATTTTAAAACAACAAATCTAGTATTTATTATTTAAATATAACTATAGTTATTTCTAGGGTTTTTGTACACTTATTGAGATTTTGATAAACATATTACTCGACCTTCACAATTGTGACGATTTCCACACATTTATCAAATTCGCAATAAACATATTACTCTTTCCCCAAAATATAATTTTATTAAGATAATTTTGTTATAGTAAAAAAAAAAAAAAAGAATTTTAATATACAAATATCACAAGCCAATTAAAAGTACCAATTATTTCAAATCAAAGTCTAAACTTGAAAATTTCATATCTCATTAATTAAAATGTGTTTTGACTTAATTCTTTAACCTAAATACACCTTATTAATATATCATTAAACTATAATGTTAAAAGGAGTTAATTTTAAAAATAAAAATCAGAATTCATGTAAGACAAATCTCAACCACGTTTTATTTTGTACAAAAATCCTGCAGCATTTGTATCAACTTTGAAAAATCATATCTTTTTAAATACTGATCCAAACGAGTTGATTCTTATTCTCAAAGCTTCATTTATCAGTCTAGTTTACAGGAAAAATAAACTTCAAAAATAGATATCAGAGAAATATCACCGAAAATAATCAAAATCAAGGACGCTGCAGTTTTTCCGAAAACAGTGAATCTGTTAAAACCTTAAACTTAAAAAAAATCATAACTTTCAAACCAGAAATCGAAATTGATTGATTCTTTTTCCTATATCTTCGTCTATCAGTCTATTTTCAAATAAAATAAACACATAATAAAAAAAAAAGTACCTAAGAATCACGAATTTAATTGAAACACAAAAGACTCATAAGACTAGGAAATAATTTGAAGGAGAAAAGAACTTACCTTGACTCCTTGAAGAGATGGGAAGAGTTGAATTAGTTTAGGAGAGAATGAGATGGAGAAATTTGTGTTTGGTTTTCTCTCCCAAACTTTGATACGTGATCTCTACCGTTTTTCTGTGTTTCTACCAATGACCTATTCTAGGAGGGAGGGCTCTTATTTATAGCCAAAACTAGAGACATCTAAAATAAATTGAGATAAATTGATGATAATAACGGATAATACTTAGAGATTAACTCAATCTAAATCAAATAATATCTCTATAAAATTATTTAAATCTATCTCAAATCCTATTTATCTTTGACCATTTCAAATTAATTTAAAAAAGAAAACTACCTTATCTCTACAAAAATTCAAAATAACAATTTTTAAAATAAATAGAATCGAAAATTATTTTATATTTAAAATTAAAAGCCAATTTTATTTTTGAAATAAAAATTGTCTTTATCATTTAAATTTAAAACAAAATTAAAATCTAATTATTTTTAAAATATAAAATTAATTTTATTTTTGAGAATAAAATTACTTTTATTTTTAAAACAATCAAATTTTATTTTTTATTTCAATTTTCTTTATTTTAAAAATAAAAAATTAATAAATTTGGTATGGACAAAATACGGTATCTACAATAATTTATAAGTTTACTCCGGTAATTTTTCAATATATTAAAAGTTTATTTAACTCATTCAAAGTGTTTTGAAATTAAAAAAAAAAATTGTATGTTAATATGGCACATATTTAATTAATCAAAAAAACAAAAGCGGACAAAATACTTTTTTGAGGAAAATTACATAAACCACCCTTGAATTATAGGGTTGTAACATTTACCCTTTAGACTTTTAATTTGATCAATTAACCCCAAAATTTTATAAAGCGTTAAAATTGGACCCAAAAAAATTTAATTTGTTAAATTACCATCTTAAATCGTGTAATTAGACCCTTAAAAATTACCATAGAAACAAGTAATATATCCTTAGAATAAATTGGATAGGGAGGTATGAGGGCCATCGAAGACCACTACCATAGAGATTTCATAAAAACAATTAGCAAATTAATCATTTAAAAGGATAATTTAATTGCTTAAAATTTCTAGGGTCCAACTTTTAATATTTTATAAAGTTTGGGGGATAATCGATCAACATAAAAGTTTAAGGGTGTAAACCCTTATTATTCAGGGGTGGTTTGTGTAATTTACCCTATTTTTTTTTTTTTTTTTGCCAGGGTGGAGAAGATAAATTTCAATATTCAAAAATATTTTTCACATTATGTTTGGTTATGTCAGTGTAAGTGACAATTAAAATCATTTTTCAATCAGTTATTTGAAAAACAAACGCCAAAAATTTCAAGAGACGTTTTATTTAGAAACCTAAAAAAATATCAAACACTCTTTTAAGTAATAAAAAATGGAAAAAAGTGTTATCATATCATCTCTTAATTCAAGAACAAGTTCATATTACAAATGACTATTTCCAACCATACGCTGGTATATGTACTTGTCAATGAATGAATTTTACAAGATCATATAAAAAGAATTTATAAAAAAAAAAGACCATACAAAAAGAATGGGATAAAAATAGAAAACAATGTGGACTTTTGTAATATGAACTAAACTAATTCTTATCACTGTTCCTCATACTTACTCTTCTATATAATTTAGTTCTCTTCAGATGCAAAGATATTATCACTGTTCCTCATCTGCATAAAAAAGTTTAGCTGCCATTAATGAACTTTTTCAGGGAAAGTAGATAAGGGACATGAAAAAAAACTACCTTTGCTTGTTGCCGTTGTTTATTCAATAAAATTGTCTTGGCCTTCTCCATGGTGGTAACTTTCTACATGAGAAAAATAGAATTAGTTGTTTTAACTGTTGCTATCTAATTAAAGATTAACAAATGAAAATTGATGGGATAGAAACTATACGGTGTTGCGGGTCAATTTGTTGCTTCTCTCTAGAGGACAGAAGAGATGAACACACGGCTGTAGATAAAGTTTGTTAGGCAAAATTTCCGTTTTCTTTTTCCGTAATGGAGTGTTGAAATGAAACAAAAAAAAGATAAGTAATGTGTAAGAAATGAGATGGAACAAAAAATAACCTCAACAATCTCATCAGCTGAAAGTTCATATAACTCTTTTTTTGAATGGCTCCTTTGTGTTGGTTTGAACTCAAAAAAATCTTGGAAAACTTCGTTGGCCTGCTTAACAACAAGTAATCTCATTGAATAAACACTATTTCCCAGTGAAACAACAAGCAGAGGAGAAAGGAGAGGATAAATGGGAAAATAAGAAAACAAACCAGCATGTGTTTGCCGAAAGGAGTTACTCCAAGGAAACTCCTAAAGAATTTTAGCTGTTTCAAAAAAATGAAGAAGAAAATAATGAGTTTGGAGTTTCACAACAATACAATGGTGCAATTGAGAGAGTTTTGAAATGCAACTATGTACCTGAACTTTTTTAGACCATGTCGATAATGCTAGATCGTGTTTTTTAATTGTCATTATGGTTTTAGGGATATTACCATCCTTCAGAAATTGTATAATATCCCAGTCACCGTTGCAGAGTTTGACCAAATTCAGCTTAATAGAAACCTCCTCTAGTTTCTTCAAAACGTTGTCCTTCACCGATTTTTCATGGGTGGCATAATTTGAAGTTTCTTCAGAAGCACTGCCTTCAGCATCCCATTTACTCGAGAACTTCTCGATACTCCCCGTATCAAATATTAAAGCTAACGCCTCTCCTGCGGCTAAACAGACTATTTCATCATCGTTCTCCAATAGATTTAAAAAGCAAGATATTGACCTGCAATAGTTCACGAAACTAAAACTTAATATTCCTTAAAACCTGTTGATAAAAGACTGGAGGCTACAAAAGGCCTTACGAACTAGCTAAAACCTTGAAACATGATAATCTTGATACATGATTTTTAACAATGGAGGATGTATGTCGTCAAATAAAAAACCTTAGAACTTTGAAAGTGTGTAAATGAACTTAACTTACCCTTGCCAATATCTGCGATTAAGTTTCCATTGGTCTATGGATGAAACGAGCAGTGACCAACTAGATATTGCAGCAGCTAGAACTTGAGAAGAATACTTCCTTTCGCCCGACTGGAATAACAAATGGTTTTTAGTTACAGAAAATGCAATATCATGGGAGTTAAATTTCAGAGCCTTAAGAAGTTGATGTGATGATCCCTAACAACGTAAATCTCAAATCTTGGTAAACAATAATTTATGTCGAAAAAGAGAAAAATGGTCTAAGAAACAGTTCAAGTTTACTCTTTGTTAGAAACAATAGCATTCGTTTAATTTTAAAATGTCAAAAAACATGTTGCTTTCTGAAAATTATACATGAAATCATTAGAAAAGAAGAATTCTTGAGTAAAACTTACATCAGAATCAACTTCAGAATCGATGAATTCCCATAAATACTTCATAGTACTTTCTGTTTCATCCACATTGTTAGCACCAAATAAAGTAACAATAGCCATACAATGAAATATCTGGATTGAAAAAATTAACATAGAAAAGTTAGATCGTAAAGGTGTGTAACATTGGACCAACACTGGTAATTAGATGCAAGGACAATAGATTAACTTAATAACTTCAGAGAATCAGAATAAAGTACCATTGGGTTAGGGGATTTGGATTTCAGAACTTCATTTAACAAGGGGATTGATTCTTCATATATTTCATGAGACTTATCCTCAGAAGCAACGATGATCGACAGCAAACCTGTAATTCGATATAAGCAGAGGATACACATTACAATGTTGAAACAAAAACAGGTTTTTTTTTAACAAAACAACAAAACAAACAAACACAAACAAGAAGTAACTAAAGGGCTCAAAGACAAACCAATGGCATAAGATGCAGATTTAATCTCTTTGAAAGAACCCTTCTTTAAAGAAAACAGGAAACGATATAGTAAAGTAGCATACCTGCAACATACCAGTCACTCTATTAGGACATCAAAGCTTACAAATTCATAAACAATAATGACAAAACATCAGATGCGCTATTCGAAAACGTGTTTGGTAAATTTCCTCCGCAAGCACTATTTGAAAGCTTATTTTAATATTACTTTACAATTTACAAACAGGGGGGAAGAGACTACCACCTATAATTAAACGGGAGTACGTATTAACACCTGACCACTTGAGGTATGCTCGAGTTTTATAAGACAATTTTTTTCATTGTTTTCTATTATTATACACCATAGCTATAAACTGTATATACCGAGAGAGATTGGATTCCTTACTTCTTCTCAACATATTTATGCTCCACTTTGTCTAGTAACCAATCAGTAATCATCTTCAATCCATTCTCCCTCTTTGTGTTCCTAAAAATCCCATAAGCAAACATAAACACAATTCAAAGCCCAAAAAAAAACCAATTGAATTAGAATCAGACAGAACAAAAAAAAAAACACACCTTTTATCAAACAACTCTTCCAAATAACGATCCAATGGATGAAGTTTAGGAAGATCAACAATGGTTTTATAGTCAAAAGCAGAATCCACAGGTTCTTCTTTATAACTTGAAAGTCGACTTTGACCTAATAGAACACCAAATTCTTAGTCAAATTCACAAACAGAATAAAAAAAAACAAGAATTTTTCTACCGAATAACGCTATATCTTACGATTCTTCTTGCTTCCCATGAATGTAGTTTCGAAATTCGACAGCAGCAAGAGAAAGAAGAAAAGGTTTAACGAATGAAAATTGAATTTTGAGAGAGATTTATATAGAAAAAAAATTAGGAGTTTATTCCTCAATATAATACCGAGTTTCCTAATTTGAAACTCCTCTTCTATTTGCTCTTCAACTCTCTCATCAACACTTTCCAAATATATGAACGTGATGATTTTTTTTTGGTAGAGTTTTTATTTTGTTTTTCTTTTAAAGAAGTTTAATATAATATCTTATATAATTTTTATATATATATATATTTAGCTTTTCAAGCGATTTTTTTAATTAAAATTTGATAATTTAAATTCATACCATTGTTTTTTTAATAGATAATATTGCAAATCAATTTACTATTTTTTAATAATATCAATGATTTTAAATTTGATTTTATTAATTTCAATTTAAAAAAATATATATTAGCATAAATAATGTTTATGACATATAAGAGATCGATGTATTTAAAAAATACTAGTCCAATATTACGTGCGTTGCACGTGAAAACATTTTTTTGACAATTTAAAAATATTTAATCGTATATAAAAATATATTATATAAATTTTTTTGAAATTCTCTACAAAAATTAACAGAAAAAATATTTATTGTTTATACTTTTATCTATATGAAATAACTAAATTATAAATATTGTTTGATTAAAAAAAATCCAACCTAAGAAGGTAAACAATATAATTAGGCTTATTTTCTTTCTAAATTCACCTAATTTTTTCTACAAACTAAATTTTATATTGTATTCAAACTCAAGTCATTCAAGCCTAAACCAAAATAAAAAATCGAGGAACAAAATATTGAAGAAAAAAATGTTAGGTTTTATGGAAAAAAAAGAAAAGAATCGAGAGGTATATCTTTGAACCCTAGTACATAAAATATCTAAAACTAAATGAAATTTAAACCTTAACACTTTCCAATAAATTAGTTTTACATTCATGAATTAAAATAAATAGATCAAACCCTAAATTTTAAAAAATCCTAAACACCTAAACCAAAAAATAGAATTTAAGAAGGTTATCAAATGAGCCCTTACTATCCCAATGACACAATCGTGATTGTTACAATCTTCAAATGCCCCTGAACATAAATTCAAAAGAGGAAATTATATAATTTATTGAGTTTTTCTGTTATGAAGATACAAAGTTTGCCATAACTAAATAATTTCATGTATTTTTTTATTAATGAAAATGCTACTATATGCTTATTTTTCAAATAAAAAAAAACTAATATAACAATATGATATAAATATCCATATAACTGATAATTCATACAATATTTTATTGATCACCAAAGAGAACTATTAAGAATAACCAAGCAAACTTCATCAATAGTGTGGCCATTGATCAATAGTGGGTGTTACCCAACTTATTCAAATCTTTAGTGAAGAATCCTTTGCAATCGGAAACGAAGATTTTGGCTATATACCAAATGGATTGATTACAATGATTTATATTCTCTTAAAATCTCTCTCCTTTGTTGACCTTAGCTTAAGTTCTCATCCTCTCTATTCCTCTTATCATTTCCATCCTCATTCGCTTGCTCTGATCACATCATCACATGGTATAAATAGTAAAGTTTTCAACATTAAATAGTAATTACTTTTTTCTTGGAAATCAAAGTTAGTTCACCATATATTCGTGCATTCATGTATTTATTTGAATTTCAGACAACTATTCTCTTCAAATTCTTACTTAGGTTCATTATTACTTAATTCATTGTAAAAGGCTATCCAGTTCTATTTTATTTAAGAGTTTAATTAGATGCATGCATAATTTGGTTCTATCAACATTAAAAGTTAAACCAAAATTAATGCTGACCAATGATTGAATTAATAATTAAGGCTCTTTTTTTTTTAAATATGTAAAATTACTATACTTTAAATTTAAATAACTAAAATTGAATTTAGTAATTAAATAAGGGGCAAAAGGGGAATTCAAAAGTTTGTCCCCTAAAATAACGATTAAAATTACTATACTATAGATTTACTTTATATATAATTTATTATTTTAATAGGAGAATCATTTTAGTCTTGCAACACTTATATTAACTAGATTTTACCACGTGCGTTGTACGTATATTTTTTTCTAAAATCTTAAGTTTTAAGTGTTAAAAAAAACTTAAGTTTTAAATGAATTATTTATAAATATAAATATTATATTTTTCATAATGTATTAATTTTTTAAAATTGATTCATATCCTATATTTTTATAGCTAGTATATCAAGAGTATTTTTATTTTTTTTACCGGATATCAATTTCTCAAAATAAAAATAAACAACTCAGAAACCGAAAAAATTACTACAATACAATCAATGTAGCATTAAAAAGAAAAATGACAATAATTTGTGTTTGTATGGACTTTCATTCTTTATTTGTTCTATTTCACCACTCTCATGTTTCTAAGCCTCATCAATCGGGCCAAGCTCATGAAAATAGAATTGGAACCCAATCAACACGAACCCACTCCACGTTTTCTTGATTCCACACTCAAATCGACGAAGGAACAACGAGATTTGAACAAAACTCATCCAAGGAGGAGATTGGGGGGGGGGGGGCGTTCTAGGGAGAAAGGAGAAGAAGTAAAAACCTAATTTTTCTTTTTGCTTCATGAAGACTTTCACGTGAAAAGACTTCTCCTTCCTTTTTTTTCTTTTTTTTTTAATTAAAAGATGACAAGGCTTCAACCACCTGACATAAATCCAAAGTCAAAACTTATGAAACTTTCATTATTTAATATTATTCTAAATAAATAATATTAAATCTCAAAATCAAATTACTTACCGAAGACTCGGGGCATTACAGACCACCCACCTAAAAAGGCTTTTCGTCCCCGGAAAGCGTCATTGCTCAATAAAGAGATGAGGATAGGCCTTTCTCATGTCATCTTCTCGTTCTCAAGTTGACTCTTCTACCATTTGGTTCTTCCAAAGAACTTTAACCAAATCTATGGTTTTATTCCTCAGAACCTTCTGCTCTCTTGCCAAAATCTCCACTGGTTGTTCCTCATATGTAAGATTTTCATCCAACTCTGCTGGTATGTATTCAATCACATGATTGACAACGTATTTTCGAAGCATCGAAACATGAAATACGTTGTGAACACTAGATAAAGCATTTATAAGCAGCTGGTCCAATCCTCTCTAACATCTCATATGGTCTGATGAAACTGGGACTCGATTTTCCCTTCTTTCCAAACCTCATAACTCCCTTTATTGGAGCTATCTTTAGAAAAACATGTTGGCCCACTCTAAACTCAAGATCCGTTATTCTAACATCAACATAACTTTTCTGCCTACTCTGAGCTATTCTATCTCAAATCACCTTAATAAACTGGTTAGTAAGATGCAATAACTCAGGTCCCAATAATTTCCTTTCTCCCACTTCATCCCAATGAATAGATGACCTGCATTTCTTTCCATACAAAGCTTCAAAGGGAGCCATTTTAATAGTTGATTGATAACTATTATTATAAGCAAATTCCGCCAAGTATACGTGTGTGTCCCAACTGCCCCCGAACTCTAAGGCACAAGCTCCGATCATATCCTCTAAAATCTGGTTCACCCTCTCAGTTTGACCATCACTCTGAGGATGAAAAGCAGTGCTATAATTCAAGTTGGTACCTATAGCACTCTGTAAGCTTTTCCAAAACTTGGAAACAAAACAGGCATCTCGATCTGACACAGTAGCTACTGGTACTTCATGTAACCTCACAATTTCCTTCAAGTACAACTGAGCCCAAGTCTCAACTGGATAAGTCGATTTTCTTGGAAGAAAATGAGCCGACTTCGTTAACATGTCAACTATCACCCAGATTACAGTATTACCCTTCATCGTTCTAGGCAACCCACAGATGAAATCCATAGAAATCTCCTCTCATTTCCAACAAGGGACATTCAAATGTGTCATCAAACCCGATGGACTTCTTCTCAATGCCTTAACCTGTTGACAAATCAAGTATTTTTCTACAAAGTCAACAACATCCCTTTTCATACCGGACCACCAATAATGAGACTTCAAATCCTGATACATTTTATTACCACCTGGATGCATAACAAACATAGAACTGTGAGCTTCCTCCAACAATGCTCTTTTCAAAGTAGCCTCATTAGAAACACATAATCTTCCACGATAAACCAAAGTATCATAAGATGAAATAGAATAATAACCAGGCAAATCTGACTCCGCATCTAAGAAATAATCTGTTAAGCTCTCATCTGATCTCTGAACATCTATGATTCGTTGCCTCAAAGTTGAATTCACAGTCAAATTAGCCAACCTAGCAGTCATCTCATAAGCCAACAATGATATTCCAGCTCGTTCCATTTCCCAGTGCAATCTTGGCTGACCTGCCACAATAACTGCCAAATTCACTGATTTCTGACTCAAGGCATCCGCTACTACATTAGCTTTACCTGGATGGTACTGAATTTCACAATCATAGTCCTTTACTAGTTCCAACAATCTGTGTTGTCTCATATTCAATTCTTTCTGGGTGAAGAAATATTTGAGACTTTTATGATCAATAAAGATCATAATCTTTTCCCCATACAGATAGTGTCTCTATATCTTCAATGCATGAACAGCTGCTAACTCTAAGTCACGAGTAAGATACTTTTCTCATGCTCTTTCAACTGTCTAGATGCATAGGCAACTACCTTTCTATGCTGCATTAAGACACACCCCAATCATTTCTTAGAAGCATCACTATATATCGTTAAACCCCCTGTACCATCTGGAGTAACTAAAACATAAGCTGTTACAAGTCTTCTTTTGAGTTCCTCAAAACTCCTTTCACAATCTTCATTCCATTCATAGGCGGCCCATTTTCTTGTCAGTTTAGTCATTGGTGAGGCTATTCTTGTAAAATCATGCACAAATCTACGATAATATCCCGCCAAACCCAAGAAGCTACGAATCTAAGCAATATTAGTCAGTCGAGGCCAACCACTAACTGCCTCTATCTTTGATGGATCAACTGAAATACCCTTATCTGGCATTACGTGTCCCAGAAATACGACTCTATTCAACCAAAACTCACACTTACTAAATTTGGCATAAAGTCCCTCACCCCTCAACGTAGTCAAAACTGTTCTTAAATGTTGAACATGTAACTCTTGTGTTCTAGAATAGACAAGGATGTCATCTATAAACACAATTAAAAAAGTCTAAATATGGCTGAAACACTGTATGTATTAAGTCCATGAAAGCTGCTGGTGCATTAGTCAATCCAAATGACATCACCACAAACTCAAAGTGGCCATAACAAGTTCTATATGCTGTTTTCGGTAATCCTCTTCTCTTATTCTCAACTGTTGGTACCTTGATCGAAGATCAATCTTAAAGAAAACTATAACACCTCTAAGTTGGTCAAACAGATCCTCAATTCTAGGTAATGGGTACTTGTTCTTTATAGCTACCTAGTTGAGATGTCGGTAATCTATACACAATCTCATTGACTTATCCTTCTTTTTCACAAACAAGACTGGCGCTCCCTAGGGTGAGACATTTGGGCGGATAAAACCCAAATCTAACAGTTCTTGTAACTGGCTTTTCAACTCTTTGAGTTCTGCTGGTTCCATTCTATAAGGAGCTTTAGACAACGGGGAGGTACCAGGCATAACTTCTATCTGAAAGTTCATCTGTCTAACTGGTGATAAACCTGACAATTCATCAGGGCTGACACAGAGTCTAAATTGGCTACTTTAGCGGTCATATCAACTACGCTAGCTAAGTAGGCCCAAACACCTTCATCTAAAAATCATCTAACCTGCAACATAGAAATGGCTACAGGTGCCATTTTTTTGCCTGTCCCTCTGAACTTAAAGTTCACCACAAGGACTCTTAAAGTTCACCTCCCTCTTATGACAATCAATGATGACACAATTGACCAACAACCAGTCGATACCCAAGATAACACCAGTCACTCATTGACATAACAATTAACTTAGCAGGTATACACTTCCCTAACATACACAGTTCATTTGTCTCAACTATTCTATTAGTAGACACATTCACCCCTACTGGTGTTGACACATTTAGTTCAAATCCTAGAGGCACGGTTTCTAAAGCAGCATGCTCAATAAATGCAGAAGAAATAAAAGAGTGACTAGCACCCGAATCAAACAGTACAAATATAGTATGTCCAAAAAGTGATAATGTACCTATCACAACTGCACCTGATGCCTCAGCTTCCGCTTTGTTTGTAGCAAACAACTTACCCCGCTGAACATTTTGCTTTGGCTAATTTTACACTATTGGTTTCTCATTGCCTGCCTGAACTGTATTCTGCCTTATCTTACAATTCGATGCAATATGTCCTTCTTTCCCACATAGGAAACACTTTCTAGGCATCCCACAAGCACCAAAGTGTCTTCCTTTGCAGTTCTTGCAATATGGAGCATTACCCTTCTGTTGCCCCTTTGATTCGCTCTGCCTTGGTTACCCTGATAGTTTTGTCTAAACTATTGGCCAGACTGATTCCTGTTACTGCCCTGATACTATCTCTGACCTTGCTCAGTGTCAGCTGTCCTTCTGTGTCTGACACAGCTTCTACATTCTCTTTAACCACAACTTTTCCCCTACTTTTTGGGTCCAGTACAATCGCCTTTTTCAGTGCTGAAGCATAATCAATAGGCTCAATTGCCTCAAGCTACCCACGCAAATCATCACCCAATGCCATCATGAATCTTTGTAATCTCATCTCAAGTGTAGCCACATGGTATTCAGCAAACCTGGATAGTCGATTAAATTCTCTTTCAAACTCGAGAACTGACCTCTCATCCTGTCTCAAAGTTAAAAACTCCACTTCCCTACCATTCCGAACTCGCTGTGAATAGTACTTCTCATAAAAAGTCTCTTTGAACTTCTCCCAAGTAACATAAGAAGTCTGGTTCAAAGTCTTAAGTGTGGCCTCCCACCAATACAGTACATCATCTACAAGTGAATAGGTACTACAATGTACTTTCAGGTGTTTTAGCCAGTTAACAAATCCCAACGCCCTCTGAACACGTGAAATCCACTTCTCAACATCATCAGGATCCACAGATTTTCCATCAAATTCCCCAGGTGCGTACTTTCTATATTCCCTAAGAAAGCGAGCTTCAACAGTCATACCCCCCCGTTCTAACCAAGGCTCTCTGCATCTCCACATATTCAGTTTGAGGAACAAAGACTTCGTGACCAGGTAGTGGGTTCGTTGTAACATGTGGGGCTGGAGGTGCCTCTAAATCACTAGGATCGTCGAATCCTACATCATCTCCTCCAAAATGTGTAACATAGGAGTTCACCTCATTGGATGATTCAGCATCATTTTCATAATCCGGAACACACCATGGCCCCTACCGCGTCCCCTACCAAGACCTCGACCTCTACCCCTTCCACGGCCTAGCATAGCAACTGGAGGCATTCTAAAAAACAAACTAAGTTCATAAGACTCCAATAATCAATAAAATAAATTACTTTATTGACTAACAAAATAATGTGTAACTCAAGCATATTATCTTAGGATACTTGACACCAATGAGTTTCGAGGATGAAGAGTTGGATTATTATTATTATTATTATGCATGCAATGCATGCGGTCTTCAGAACCAAAAAGGCTCTGATACCCGACATTTTAAACACAGTAAATAACTCAATCAAAAAAAGTAGCGGAACAAAACTTGGGTAAAACAAATCCTTTATTAGAAAAATCGGATCAACTCGACATGTCCATGTTCTTTAATTAAATCAAATGATAACATCGAAAATAAATTCAAATCCATTCTCAAATCAACAATTCAAATAAAATACAACATTTGAAACAAAATAATTAATTAACCAAAAGTCATCAAATCCAAATAAAATTTTAATGCGACAAAGACTCGGCGCCAATTTAATAATAATTCTCCAACTCTTCTTCATTCCTCGAGATCCTCAACGTTTGCCAGCTCCTTTCCCTTTAGTACCTAAAAAAAATTATACCATCATGAGGCTACGCCCAATGAGAAAACAATTTCAATAAAAACAATATGCTTTGAGTACACCTACGATGACATTAAGTCCAAAACACTTTCACACATAGCTTTAACGCCCAAACCACACAACCTCTCATGGCTTTCATTAGACTAAATCTAATTTATTTATTCCACGTCCAACAAATTTACATCTTAATAATCTTGCAACTAAGATATCACACAATACATATCTGATTCACTATTGAATAATTCTACCCAATATGAACCTTTACATAACTCTCTACCAAGTGCGCTAACATGATAAAAGTTTTTAAAATAATAATAATCTCTTTTAAGTGGTCGAACTCAAAATGGACCTCCATTAATATTCTCTATTGAATGAGGAATCATTCAATATGAACCTTCCATGTGAAGGGATGATTTACTAAAATAGCGGAAATTTATTTAGTAAATTTATTAACATTTAATAACGGATCTATTAATATCATGCAAATTGTGATAAAAACACGAAGAACATGTAGATTCATGCTTAATTTTCGAAAATTAAAATCAAACCAAAACTTGCTTAATTTTCGAAAATTAAAATCAAACCGAAACTTACATTGAGTAAAATTGGAGAATTGGTTGGAGGTTTCTTTACAGCATCAATCCTCAGCAACACCGGATCTTCTATTCTATATCCCGATCGATCAAACGAAACTCGATTGTGGGATCGAACTTAAGAAGAAATTGGGAAGAAGAAAAATTATTTTCTTCTCATTGGCTAAGCAAAATCGGCACTAAGGGGAGAAGGGAGGGAAAGAGATTTCCAATTTTCTATGGAATTGAATTGTGTGATTTATGAATGACCCAACCCTCCTATTTATAGGAAAATAGGAATCCTAATCACATTAGGATTAATCTATAGAGATAAATACAAAAAGAAAAAAGATTATCTCTTTCCTTTATCTTGCAATTTCGAAAATGCCATAGATAAATAGGAGATTATTTTATTTTCTTTATTTTATTTATCTTGGGTAAATAAATCTATGTACTTATTTTAGGATATAATTCAAACAATTATCTCCTCCAAAATTACATGCCATGGCCGAAAATTACAATAGTAATTAATAAAAAAAAATTATAATTTATTTAATTAATTATTTTGGGCCAATCTCAATTGGGTTCATTAATCCAATTGGGCTTGAAACTCTCTCTTAAATTAATAAGTCCAACTTAATCAATTTATTTATTAATTACCATTTAAATAAAATATTTTATTTAAACAATTAATAATACTAATATTTTCTCCCGACATAATATTATCCAATTTATATTTAATTATTAATTTCCATTTAAATAATTTTCATTATTTAAATAATTAATAATAAATATTATAATTATTAATTTCCATTAAATAAACTCATTATTTAATTAATAATTTTATTGACAATATTTTATTATTAATTAATTAATTAATTTTAATTATTAATTTCCATTTAAATAAAATTAATTATTTAAACAATTAATAATTGTTAATTAATTTCAAATTATTAATTACCATTTAAATATACTCAATATTCATATAATTAATAATATTTCATTATTAATTTCATGTTTAAATAAACTCATTATTTAAACTATTAATAATGATTATATTAATTACCGTTTAAATATATTAAATATTTAAACAATTAATATTACCTATTTTAAGTAATTCGCTTTACTTAAACTTTCCATTTCTTCTACTTGATTTCGCGACTACGATATTTGGGCTAGCATAGGGACCCGATGGACCTATAGATCATGGGCTTAATAATTAGTCAATTAAGTGATTAATACATAATCAGTTAATTACTTATTATCTAACTATGAATAATTCCACTATAGATTCATAGCTGAACTCCCCTCACTATAGATGAGTTGTTGTCCATTTAGTTTATCTTTATTTATATCTGTGATATTATTCTTCACGTGGAACCCTCATAATTACAGGCGGATAAATTTACCGTTTTGCCCCTGTAATTACCGCTTTATCCTTGTGTTCCCGCTGATTCTCCAATGAAATTTATCTTTAGTCGAACTAGAGATAAGATACTTTTGTGATCAATAGAAATCGTGACGTCACTTGTTCATGTCTCGAATCAGTACATCAAGGGAGTTTCCTAAAGTTCCTAAAATGTTTAGGTATCGCACTGATACCAACAATTTATAGGAAAGTTATGAATTCCATCTCGTAAAAATGAGTTCCCAGCTACTTATCTAGTCATGTTGCCAAAACAGGAGTGTATTGAGCGTTCTTACAGATCGCTTTCAACTATGTGAATCAAATAACATAACTCCACAAATAGGAGTCCGCATTTCACTCAGGATTGAGATCTATCACGGTTGATAAACTTAGTTTGATATTCGATTATTTCTCGTAAACGGTACTAATGAGAAATTTGATCGAACATCGTGGTCCTGTCTTATACAATCAACATTGCATATGATACTTCCATTTCATGTCTCCCACATGAATGATCAGGATTCGATCATTTGTCTATAAACAAAATGCGAAGCTATCAACAGTGTTACCAGGATAAGGTTTCCAAACGTTATCTGTTTACTGTAGACACGTTTAAGTTACTCATCTCGACTTTAATCCTCTTATATGACTCGCATACTAAGTCGTGATTTCATAAGAGTAACTTAGGGTTTACTATTTGAATGTTTGATATTTATATATTTCCATATATTCCTAATATCATTAATTGAATCAATCTAGATAATATAAATAGGGGTGAAAGAAAAAACCGAAAAACCGAAAACAGGAAAAATAAATCGGGCCGAAACAGTAAAAAACCGAACCGTCCCGGTTTCCATTATTCAAAAACCGAACCAAACCGAACCGGGTAAAACCGGTTAAAATCGGAACCGAACCGGCTTCTAAAAAACAAGTAAAAATCCCATACCTCTTCCCTATTTCCATCTAATTTTTATTTATTTGTTTTATTTTATATATTTATTTATCTCTTTATTTTAATTTATATTTTATATATTTATTAATCTAATTTTTTCAACTAAGTTTTTGTTTATGTTTGATTTTTTTTTTGTTTCATCCTTCAATGTTGGAGGATTTTTTTAAAACTTAATGCAAATGACCTATTCTAGAAAAACCGGAAAGGCAAAAACCGTTCAAAACCGGGCCGGTTCCTATTGTAAACCGGACCGAACCGAACCGATTTCACCCCTAAATATAAAGAACTTATGTTTATTTATTTAATTTATTCTTAATAAATTATTATTATTAAATAATTACAAGTACTAGGACACCATTCCTAACACCATGCACATGTACACACAGTTTACAAGAAGAGGGTAGTTTACGCGAAAATGGTAATTACGCCCTTTACTACCCGATCAAGTCGATACTTATCTAAATAACCTCTTAAATTCACAACATCATCAAAATAGCCCCTTAACATCCTTATTCACTCACCCAAACCATCCTAAGGTTCATCCAAGAACTACCCAAATCAACAATCGCTAATTTTCCAAGAATTACACAAACCTGCAAATTTCGTAATCTTGAACAATAATAATATCTCAAAAATTCCAGCAGCGTTTGTTATCAATAAAAATCATATAAAACATCCTTAGAAATATCCTACACATAAACTTAACATCCAAACAATTTAATGAAACCTAGGGGCACTAAAACACATCGTTTTTACCGAAATTGCTCACTCACCTTGACTTTTCGGTTTGAATTTTTATAACTTGTTCACAACAGCCCACAACCTGCAAGTTTAAGGTCCTAAACACTTAATAAAAATATCCTAACACAAAACAAATCAAACTATGCAATGGGTTATCGAAAAAAGAAGCGAAAACAGCCCGAAATCACCCCCCCACACCCACGGTTTTGGGAAGAAAAATAAAGATAGAAAAACTATTTTGTGGTCGTTTTGGGCTGAAAAGAGAAAAGAAAATTCTATGGTTTTGATAAACTTTTATTGAAATCGGTTTGAATCAAATAGAACTTTAGGTTTTCAAAAGAATTGGCTAAGGTTTCTTTCAATTTTCTTCAAGATTCATCAAGAATGAATCTTGATTTTGATTGAAATAATAAAAATATTAAATCTGGAATTTAAAGGCTAAAATTAAATTTCTTACCTTTTTGAATTAGTGAAAACAAAATTGGAACCCAAACAACACGAACTCACTCCACGTTTTCTTGATTCCACGCTCAAATAGACGAAGGAACAACAAGATTCGAACAAAACTCACCCAAGGAGGAGATGGGGGGGGCGGCTCTAGGGAGAAAGGAGAAGAATTAAAAACCTATTTTTTCTTTTTGCTTCATGAAGACTTTCATGTGAAAAGACCCCTCCTTCCTTTCATGTGAAAAAACCTAATTTTTCTAATTTTTCATGTGAAAAGACCCCTCGAAAATAGCTGAAAACTCCCAAAACTGCTATAGAAGGTGGCTGTTTGAGAATGAATTGAAAAATAAGCTTCAGCCCTTTTTAAATAAGCTTTAGAAGTTAGTGGATAAAGTTATCCTAGAGCGATCCTCGCTGATGTGCAAGCGATGGCTTGCTTGGTTTTCTCAAGGCCTCTAAAATACGAATGAGCGACGCCTCGCTACAAATACAAGCAGTGGCTTGGTAAGCAAATTTCTGGAATTCTCAAATTGTTCAAGCGAGGCCTAGCTTGAACTCAAGTGATGGGTCGCTTGAACAATTTCTGCTGATAATGTAGTTTTTGCTTGTTTTTTTTTTAATATACAAATATCTTTCAATACCTACACAATAAGATAAAAACTAATTTAAGTAGTATAAAAACCATTAAAAACCAATTAAATTAAGGGTAATATTATAATATAAAACCATGTCAACAACAGTACTCCTATATAATTGAACATCCTCAAACAAAATGTCACCATGTTTAGATAACCTCTAAGTACTAACCATATGTGTAACAATTGGATGAGCCTGATGCATATTAATCTTGACAAGCAGATCAATAATATACTTAGCTTGGGAAATATGCAAGCCATGACTATCAAGTTTAGCCTGAATGCCAAGGAAATAGCTAAGAGTACCAAGATCTTTAAGTGCAAAAGAAGAGTTTAACTTCGTAATCAAAGTAGAGATAAAAGCATTACTTTTTGTGACTATTATGTCATCAACATATACTAGCAAAATCACAAACAGATTGTTGCAAGACAAAATAAACATAGATTGATCAGATCTTGTTGTCTTACAACCAATAGAACAAAGAGCAGTTAGTTTATCAAACCAAGCCCTAGAAACCTGTTTCAATCTATAAAGAGCCTTTTTTAACTTGCACACAAAATATGGATGTTGCATCAATAAAACCCAAGGACTGCTCCATATACACATCCTCAACTAAGGTGCCATTTAAAAATACATTATTGACATCTAACTGGCAAATGGACCACTTATGTCAATGGTAATGTTAAAACCACCATAATTGTAGTTGGTTTAACAACCAGACCAAATGTCTCATTGAAGTCAAATCCAACTAATTGATGGTACCCCTTTGCCACTAAACGAGCCTTGTATCTCTAAACTAGACCCATCCAAATTTTTCTTAATTCTAAATACCTATTTACAGCCAACCAACTTTCTGTTAGATGGTGGAGGAACACGAGACCATGTTTCTTTCTTAAGAAGAGCAGCATATTCATCATCCATTGTCGCTTTCCAAAGAGGGTCATTTAAAGCCTGTTTGGTATTGGATGGCTTCTTTGATGTTAGAACAATTCTAGTTTTAGAGATACCATACTTTCCTTTTATAACCATGGCATATGAATTCTGAATTTTTGAAGTATTAACAGAAGATACCATAAGTGATGGAATAATGTCATTATTAGTAACCAAAGGGGCTACTGCCAAAGGTTTGTCACTAGTATGTGAAGGTCCAGGATCATGAGATGGAGAATGACTATTCTGTAAATCAATACATGTAGAAGAACTTATCACATTTGGAACTGATAATATTGTAGATGACACTGTAGGAGTAGGAGAGATTAAGGGAGGGTTGGCTGATGGAAGAGAAAATGACATAGAAGAAGAAGGAGATGCAAGAAAAAACATTGAGGAAAAAGGAAATGTATGTTCATCAAATAGAACATTTCTATAAATATATATTCTTCCCGAAAAATCTAGGCATTTGTATCCTTTATGATTTGGACTATAACTTAGGAATAGACAAGGTTTAGATTTATAATCAAGTATGTTTGTTGTATGGTCTTAAATCTGGAAAACACAAACCGCCAAAAACTCTAAAGCTAGTTGATAAGTGTATGAAAATGCACTTAATTTGTGCTTAATTGTAAAATAAATTAATTTATAATTTAATATTTTCATGGATTTAATTGAATATTTTGAAATATGAAAATATTAAGTTTTAATTTGATTTATTAATTTTTGTAGGTAAAATATTATTTTTGGTGGAAGTTAGAATTTAATTGTTGAAGAAAATACAAAGGAAAAACAAAAAAAAAAAGGCTTTTAAATCATAATTTCCATTTGAATGACACGTGGCACGCATGGATTCGTCTTCAGAAATGGGCTCACCGTACAGCTGCGCCGCACCGGATCCGATTCGCTCCATCCAGTCGTTCATTGACAAGTGGCGAAGAAAAAGAAAAAAAAAAGCGCCCCTGTCCGCATGCATCAGCATGTCAGCTTCAGCCAATCTTCGAGCGCCACGTGGCACTTGTCCATTAGGCTATTTGAATTCTGACGCGTGGGCCAGCTGTTTTCCCATCAGATTTCACTTCCTACAATTCCTCCCTTCCTCTCTCCCCAATTTACTCCAATTTGTATTAATTCCCATTTATTTTCAGATTTTATATTTAATTTTTAAGATGCAATTTTGGGCCCTCAACTTGTATAAATAGGGCCCTTTGCCACTTCGAAAAACACACCCTTCTTCCCCCTAATTTTCTTTGCAATTTTAGTTTTTCATTTCAATTTTCTCTTTAGTTTTTGTTAGCATTTTCATACTTTCTTTTTAGAATTTGTGAAAATATTAAGCAATTTAGGCTAGTTTTATCTGGTAAAGTGTAGGAAGAATTTTATGTAATGCAATTTTATTTATAATTTTGATTCAATTTTGTTCAAGTAATTCTCAATTTTAAGTAAATTTCAATTTCTCCATCTTTTTCTTTATTTCTTTGTTAATATTATTGTAGTGTTAAATTTCATATAAATCTAGTCATGCTCTTTTTATGTGCGATTTTAACAATATAATTCTATTGATAATTTCTTTATTTTATAAAAATCCTTTACTACATTATGACTTGTTATATTGTCGATTTTGGATTTTTATATGATAAATAACATGTTCTTAATTTGAGAAATTGATTTATTTAAATACATTTGAAAATATTTTTTGTTCTTTATTTCTAAATTTTCCGATTGATTATTTGGGATGTGAAATTTTCAATTGAGATATATGAATCAAAATTATATCTAATTTTGTAAAACATAAAAGGATTCCTACACTTAACCAATTCCATTATTAATTTCTTTTTAAATAAATTTTTATCATTTATTTACACAATTTCCAAACCAAAATTCTCAACCCATCTCTCTTTTTCTAACCTTCTTCTCCTTAAATTCTTATTTGATCATCATCTCTCCGTGGAATCGACCGCCCATCTAAACTACAATCGACCGCTTAGCATTTGCACATTTTGGGCGTAATCACCAGTGTAGTCAGGTTTAGTCTTGTATAGTTTTTCTAAAGAAGTATAAATCTCAATAGACGTTCTTTCTTAGAATTTGGGGATGAAATAGACATAAATAAAAATTCATAACCAAGTAATATTTATTATTCAATATTCGAGAACGAAAACTCAATGGTCAAATAGAAACAAAACAGAAAACTATGGGAAAAAATATTTTTTACTCTATAGATTTGAAGGGAAATTGGGCTTATTGAACTTAAATTTGATTGACCTTGTGCACATAGGAAAGTACATTTGTAGTCTTACTCTTACCAAAAAAAACCTCAACACTCTTTCTCTAGAAATTTTCTCCCTCCCATCTACAACAAAACTTTGATTCTTACCATAAATGTAATACAAATTCTTGTTTATTTTCAAGTTTTATCTTTTACAATTTTTTTCGTAGATATAAGAAAATTTTCAGAAAAAAATTTCAAGATTGGTTCGAGATTGAAGAATTTGATATGAGTTTTGGTTCGATATAATTTTGGTCTGAGATTGAACCGAGATTGCAATTTTTAATACTATTTTTTCATTTACACATTTGCCATATATATATATAAGAAATATTCACATGAAAAAAATTCCAAGATTTGTACAAGAATGAAGGATTTGATATGAGTTTTGGTCCGAGATTGTATGAGTTTTGGTCCGACGTTGGCCCGAGATTGGACTGAGATTGTAGTTTTTTAAATACTATTTTTTCTTCCCACTGTTTAATTGTAGGCGAGGCGCTAGCTTTAATATTTGATATAAAGAGTATAGAGAAGTTCGACATCACTTCTGCATAAATTTTATAAACAAAAACATTATATCATATGATTCTTCTTGCTTCCCATTGTGAAGAGAGTTTTGAAATTTGACAGTAGAAAACAAAACAAGAAGAAAAAAGAAAATATTCAATGAATGAGAATGAGAATTGAAGTTTGAGAGGGAGATATATATAGAAAAAATATATGATAGAGTTCTATCTGATTTTCCTAATTTGAGACTCGTTTTTGTATCTGTTTTTCTACTCTCTCGTCAGTTTCCAAATATAAGAACGTGATGAAATTATTTTTAAATTATTTTTTGGTAAAGCTTTTTTTTTTCTTGTAAAGAAATTTAATTAATGTAATCTTGTATAAACCTTTTTTTTATTGCTTTTAGAGCATATTTTTTTAATTAAATTTTGATCATTTAAACTCATACAATTATTTTCTTAATAGATAATACTACTAATCAATTTAATCCTTTTTACGTCATAAATGATTTTAAATATAATTTTATTAATTTTAATTTTGAAAAAAAAAATATTCGCATAAATAATGTTTGTGACATATAAAAGATCAATGTATTTCGAATATATATATATATATATATATATATATATATATATATATATAAATTATTGTTTTAACAGGAGAATTATTTTAGTCTTGCAACACTTATATTAATAATTTTAATTTAGAAAATGATTCAAAATTCCAATATTGGTCCGAGATTGAAGGATTTGATATGAGTTTTGGTCTAAGATTGAACCGAGATTGCAATTTTTAATACAGTTTTTTCTTTTACAAATTTGCCATATATAAAAAAAATAAATTACGAGAAAAAAGTTCAAGATTTGTCCAAGAATGGCGGATTTGATATTAGTTTTGGTATGAGATTGATATGATATTCGTATTTGGTACAAGATTGTAAGGGTTTTGGTCTGATCTTTGCCCAAGATTGGACCAATATTATAATTTTTGTAATACTATTTTTTCCTCAATTGTTTAGCAGCAGGTGAGACGTTAGCTTTAATATTTGATATAGGGAGTATCGAGAAGTTCTTAAGTAAATGGGATGTTGAAGGCAACACTTCTGCAGAAGAACCTTCAAATTATTCCACCCATAAAATATCGATGAAGGACAATGTTTTGAAGAAAACAGAGCAACCTGCTATGTTGAATTTTGTCATAGCCTGCAATGGTGACTGAGGTGCTACACAATTTCTAATGGTAGACGCCCTGAAATCATAGTGACAATTAAAAAACAGGATCTAACATGGCTTAAAACGTTTTAGGTATGAAGTTGCATTTCAAAACTCTCTCTCATTTGCAATAGTATCTTTGTGAAAGTTCAAACTCTCATCTTGTCTTCATTCCTTGAAACAACTAAAATGCTCTATGAGTTTCCTCGGGGTAACTTCTTTCGGCAAACAAATGTTGGTTTGTCTTTCTTATTTTTTCCATTTATTCCCTCATCTTCTCCCTCATTTGGCCTGTTGTTTCACTCGGAAATGGTGTATGTGTTTATCTAATGAGATTATTTGTTATTGAGTAGGGCAATGAAGTCTATCAAGATTTTTTCAAGGAGTTTTTCAACTACAGAATTATATGAACTTTCAGTTGTTGAGACAGTTAAGGTAATTTCTTGTTTCATCTTATTTCCAAAAATTCATATAATTCTGTGTTTGAAAAGACAACTTTGACCTAATAGAACATCAAAATCTTAAACTGGAACCCATAAATTTTTACACAAAAAGACTAGATTTTTACTATGAATTTGGACACAGAAACAAACCCAAAAGATAAAGCAAGAAGTGTTGGAAAAATCCAATATATGGGACCACATATGTAATTATTAAATGTCAATGCTACCATGAGTTAGCTAAATGAAGTGATCTACTAATGTTTTAATGTTGGCTTAAGAATAAATACATAATTCCATGGATTTTAATAAACATAGATATCATATGTAATTTCTAATTTGATGAAGGGGCTAAATTAGAAATTAGAAAACTTTATCTTTTAACTGACAAAGCAGTTGCTTGGGCAATTCAAAATAGTGGTTATGGTCTCATTCCTCTGCACAATCTTAACGTAACTTCTCAACTCCATCAAAGAAGTGATTTTCTCTCTTTGAGAAAAGTATAGTAAAAGATTGCAGAAGGTCTGGAAGATCATCTTAACCCAAGATCGGTTGCTTCTACTAATGGATTCAAGTACGCTTCCGCTTTAGGTATTTGTTTCTCTTGAATTCAGTCATGGGCTAATTTTCATTCCAACAAGAAGAAGTAAAAGAATATCTTACGATTCTTCTTGCCCCATTGTGAGGAATTTGAATAATACGATGAGAGTTTCGAATTTCAAAAGTAATTTGCAGCAATTTATGGAAGATACTTACCTTCTGACCAGTAAGGAAGAGCTCCTTCTGACTTTACTACGTGTCTCAATTATATTGGATAAAGTATATTAATGCATAATAAATATATGACTATTTAATAATTACATGAGACCCACTTAATATGTTTTATCAACAAGAATGTGACACGTAAAAAAGTTAGGAGGATAATTTTATTAGAATCGTATAATACTAATTAAAGATTAATTTTTATAATATATTAATGGAAAGAAGTAATATTATCAACATATATTATTTGAAAAATGAGGCGCCTTAGGCGATCGTCTCTTTCGCCTATAGTTTTAGCCAACCTTGAATGCATGAACACCCTTATAATTAAAGAAATGGTAATTATACTCATGTAGTTCATAAGGATACTAAAATTTAATAATTTATTAATTAGTGAGAAGATAAATACATTGAGGAAGGATAAGAAAAATAGATGAAAAAAAAGTAAGTGTTAGAAAGAAGCGTTTCAGAGAAAAAGACGAGCCAAGCGAAATGATAAGGTCGTGTCGAATAGATGGCCTATGAAGATGATGGAAGAATATGGATATTGGCGAGAAGATAATGAACCGGTATTGGATGATGTAGAAGAAGAAAAAATAAAAAATAAGTGTTAGAAAGGAGCGTTTTAGAAAAAAATACTGGGTCAAGCAGAATGAAAAGATCATACAGAATTATGTCATTTAGGTAAAAATGGAGAATGATTTGTTCGTAGGCATATCCATGATATTATATTTATTTTTTTCCTTTTTGTATATCGCAGCAGTAAGGGATTCACCAACACGAGCATAGCTCAACTGGTTAGGCACTTGCTTACTACCCATGAACTCGAAGGTTCGAGTCTTCCCTCCCCCAACAATGTATCATTATAAATTTACTCTATATTGTGTTGGTTGGACTCCCTCTTTTGTTGTATAAACGGGATAATATAATCTCTTTTTTTTTATTTCTATCGAGAAAAGAATATAATCAATTTTAAGATATAGAAAAATGAAAAAAAAAATCATTAAAATTTAAAATATGTGAAACACATGTATAAATAAACAGGAAATTTAGGTAAATTGACCTCTAAAATCCACAACTAATGGTTATTGACCTCCATTCTCATATTAACCTTTTTTGACCTTTTGATGATGTCAGTTTGGTTTGAAATATCAAAATAACCCTTCTCTTCTCCTTCTCCAACTCTCCACTCAACTTATCACTTCTCCATTGATCTTTCATCTCACTTCTCTTCCTTCAATCTCTAGTGGCGGCGTTAACGACGAAATACGACGAATACTATACATTCAAAAGGTACGACGGATTCTCGAAGGAAGGAGATTTCGAAATCCATGGAACGACCGGTCCGGAATTGTTCACAATTTTTTTTTTAATTTAGTTATGGATTCCGGTCTGGAATTCTTCACAGTTTATTTTATTTTTTATTTTTTTAATTAGTTGTTTATTTTATTTTATATGTGTTTTTTCAGTTAAAAATGTCTACGAGCAATGATGATGTGGTGTTTATAATTCTTTCCGATAAACATTTTTATTATATCCTCAGTTGTTTATCACACTTAACGAAAACTGTTAGTTTGATTAATAGTGTTCTTACTCCTCATTAATTAGAGTTGTTTAAAAACACAAGCATTGGTAGGTTGATTGATACAGATTTGATCTTTAGTGATCCACTTATTCCACAACCGATAAAAATCTGACTCAAGATATGCTTTGGCTGCAATGAAGAATATAGGATCGATTGCATATCATTTTTGAATTTAGCAGTCAGATTCATACTCACATGATGTATACAAAACCCATGTATCGCATGAGGGAATACAGACGCCACGGAATTCGTGATGCTTTTGTTTCTATCATAAATAAATACCAAATCATCAACATCACCAATTGCACTTTTTAGTTTTTCCATAAACCACGACCATGACTAATCGTTCTCCTTATCTACGATGCCAAAAGCAAGTGGGTAAATTTGATTATTACCGTCCAAACAGACACTGACTAATAATGTACCCCTATATTTTCCCTTCAAAAAATGATCCATCAACAGCAATAACCGGGCGCATGCAACTTAGGAACCCTCTAATGCAAGGACCCAAAGGAAAGAAAAAATATTTAAAGTGACGCTTTTTTTCAAGTTGAAGGTATTATACGGTTCCTGGATTTGCAATTTTCAGCGCTTCACAATATCAACTTAGTAAATTAAACGATTCTTCTGGTGATCCTCTTACCAATTCATATGCGTCCTCTCTGACACGTACGCCACACATTATCATAACTTATATTAACATGGAACTCTTTACACATGTCATTAATTATATCTTTCGGCCTATACTGATGGCCAACATCTTCAACTCTTGACTTTATTATATCTTATATGACCCAACTTCGAACTTGTCTGTGATCATGATTCAACACATCAAGCGAACAACTATGAACATCTACAGACTTGGTAATTCTAAATATTTGTGACCCTTTCAAACAACTAACTCGTAAACTCCACTTGCAATTTTTATCAATACATCCCACTAAGAACAAAGTTTTGGTCGACTTTTTCACTCTAAATTCTTTGTTTATTCTCATCACTGCGATGAACAGTTTCATGGAAAAAAAAATACTTCCCTCTGCAAACACATTCCCCATAGAATTTCCATATGAAATCATATCCATTGAACTTGATGTATTCTTACTTGATGTATTCATATTGACTGTTTTTTATGAACTTTACACTTTCCTTTCTTAACACAATTTTCGGTGTATATTGAACCATAATCATCTCTCCATTCTAGAATATTAGACTAGGGAGGTAAAAACTGCATTTGTGGCCAAAATTGGTCATCCATGAAGGGGGCCTTATCACTAGCTAAATCACACGGACCAATGTTCTCATCTATTGGTGGAATAGTTGATGAGTTTCGATTGTCATTGGCTACGTGGTTACTACCGAAACCAGACGCAATATACGGATTGAATCCTATATTCCGTTCACTAATCACATCTTTTGGCACACTTGATATATACAACGGAAGTAGAGATACATTTTCACCCATTAAGAAAAAATTTAAGTCGTCATCGTCGTTTATGTCGCATGGAGGGGAGTTTGTAAATGCACTTGATTTTGATATTAAACACTTCAGGATCAATTTTGGCAGCTGCATACACTAGAACTAGAAAATCTTCGTACGTTATACTTTTACTTACATCTATTCCTTTAGTATTACCGCCTATATACGTGTTGTCATTAGTATTTCATTCTCTACCATAACGAATAAATATTCTTGTCATTGACATCCTATAAAATAACAAAAACAATAAAAACAATAACATATTAGTGAATAAAAAAGGTGAAATTTCAAATTTCGGGGCCAAAGTTAAAAAACTGGTCTTAATTCCGGGGCAAACGTTAAACCCTAAACCGGTCCTAATACAGGGGCAAAATTTCAAATTCCGGTGCAAAATTTAAAGAACCAGTCCGAATTTCGGTGTAAACTTTCAAAAATTGGTCCGGATTCCGAGGAAATTTCAAATTTCAGTGTAAAATTTAATAAACCGGACCGAATTCCGATGCAAAAAATAAAAAATCTGTTCCAATTTCGGTGCAAACTTTTAAAATTTGGTCCGGATTCCGGAAAAATTTAAAATTCATGTACAAATTTTAAAAAACCGGTCTGAATTCTGGTGCAATTACAAACTATTAAAATCAGGTCTAGATTCCAGAGCAAAATGTAAAAACCGGTCTGGATTCCGAGGCAATTTCAACTTTCAGGGTAAAAATCGGATTTTGGAGAAAATTGTCAAATTTCAGGCAACCCGGATTATTATTATTTTTTTCAAAAAAATTGTTTGAAAATAAGAGATAACTTTTCGTACCTTGTAATGATCAAAGGCTTGAATAATGGAGAGATTAAAAAGAGGGTTTATGGTTGAATACTTTTCAAATGCTTGAATAATTGAGAGGTTGAAAAGAGGAATGATGGAGAGAGTTGAAAATTTTAGAGAGAGAATAAAATTACAAAGTGAGAGGGTTGAATATTAGATATATATATGTTTAAAGATAAATAAGAACTTTCACAACAATATAATATCATCAAAGGGACAAAAAAGGTTAATATGAGAATGGAGGTTAATAACCATTTGTTGTGGATTTTGGAGGTCAATATACCGCAACGGTAAGAGATTCGCCAACACGAGCATAGCTCAACTGGTTAGGCACCTGTGCACTTCCTATGAACTCGAAGGTTCGAGTCTCCCCTCCCCTCCCCCAATAATGTATCATTATAAATTTACTCTATTTTGTGTTGGTTAGACTCCTCTTTTGTTGTATAAACGGGATAATACAATCAAATTTTTTTATTTCTTTTGAGAAAAGAATATAATTTTAAGATATAGAAAAAATCATTAAAATTTAAAATATGTGAAACAAATGAATAAATAAACAAGGATATTGAAGTTTGAACCATTTCTAAATTTTCCCATTCCGACGGTGAGCTGCCGGACGAGTGCGGAGCAATGGCGGCGTTGCAGTCAGTATTCGAAGCCGGGAAGGTAAAAGCAGAGTTCGAAAAAGCTTCAATCAACTCCTCCTTCATCCCCATCATTTGGAAACATTTACTTCAAAACCCTAACATTCTCTTCCACAACGATTTCTCCGAATTTCAATGGGAGAAAGCTGTGCCTTCGCTTCCTTCAGCCGCTTACTCCTTGCTCAAATCAAAATTCAAACCTCTTACTTCCACGGTTCATTCTGTCCTCGATTCCACCGATGAAGTTACCACTAAGCTCCTCATCAAGCTTCAGGTACCTTCCGTTCCTCGTTCTCGTTCTCTTTTTTAGAGTTTTGTTTAATGTTGGAAATCTGGATAATTTGAATTATCAAAGTTCAAGTTGTCAGTTTATATTGATTAGCGCGGTTTTCATGTTAGGAAAATAGACCCCCCTTTAGAATCTCTACTACATTGTTGATGTTGTCCAATTTTAGACCTAAATTCGTATGATTTTACTTTTGGGTAGACCACCCCATATCTCTTATAACATACGATCATTCGAGTTATAATCAATGTGAGATTTTGATCATAACCCGGTCGGCCATGATTGTTTTATTTTGAAATGTCTTTCATGTGTTTATATATGTGAAACGTTATTGATTTATGTGCTTTTTGTGTGTTAGAATGGAGAGTTTGTGGAGGCTGTTATTATGAGATATGATAGTCGTCTAGGTAGATATGGCGGTGAACCCCGTCCAGGTGGTCCGCGGTCTACACTTTGTATTTCTTCTCAGGTATTTTTTTTCTTCATCTGCATTGCTAGCATCCTTGTTTTTTTCTTTTTTTTCTTTTTAGCGCTTGGAAGTTTACCTTGTAAGTCTGTGTGTGTGCGTCTGTTCCCAGGTTGGCTGCAAAATGGGTTGCAGTTTCTGTGCGACTGGAACGATGGGATTCAAAAACAATCTTACCGTAGGGGAAATAGTTGAGCAATTGGTTCATGCCTCCCGTTTGTCTCAGATACGCAATGTTGTTTTCATGGTGATTTTTCTCTCCATCTCATTTGTCAGAATATGTAGTGTAGTTACAGAATCCCTGCTATTCCTTTTTTGTGGCTTTCTTTAATGTCATCATTCTTAATGAAAATTGCTTTCATCTTTATATATATAAAACAAGATTACATATTTTTTACGTTTAGTGATGGAGCTCATAAATTAATGCACAAATTCTCCTTGGTGGATACCACCTTGTGATTTCACTTTAATATTATGTAACTTCTTCTACTCAGCATTGCCTCAAAATATTTATTCTACTGAGCACGGTATGAGCATCCTTGGTGGATGTCTAAACGGTGTTAGTTCTCCTTTACATGGAGACTTTTTTTTTGTCCAAAACTTGCAAGGTTCATTTTGAAAATTGAAATAATACCCTTTTATCTTCATAATGAGAAGGATTTTTTTTCCCCACTATTATTAAGATTCTGTTACTTGCTTCAGGCTGAGGGTAAATCTTAGTTAAACTGTGATTGCTGGGATAAATATTGAGAGGTAGGAGTGGATATATTATATTAAGCATGAAGGCTTCAGCATTCGGCTGGAGAATGGCCACTGGTTCTTCTTGTTTGTCTCTCGCAGCCAATCCTCTAAACTTGATTTCTTCTATCTTGTTTTAAGAAAGGATGGAAAGAAACTAGACAAATGGAAGAAGTATGCTCTCTTGTCTAAAGGATGATATCTAACTTTCATTCAATCTACCTTATCTAGTATCCCAATTTACTTCCTTTTTCTTGTAAAAAGCCCTCCAAAATTAGTGGTCATATTTAATAAAGTTTATAAACTTATGTTGGGCTACAGAAGGTGTTGAACAGGGGTAGTAATCTTATTGGTTGGATTACCATGTGTTATGATCAAGAAGAGGTGACTGTGGCTTGGGCTATTGGAGGAAAAAGGAACATCATGCTAGTTTGTAAATGGGTGTGGTGTTTTCTAGGGGTGCATTGGAACCACCGGAACCACATGAAACTGCCCGAAACCGAACCATTTGGTTTCGGTTTGGTTTTACAATTTGGAACTGAATGACTTTCGGTTCGGTTCTGATTTGTTCGAGACAAACCGAAATCGAACTGATAACATAATATATTTTTATTATTATTCAAAATAATAATATTATTATTTTTTCAACCGAGTATAAACCAGAACAGTTGGGAACCGAACCGGTATGAAACCGATTCTTGATGAAAATTGTGACCGATAAGGAACCGAGAACGGAACCGAAAATCGATTAGAAATGGTTCGGTTAGAAATTGGGTCTAACTCATGTCGGTTTCGGTTCTTCTCTTTTTACTTTTCCAAAAGAACTAACACTGTTTTCCACTTGAAGCAAACACTTTTTTTTAAAAAAAAATAATAATAAACAATGCTTTTTCATTGATATATGAATTAGCCAAAAGGTTGCCAAAAAAAGTTACAAAAAATCCTTCAAATTGGAGGCAGTAGTAGAGGGAGCATAATTACAATTTTATGGAGTGGACTCTTCCTTTTTTGCTCTCTTTCATACTTATCATATATCATTGAAAAGTTTCGTGGAACTCTTTTTTATCCGTGTAATTACTTTTAGAGGTCCTCTCAACCTCGTGTACATTCTTTTATTTTAATAAATTTGTTGTGAATTCTTCTAAAATTGAAAAGTTTCGTCTCTTATTAAAAAAAACTGAAATAATGTATCAGAAAAGTACAATTTTATGGACAGATGCAATGGTCACTGTGAAACTGCATGTTATAGGAATTAGAATACATTTTCAGGCTTATTTTGAGCATTCAACTCTGATGAGCTCCTCAAGTATACATTTTCTTTCTTTCTTAGTAGATTGTGAGCGTTTTGTTGTCCTCTGTTTCTTTTTTTACAAGTAATTGCGTGATTCATATTTTACTATCGTTGTCCTACAACTTTTTTTCTGTTTCCAAAATAACTTTATTTTACATTTTGATTTTATTATTTTGTCAGGGAATGGGAGAGCCATTGAATAACTATTCTGCCTTAGTGGAAGCTGTTCGTGTCATGACAGGCTCGCCATTCCTATTGTCTCCTAAAAGAATTACCGTGTCGACTGTATGTACTCAGATTAGCCAGTTTTTATTTCTATGGCGCTTAATTTTAGCTTGTTTGAGTGTAACATGTTAAACCTTTTGTGACGGCTCAACTTTCTGTTGATTTTTTTCTTTCTATATCTATTAATATTTTTTTTCCCAAGAAACACTTGTGTGGAAATTGAATTAACTGGTAGGTTAGATAACAAAAAAGACAGGATTTGTCATAAAATAGTAAGGAATTTTTTTACTGATTTACTTTGCTAGGTGAGTCAATTTTAATCTTACTGTTTTAGTTTCATTAGATTGAACCCAAACTTGAATAAGTGGTGATATTAATATCCTCCAAACGAAACTATAAAACTTCCTAAAAGCCTACCAACCCAAAATCCAGCCAACAAAACATCTAAAACCCAGTCAAAAATGCTTAAATCCAACCACAAAGTCACCCAAATCCAACCACAATTCGAGCAACTGAAAAAAGTTCAACCCTTTGCACCATAATGTCTAAATCCAGCCCAGAAATAAATCCCCAAGCAAACCACAAAAATAGTCTTGTCTAGTAACAAAAACACCACACTTAATCACAAACCTCCAAAGAATAAGCATCTCAACTCATTTTATCATTTATTGAACTTCAGGGTTTAATGTGTATATTTCATCAAATATTGTTGTGTCATGTGTGCTATTTGACTGTTAAAAACTAAAAGGAGGTGAGTAATCAAGGCCTGTATTGTCTTATTTGTGCAGGTTGGGATTATTCATGCTATAAAAAAACTGCATGGTGATCTACCAGGATTGAACTTAGCTGTTTCCTTGCATGCACCTGTTCAAGATATCCGTTGTCAGATAATGCCTGCAGCACGAGCTTTTCCTTTACATAAGCTTATGGATGCACTACAAGAATATCAAAAAAAGAGGTTAGGTAACATTCATATTTGCTTCTGCTGAAGATAGTTGGGAAGCTTCATGGCCCTTGAACTTAAAATTACCGCATGACATTGGTTTCAGTCAGCAAAAGATATTGATAGAGTACATAATGCTTGATGGGGTGAATGATGAAGAGCACCACGCCCACCAACTTGGGAAATTGTTAGAGACGTTCCAAGTGGTAAGCTTTCAAATTGGACAAGGTTACTTTTTCATGTTAAAATCTCAATATTAATCCGAATTATGGATGTTGAAACACTTAATTACATAACTATGCAATTGTATCACCTGATATGCTTTTAGTATCTGTTTCCTATAAAAAAAATGCTTTTAGCATCTGTGGTTGCTTAGCAACTTTGATCTGACTATTTAGTCCTGGCTAAGCAGGTTGTGAACTTGATACCATTCAATCCTATTGGTATTTCAAGCCGATTCAAAACCAGTAATGATGAGAAAGTTTCATTATTCCAGAAAGTTCTTCGTGGTACCTATAACATTCGCACAACAGTTCGTAGGCAGATGGGTCAAGATATTAGCGGTGCATGTGGGCAGCTGGTGGTCAGCCTGCCTAACAGAAGCTCGACAGATAATTTAGTTGACATTGAAGATATTTGTCGCTGATGTAGCCAAGGTACCAGGTGAGATATTATAGGTATTAGTACTTATGTTTGATCAGATATTTATTGGTAAATATTTTTATGATCCCTTTCTACACTTTACTTCTTGTAGAGTGCTAGAAAGATATCCAAATCCCTCAGGTTTTCATTGGTGCCAGAAATCTTGAAGTGCCTCCTTAGTTATATGAAAGTTTTGTCCTCTTTTTGTAGATCAGACTCCGTAACCAGTCCCTTAGCTTGCAGAAAAATTGTCTATTAAACTTGGTTTTTTTTTTTAAAAAATTTCTAATGTTGTCCTTGGCTGTTTTAGCTGTTTGAGAATTTGCCTTTGTGAAGGATTTGCTGGATACTTTCTTTCTTTTCCTTTTTCGTTTTCAATATTAGAACCGCCTTCCAACAGTACTCATTGGCATTGATGTTTGTTATTGCATTCTTGTTTTAATTTATAGGGAAAATCATGTTGGAGTTCCAAGTTATATGTTGCGCTACTTATTTCAAGTTTTCAACTGTTGATTAAGAGCTGTCACTGGCTTGGTGAGTCTCGAGGTGGAACTGGAAGCGGAGCATCGGATTTAACCTCAAAGCGAATGCAGACTTTTTGAAAGTATAATAATGCATACGATAAGAAAGAGTCCAGGATGGCATTGTTCAGGGGTAAAAATGCCCATGAATCTTGAATGATTTTGTGAAGAGGTTTTGTTTCATTTGTGAATTGTAAGTCTGGATGTTATTGTGCTAGTTCATGATACTGTTAGCTATATAGTATAAGCTTAGAGAAAATATTATGTTTTCTCATTAGTGATAATACAATTAACAAATAGCTAAAGAAATCGAATATAAGAGGGATTTTTTTTTTTTTAACTTAGTTGAGTTGGGTCGTCAAATAGTCGTCATGCCTCCTTGGGCTTCGTAGGTTGCCAAGTAATTTTTAAACTAATGAAATAAAACTTCAAGTAATTTTTAAATCATTTATATTTTTAAAATTTGATCAAGATTTAATTAAAATAAGTGGATAGTAAAAAGAAGTTTGTTATGAATAAGTTTTTAGTTTTTTATAACAAAATTGTAGTCCAAATTGAAGTGCTTTATTTAAAAATGTGTTTTTAAAGAGAAGTTATTTATAAGGTGGCTATCAGAATGTGACTCCCCACTTATAATAATTGTAATTTGTATGTACAAATGAGATTTTTACTCATGTAAATGATGGATCTCTTCTATTAAAACAACATAGACAAATGTAAAGGTTTTTAGAGGGGAGTTACAGTAACAGCCTCATTTAATAATTTCTTATATTTAAGTGTTTTTTTAATTTTTAAAAAGCAATGAAACTTCATAATGATTTTAATAAGTATTTTGTACTCACTCAAAATATTTTTATGATGTTAAAAATAATTCCAAACACATGGAAAATCTTTGAATAACTTTTCCTATTTACTATTCATGAGTAGCATTTTTCATCCACTTTCTTTACAATATTTTAATGATAGGATCCCTAACCTCTCCAACTCTCTATTTATAATCACTCCTTTTAACAAACTCTCATTATTTACTTGTCATTCCTAACAGTTCATGATTCTTTATGAAAGTAGCGTTTATCATAATTAATTTGTTTTTGAAAAAAAAAAACCTGTTATCCATGTTGCAATTGGGAAGGGAAAATTGAAGACAATGGCTAAATAGTTCTATAGAAACCTGAAATTTGAACACTCACAAGCTTTATAATTACAAAACAAAGTAATAATTATTTATTAACACATGCACTCTGTACAACATTCACTAATATACAAACTTATGATGTTTATACAAATAAATTGAAAAATTAAATTACAAACAAATGGGGTACTTTCCAACTATAATACTAAAAGTTCTGATTGCTCTTGACAAAGAACAAGTCAATTGGAATGTGTTTCATTTCTTTTGGAGTTGACTTTTGCTTTTTGTGTTTCCTTTCACTTGACAGCTGATTCTTCTTGGAAATCCTGTCAAGTTCGCGTCTAGTTAGCTAAGAATCAATAATGAAAAATAAACAAAAATGAACAAATAAATGCAGAATAATCTGCAAACTTTCTAAAACTTAAATCGTCCGTCCTGGACATTCAGCGTAAGCTTGCTTAACCCAGTAACACAGTTCACCAGATTTTTACTTGAGATTTGATATATATATATATATAACAAGAAACTAACTTCCAGACAATCCATAGGGCACACAAAATGAAAAATTACAAGAGTCTGAATTACTATGGGTCATCAAAGAACACAAAATCAGTAAAAAAAAACTTATTAGTAGTATCCAGAGCAAAACATTGTTAGAAACAAGAATCTTGTTCACATCAACTATCGATTCACTTTTAAATGATTCCAATCATAGTACTTTAGTTTCTTTCTATTAGATTCCACTAGACAAGCCAACCGGGAAGAGATTGATTAGTGGACACAGTAATTGACTCGGTTGTTGTTAAAACAAATTTTCAACTGGATCCCTACAGGATTAGCATTACCTTCGCATTGATGTAGGGGTTCTGGAACGAAAGCCAGATTCCTCTTCCTGAAGTTTCTCAGCAATGTGGAAATCGATGTGCTCTTGTCTTTCGTCAACAAAAGTCACTGGCAATTCAACACCACAAATTGTACATTTGTAGTCATCTATCCACCAAACATGTCCACTGTCATCTCTGACTTCCTTGACAGAATTTTGGGTATCCACGTTATTTTTGTAATCGCCTTCAAGGTTTCCAGGAGAAGAACACTCTCCTAGTACTTGTGAGACTAAAGCCGCAGAGGAATTAGAAATGATTCCCGTAGAATTAAGATTTTCCACCTGCACATATTGCAGCCGTTTTTAATGAGTTTATAATTCAATACACTCAACATAATGCATTTCAGTTTTCTTTTGGCTTAACTCTCTATTAACAAAGGAAGATGATAATCCTCAATCCAATCTTTGGTCTGGAAATATACCTGGTCAGTACCAACGTTGCTCAGAATATTCTTAAATTTCTCTGACTCATCAGCATCACTACTAAAAGTACAGTTACTGTCACCAGTATTTAATACACCGTGTACAATTCTTGGATCACCATAACTTTGATGGTGAGCTTCACTGGTATTGATGTATCCATCAATGTCAGTGTCATTGACGAAGCAGTGATCACTTGAATCAGAGTTTAGGGAGCAACCATCACCTACACCCTTTCTAATAGCATCATCACCTGATAAAATGAATCCAGTAATAGTTCTTTGTTTAGAATCAGATCCAGCAATGGCCCTGTCTTCATTGAATTGAGTTATCCGCAGCCCTGAAGTTAATAAAATTCTTCTTTACAATCTAAATATTACATGATGCAACATCGAGAATTCCAAAGTCTACTCTTTCATATGTAAAACACGCACATGAGATCTACATAAGTGAATATAGACTAAATTAATTCATCACTTCTTTGCATGGAAACAAACTGAAAGATCAAGAACGAACCAATTAATCTCACAGAAACAGGAAGTTCAGCCTTTAGCAACTTTGTTGCATGCTGTAAGATGTCTGTGCTGGAGCAAATATATTTTTGCAAAGTTACAGCTCTGGTTCTAACCTATAGATTTTTAAAAGGGTAAGTTCAAGCAGTAAAATCTAATTGGCATTCCTTTGCATAATAATAATAATGTGAGATAAGAATTTCCCTTTCTTTAAAATAAGAATTGAGGTAATATAAGACTGATATTGAAGTAATAGAAGATCTTTTAAAAAAATGGAGAACATCACTCTCATTAAGAGGAATGAAAACCAGCTTTATGAAACATAAGCTCAGACCATACAGAAGAGCCACCATAGATTTAGCACGCTCAGTCCTCTGAGCACCATGACACGCTTAAGGGTTTTCATTTCATTTTAATTATCTACTTTTCTTTCTTTTAAGAAATAGAAAGAAAGACATAAAAGCCTATATTTTTAACAATATCCGGTTCATAATACTATAACTTTATTTTTTAAGAAATAGAAAGAAAGACATAAAAGCCTATATTTTTAACAATATCCGGTTCATATTACTATAACTTTATTTTTTCTATGTATAAAATTTTCTTTTTTACCTTTTTATTGTGTTTTACACCCAAAAAAATCCTCGCGTGTGCTTTAAAAACACTATGAGCCACAAAGGAATAAATGCAAGAAAGTGCTCCAATTGTTTGAGATCAAAAGGCAAGAAATTCACAAAAATAAACTAATGGAAGATTAAGAAACTATAAAAGAAAATAAAGAAATAGGAGATAAAGAAAGAAACTAAGATTTTTTTTTATAGAGAGAAGGAGCCCCTTTCATTAAGGTAATGAAAGAAATAACATAAAGAAAGAAACTAAGAATGATAACTTAACCAACAAGAGTTGAACTTGGTCAATTTTCAAATGTGAGCAACTTCAAAAGAATTCATCAGTTCAGGATGTAAGGATTATAAAATCTTTACACGTTCCTTACCAAAAAAAAATCCATGTTACAAATGTCATTTGCTTCTACATTATGCAATCTGAGCAGATTAGTCAGTCGGGATTCAGGAATAAGATGTACCTCAAAGGATGCAGTTTTTAGTTTAAGAGTAAGTGTTCGCCCGCAAAGACGTTCTTTTTGCATGTCCATAGATAGCATCTCTGCGAGATCAGCTGCAGTTCATACAAAGTTTACAAGGTCACTGAACAAAATAAAATAAAATTAGCCAACATTCAAGACAGCATGATCCTTGGAAAATTGATAGGGATCTTTTAATAATCTGAGAGACAATAAAGTAGTACCAGATCAATTTACCTGATCCCAAAGTAGAATGAACTCAGATTCAAGACTGGAAAATTCTAACTAATCTTGCCAAAGTTGAGAACACAGTAGAACCAAAACAGAACTATTCAAACTAACAATCTTCTAAGTAATGACCAAAATGTTGAAATCATCATTTATGTGATAAGAACCAAACTGATATGGGTATTGAGATAGGACGAAGATAACAAAATTGGGGAAGAAATAAGAGCCTACCTCAAAATTTTCCAACTTTAAGCTACTAGGAAACTTTACCAAATTCCTACCTACCCATAAGTATAACTCACTTTATTTATATCCACCATAACAAACCTTCCTAACAAACTCCCTCGCTAATGACTAATTTGTCCCTAATAGCAAGCTTATCACTATTCTCAAAATCTACGTCAATGGTTCAGTGATTATCCCAGGAAATTAGTTTTGGGTGCATAAAGCTAGCTCCCTTCAAGCTCAAACACCCACACATAATTCCTTTAAAAAATAAAAGTAAAAACTTATTAGCGAAAAAAGCTAACAAGAAAATGAGTGAAATAAAATATAGAACAAAGCCCCAGCCTAAGGGGGATAATTCAAACTTAATATCCGTGTAATAAACAAAGAGGATATAGCTAGAGAGAGAACTGGAATTTGAGTTTTGAGTAACATTTCAGTAGAATACCAAACTAGGTACAAAGTATTGAATGCATCATAAATAGTCACATTCCAAATGAGGATAATGAAAAGAGGAAACAATTTTACCTAGTTTCTGGTTGATTAACGTTTCATCTGTGGTGGCTGCAAATGTCCTTTCATTACTGATACTCTTTCGCAACCTCACTTGTGGGGTATCAGTGCTCCCAAGACCAAGTCCAACCGAGAGGAAAAAGTCTGCACACATAGGCAAAAGGTTATAAGATCGTGCAAAGTGTTACATTAATCAATAGATAAGAGCAGCACAAGATGGAGACATGGTAATAGGAAGAGTCCCTTCTTTAACAATTAATAAACTCTTGGTTTGAGTAACATCCACAATTGTATTATGAAAAGAACCTAAACCATAAGGGAGGTCCATCTCAGTCACACATGCTGCTCTTGTCAACCACAGACTATTGAAGTATATTAATTATTATAGAACATTTATTTTATCTTTTCTAAATAGCAAACAATTTTTTCCAATAGTGACCTAAACAAATACACGAGGCATCATTGATATTTCAACAAAACATATGTCAAAATGTTGATGAAAAATGGCTTCATAGCAACTCTTTTCCTTCCACATTCAGTATATATACCAACATAAAGATATCATCAACATGACTATAGAGGAAGGGTATCTCTTTCCCCTATGCCCATATCCCCATTTTTTGATATGCAGGTGACATTGCTGACATTTCCTTCCTTGGAGACTAAAATCTAGTGAACAGTGCACATTAATGTAAGCATTCAGTTCAAGGAATGATTTCAAGGAGACTTATGTTAGGTTTTCCATTAGAACATGGAAAACTGTTTGAATCACAAGTTCAGTATCAGAGAAATTCATTAATCATTTTTCTCAAAGTTTCAAACTACTTTTCCCTAAAAAGCTCCAATAGGTTTTAATTAATACACATTTTTAACATGATCAATCACTTAGCCAATTGTTACAGCAAAAGAAACTATATATGCTACAGGTGAAAATATGCTGCCTGTTTTTGCAGTAATAACAAAAAGTTACGAGTTCAAACAAATAATTTAAATAAAAACAAAAATTCAGTTCATCCTATAATTTATTAAAAAAAATAGATAAGACTTAAAAGAAAGGAGATAGAAAAATTAATAACGTATTAACAAAAATAATAAAAAGCTGCATTGATGAGAAAAAAGAGAGTTATAAATTACTTCAAGTCATCAAGGTATAAATCTTAAATGAGAAAATGAACATCTCTAAATCCACAAGTTCATTATAAAATAACTGTGGGATGCAACGCAATAGATGCTTAGGGTGCTAACCTGCTGAGGAATGAGAAAATAACGCACAGAGATGACCACCTTTTTGCAGCATCTCCGCACATGTATTAATCCCAAACGCATCCCTTAAGATATGTTCAGTGACCTTTCCAATGCCACCAATCTGAAATAATAATTTCTCCATTTCATTTCATCCTCAAAGTAAGGATTTTGTAAGGAGGTGTATAACTTGATAACATCTTTGTGACAACAATGTTGATGGCATGAATTCTATTTCCATGTAGAAGTAATGACTGCATACCTTTCTTATGGGTAGAGATGATATGAATGTCATAATAGCTATCCGGTTATTTGGTAAAATAAACTGTCCATTTGGTTTGTTAATATCGGAGCAGACCTGAGAAACAAGTATAAGGCTTGAAATTCAATTCTATTGTACAAACTGGAGGATTTGAGAGCAATATCACCCAAGCTGTCTTTTCATCCAGTACTAACCACAGAACAGAAAGGAAATGAATTGTGACTTATCTTCTTTTCATCTCCATATATCATAATACATGATAATAATTATTAGTAATTTATGGTAGCCAAAACAAAGAAAGGTTTGTATATTTCGTCCACAAGAGAAGCATATATTTGAAAACCTTGGCAAGTAGTCGGTTGGCTGCAACCCCAGCACTACATGTAAGACCGGTCTCTTCATAAATACTAGTTCTGAGTTCCATAGCAATCTACAATATAAGCAAAGTAGCAAGAGAAAATCGTCAAAATTAAACTATTAAAATGACTATGAGATACCAAAAGGATTGTCTGCACTACGTGACACTATTTGTTTCTTTCTTTTCTGAGAAAATCATAATCTCAATGTTTTTTTTTTTTGATACCGTGAGTGTCCAGGCCAGCTTACGCGCACCACGACTAATCTCACGAGACAACCTCATGACCCTACAACACTTGGCGTCGGTTCAATCGTAGGATAAATCCTAGGTAGGTGGCCAACATGATTTGAACCCAGGACCTCAAGGTTGGAAAGCAACCCCTTGACCACTAGGCCAACCCATGTTGGTTTAATCTCAATGTAATTAACTAAGGTAGCTACATGAAAACATTCTCAAATGCTGGTTCTGAGTTCTCTGGGGATTATTTAAGTAACGTAAGAAAAGATTAACATAGTACAACTTAAAGGCTAGCAATAAGACTACAACTAGAAACACCAATTTAAAAAAAAAAACCAAAGTGGATTATGTGATTACTTCTTCACTCGTAAGGCCCCTATCTTTGCAGACTTCAGTTACATCAAGGTACGCTTCATCCAGACTAGCAGCCAAGAAGTTGGGATCATACCTGTGGAATACTAAAAAACAAAAAAAGTGAATGCTAAATGATAAGCCAAAAACATATAGTATGTTTTTAAAGCTCAATGAACTATGAAGTACAACTGCTAACCTTTCCTAGTCAAATCACTGTAATAAGTATACTTTTTGAAATCATTGGGAACAAAAATTAACTCTGGACATAATCTACGTGCAATAAAACCAGGCATTGCAGCGCGAACACCATATCTTCGAGCCTAGTCCAGGATAAGTAACAAGTTATAATGTCAGTTGCCTCATAAAATTAAGACTCACCAATTCATATCATTATACATATAACTATAAGCAAACCTCATAGTTAGCAGTGGAAAGCATAGACATACTACCAACAGCCATTGGCTTTCCCTTTAATAAAGGATTGCTTAAAGTTTCAACAGCAGCATAGAAAGCATCCATATCTACATGCAACCATATCCTTGAGAGGTCACGTGTAACTTCTAGTTCCAAAATTCTTTTATCTGCAATCTGCTCACAATATAATTCATGGATAAACAGATATAACAAGGAAAAATATGAGAATGATTCAGCGAGAATCAGCACATATATTGATTAGCCTGCAATATTGGATCCCTAAATAGCTGTGCCAAAACTAGGAGTCAAATCATCCTTCACAAAGATTGAGCAGTAAACAGCCAGACCCGGTTATCTAGCTTGGTTCAGAGCTCTAATTTGTGATTACATGTGGATGTGGCACGGAGGGCACACAAAGAAATCCTATGTCTATACATACATATTCCCATTTCTGCACAAAACTAATAATTCGGTAAATTTAGAAGGACTACTGGGCAGGCTTGCAGAAATGTCATCTCAAAGGCCGTGTATCAAGGTGGCACCAAGTTACTAGTTTTAATGTAAACTAACATGCAATATGAGAATAAAGAGAAGGAAAAAAAAGAGAGAGGTGGAGACAGACAACTACTCCAGCCTAATTTGGCAATTGAAGAGAGAGAAACCTCTCTGAGGAATGCAGATCTACATATAGACTCAACCACCTCACTAGTGGCTTGTATAATGAAAAAAGTGAAGTGTTTTTGGCTGTTTGTTTAGTTAGAAAATAAGAATTGGCGGTTCTGAGCCTCTGCAATTTTTCAAGTAAGAAGAGAGGACGGCAAGCAATCTAATGAGTGCCAAAATAAATAAAGATGCAGCGGCACATAATTTTTATAAAATAAAGAACAAAAGCTAAGTTGGCACATAATTCTTATCGAATGGAGAATAAAAACTATTCTTATCGAATGGAGAATAAAAACTAAGTACAACTGATAAGCATGCCAATGACTAATGAGAGGGTTGGGGGCAGGTCATGTACTGAATGAATCTACCTTCTGATAGTGAGAGAGATCTGTTTCAGTAAGCTGTACACACCGAGCTTGCATATTCTCAATCTTTTGTCTAATGATGGCCTCTTTACGCTCTTCATTTTCAAAATATTTCGATCCTTTACTCATTTCATACACAACTCGTTGCACTTTCTCCTTGTCAACTCCTTCCATACCTTACAAGGAGAAAGAAAGAAAGCAAGAACTAATTTTTTTGGAACAACACATAATAAGAAAAAAACAGGTGGTCAAAAGAACTTCCACAAGAGCTTATCAGCTATAATTATTGTATCAAACTAATCTCTTTCTAAATATTTGTCAATGTCGATCATTCAGTGAAACCACGTGATCGAAAAATCCATCATTAATCCCATGTCCATCCACTATATAAGGCGAATTCATTTCTTAAACAAAGAAAATGAATTTAGATTTACAAATGAGAACAGATGAATTCAATTTTTTGTGCCAGAACAAAAGAACAGCTAATGATCAAGTTACAAAAACAAAAATTCAATTCCATAATAAACAAAAACACAAGCAGAAGAGCTCATGGATTGCTCGAATTTGTCTCTGAAACTAAAAATCAACATTGGAAAATGAAAAATAATTGGGAAAAAAAAAACACCTAAATTTGTGAAAAATTCGTAAGAGGTAGATGTAGATGAGAGAAAGTACCGGCTTTTGCATTAGTATAGACGGTGTGGTAAGATTGCCATGGACGATTGGAATCGCCGGCGGTATCGTTCTTTTCCATTTTCGTCAAGCTTCCTCAGCAAGAACGCTGAAAAAGTTCAATTCGTAAAGTGGGAATTTATAGCTACAAGTGTGAGCGCCAAAATGGGAGACTTCATAAATAAGGAAAATTCTATAGTATTCAATAGAAATATTAGGTAAGATTTTCTTTGGATTTCCCTTATAATCAATGGACTCTTTTTTTTCTAAACTATCAACTCTACCATCTTCCTTTTAAATTTTTATAGTCATTTGAAGATCCAGTATATCATGATTGATTTTTTTATTAAATTTTTAAATTTGATGTTAGACCAAGTATATAATCACAAATATAATGTTTACTGATTTTACGATCACATACACAATATAGTCTATCACAAAATTATATTTGTAAGGATATATGATCATGTGTATAAATGAGTTGATCACGTATATGAATTTGGAATGAGTATGTGATCACATATATAAAAAAAGAAATATCACAAAAGTGACGCCAAATAGGCAATCACATGTTGTCGATCACATAACGTTTTGTTTCTCACAAATTTAAGTTTGAATGGTTATGAGATCACGTATATTTTATTGATCGTTGATATAAAATTTAATTGGTTACAACATGATCACACATGCAAAACAGTGGATCACAACTTTAATTTTAAGTGATTTTGTGATCACACGTTTAAAATAGTAGTGATAAATTTGAGTGAGTATGCAATCACGTGTATCAAACAATCCATCACAAATTTAAGTTTGGGATGGTTAATAATCACTATTTATATAAGTTAATCAAACCTATAAAATAATCAATTGCATGTAAATTTTTATTAATTGTATATAATTTTTATTTGAATAATTTAATGAATATTATATTACAATAATGAAATTTATCCAGTATATTATGTTATAGCAAATTTTAATTGTTGACAGGTTCAAAAGACTTGAAAGGAAAAAAAAAAGATTTTATTGATTGAAGTTTATAAAACTTATGAGATGAGGAGAGATGAGTATGAGAAAACCAATTTTTTCATAAGACTAATGTTATAGATGAAAATATTTCAGGTAACACTTTTTATCAATCTCAAAGTTACGATAAATTAGATTTAGATCCACAACAATCTTTCATCAGTCATGATGTATCATTGAGATGTAATTTAAGGAATGTGAACAAATTTGAATCTCTAACAATAGATGATGTTATTGATTCTGAGTTTGATTCAATAGAAGTGGTTGAGAAGTTTTACTCTTTGTATGCAAAAGTAATGGGTTTTAGCATAAGAAATGATGAATTACAAATAAACGATAATGGTAATGGTAACGTTATTTTGAGACATTGAGTGTGTTCAAATCAAGGAGAAAAGTCTAAAAAATGTATAGAACGACAAGATATGAAAAGAGAGCTAAAAGCCTCAACAAGGACTAATTGTCGTGCGACATTTCGTATCAATTAGGATAAAAAGTGTGATAAGTGGATTGGTCGAGAATTTGTGACTTAACACATGCATAACATGACAGAAATTTTTGAGGTACCTTTTCTTCGTTCTCATCGACTTGTAAAAGGATATTGATATTGTTCAAACAAAAAATATGTTTAAAGTTGGAATCAAAGCAAGTCAAATATCTATGGGGGCGTTTGGTTGTCAGGTTTGGGTAGTGAATTGGGGGTTAAACAACCCTAACTTGTGTTTGTTTCCCAGTTTCGAAACCCAATATGATGGGTTTGTTAACCCCCTCTTAACAAACCTATTCATTTTCACAATTTCAACACATTTTACACTTAACAAACTCACTGTTTTGTACATACCAAACACAGTGTTAACAAACCACTATTTAACAACCTCCTGCTTAACAACTCCCTGCTAACCCAAACCTGACAACCAAACGGCCCCTATATAGTTGATCAGACTGGAGGTTATAAGCACTAGGGATTGAAGAAAGATGTATATAAGCATATTATGGTTGAACGAGAAGATGAAAATGTTATTACAGGTGCAGAAAACTACCATTAATTTTTTTCATGTTAAGGTTGAAAAAGATCAAAATTTATATTATAAATATACTGTTTGTTGTAGTTTTAAATACTATTTTATAAGGTGACACTTGAAAACGACTTGGTTTTTTATCTTCTAGTCTTCGAATTATAATTGGACTGCGCCTTGTGGATGAAATAGCTTTATATTTATCGATTTCATCACTATCTCCACTAGTAATAACCTGAAACAAATACAAACAGTCGATCATAAGTTTGAGAAATTAATAAGAATTAAAATAATTTTATAAATACTTACCTCTATTAATGGTTGATCAATCATGAATGCACATTCAAATTTATACCATATTGCACACCTTTGACACTGCCAGTTGATGTGTTTTTATCTTTAAACTCGACCTCAATAACATTAATGCTTGACATCTTCTCTTTATTTAAATAGTCCTCCCTTTAGCAACTATATTCTTTCCCACCCACCAACTCATTCTTCAAACGCTCCTCAACATAAGTCTTTACATAGTTTTGAGTACGTCTTATCTCATCTATAATTTATTTTTTGAACGATTCTAACGTATTTGAAATATGAGGGATATAAATTTTAATATAAAAAATCTATGTTTTAATATTTTCAACATTTGATTTTATTTGTATGACTTCCCTTAGCTATATTCTTCAACCGATCATTGAGTCACTCTTCACTTACATTGTCTTTCATTCATTTATATGTTCGCAAACCTTTTGAATAAGTGACACCTATATGACATTAAATAAATAAATATAACTATGAATTCATTAAAAATTCAATTAGATTGGAAAGATTATGTCACAACGTCGTTGCGACGCGGAGCGGCCGACATCCTATGTATTAGGTCTCTTATGTAAAAATAAAGTGAGAAGTCGCCATCAATCATATTAGGGTGTGATTGATCACCAAATTGATTTAAAATAAAAAACGGTTTACGAAAACCAGATTAGGTTCGGGAGTCATTTGTGTGTAGGGAAGGTATTAACACCCTACAACACCCGTTAAAAACGGTTACCACATTTTATTTTATATTATCCTAATTAGTAATGATCCTTATTTAAATAATTTTAAAAATATTAATTTTAATTTATGAAAACAAATATCTCATTTAATCATTTCTCAACTTTAAGAATAAAGTAAGAATTTGAGATTACAAATGGGCGGGGTTACGACCATTAATTGAACAATATTGGAATAAAAAAATTCCTCACCTAGAGAAATTGGGAATTTTTACGTCCCAAGATCCCATCATAGGTATTGTATTTATATTTTAAAATGTTTTTTTAATTTTTATTTAAAATACTTTCTTTTTTTTTCTAAATATATTTAAAATACTTTCTTTTATTTTTGAAATAATATACGTAATGTTATTTATTTCAAAAAAAATCTATTTTATATTTTTTTAGGGTTTTTGTAGACTTATATGAGAACTCCAATAAGCGCATTACGCAATCTTCACAAACGTGATGATTTCCACGCACTTATCGAGATCCAACAAGCATATTATTTAGTCTTTTATTCAAATATAATTTCATTATGATGATGATGATGATTTTATGATTAGAAAACAGTATAACTTTAAAGTATCAATTTTATTTATTTGCATTTATAAACAAGCTTAATCAAAGGCTCATTCAATTATTATTATAAAAAAAATATAGATTGTTATAAAATTACACTAATTTAACCAAAAAGTTTAAAACTAATATGGAAAAAATACATAAAAAATACAACAACAATATAATATGATATAATAATATTAAATATAAAAAAAAGTTAATTTAAAGTCTAACTACAGAAATATATGAATATGTGGAAATAATAATTTTAATTAAAAATTTGCAACAACAAAAATCAATCACAGTAAGAAACTAATAATCAATAATGAAATAAGAATAATAATAAAAAGTGTCAAATTCCATTCATACGTATTAAATAAATAAAAATTAAAAGTATATGTTTATATCTTAATGAATTGAAATCACAGGTTAAAAAAAAAGATTTTTTTAAAATATGTATGTTGATATGTGTGCAGAAAAACAAAGGCATTATGAATCTTAAAGTATAGTATATGTATATTGCATTGAAATTTAATAATAAAAACAAATTCTTTACATACTGACGGTGAAAGAATGAATTGACAAAAGAGGTTTATATATTTTGAGCGATGTATATACGAATTATTGAGAGAATGAGATGAGAATCCGTACCAATTGAGCCGCGAGAGATGACGGCAGAGATTGAGTAGGTGAAGGAGTTTTCTATGGTTTCAAAAGTTTTTCTGAAATCTCTAGGTTAAAAAGTTGTGTCTTTCAATGAAAACAGATGTTTAATTTATAGGCTAAGAGGAGAAACAAATATGGTTAAAATGTATTTTAAAATTAATCCTTACCACAATTTGCTCTAATCCAAAATTAATGACCCTAATTATTCATTCAAATGTTGTCATCAAATCGAATCAATCAAATTAATTTTCTCAAATCTATGCCAAAAATTAGTGATCAAATCATTTCCTTCCAAAATTGGTTTTTAATCACACCAAATCAATTTCCCAAATTTATGCCAAATTTTAAAATTGAATTATTTCAAAAATCATTTTTAAACCTTATTTTAAAACTAAATGTTTTTTTTTTTAATTATTGGAACAAAATTGAACCAAACCAAACTTTTTTTAATTGAAACCAAATAGTTAATTTTTGAATAGTGTCGGACGAAAATGGGTGTCTACAGACTACATTTAAAAACTCACAGTAACTTGACACACATATCTAATTTTATATTTGATTTAAATTGACCCACAATTAATGACAATCAAATTCAAAATACAACGACCACATTTGAAATACGACTATTAGAGACAATCAAATTTAAAAAAAAAATCAATTGAACTTAATAATATTAATCAGATAAAAAATTATCACATTAAAAAAAATTATCTCGAACATATTTTTTTTTAAAAAATATTACGATTAAAAAAGAGATTACATTTATTAGGGAACGATCACATTTGAAAAGAATGATCACATTCCAAAAACGATAATCACATTAAAAATATTACAAACAAATATAAAGAACGACACTCACATTATGAAATACACGATCAAGAACAATCACGTTTAAATAAGAACGATCTTATTGAGTAATATTTGAATAACAACGATCACAATGAAAGAAATGTGATAAATCAAGAATCTCAATATTTCAGAGTATGAAGTTTCACAATCTAATTATCTGTACGTTACATTTAATAAAAAAAAAATCTAAATGAGTTTATTTGTAATTCAAAATTAATGGTTGAGATTTAAGATTATAATTTAACGGTTAAAATTAAACTAGATTTCATAAAATAGTTAAGGTAAAAAAAATAAAGGGATGAGATCTAATGAGTTAGATCTAAGGGTTTATAAAAGTCTCTGTATCATACAGGGACTTTTATTCCCTGTAGTGTAGCTTGACCCCATAAATAATTACCGATCACGCATGGGTTAATTTTAATAAATTTGAAATACATGTTTATTTTAAATCTATCGTCTATTTATTTCTAATTTTATTATAAAAAAAAACTTAACATATGTATGTAAATTTTAGATTTTACGTTTAATGATATATTTTACATATTACACTCATAGTCATCTATTCAAAAAATTTAGTTATTTTTAATAGAATCAGAACTTCATTGTAGACATAGAATAACATGTGTCTAAAATTCACTAAAACTAATTGATGTACGGGTGCGATTCACAATTTTACAAATCATGATGGTGTGATTTATAAATCAGAAAAATAAGAATATTATTCACGATTATCTTTTATATATATATATATATATATATATATATATATTTTGTGTGTAATGTTTTTGAAATTAGAAATAATATAATAATGATATGAAAATGTTAGGGAATGCCCTTGTGATTTTTACTTTACATCAATAAAACCATCAACATGCTTATAATGACAATATTGAAAGCACACGCAGACTAATAATAGCTCATTATTCGCTTTCCAAAACAAAGAACAAGTAATCTTTTCATTATCATCTTTCCACCTCTAGTGAATAATGACAAGTAATGAAAGCTCTCACAGTCTAACTATTACCTCGTTATCTTACCCACCAATGCAAAGGTACATGCAACCCCTACATTTCTCTCATATATGTATCACAGCGATTATGGATAATACCAGATAATGTGAGCACACAGTCCCAACATTATCTTATTATCCATCCCCCCAATCATGCAAAGTACACGCAACCTTTAACATGCCTCATGATACATATATGTAACATGCGATACGAATAATACCAAACAATGCAAGCACACACGGTCTATGTATTGTCTCATTATTCCTCCCATATAATTATCCAAAGAATAAACATAAATAGTCTTAAAGTGCAAGTAAACATAAGTTAACCATTCAAAGTAATTGAAAGAGCATAAACTATCAACGAAGCATATAAAATTAGTTACCTTATTTCTGCATAAAACAAGAAAGTGCCATATTCCAATCGACAATACAATAGTCAAGCCAAACGGCCTTCACATGATTACATGAATAATATTACAGTCAAGTTCATCGACCTTCAGATAATCACATGAACAATATTAAAGTCAAGCCCAGATAATTACATGAACAATATAAAAGTCAAGCTCATCAACCTTTAGATAATATCAAGTTACTAATTTTAACATAAAAGTCTCATTTCCATTGTTGTAGTAAACAAGCAAAGTTCTCCATATTTAATTTCCTTACTCATCCTATTATACTTAGAACCTTCAATTCTCAAAATCATCAAGAAACGCCAAATTGAACATAAACTTAGAATTTCCAAGAGTTAGTCGTTTCCACCCTAAACAAGTTAGTAGACATATAAGCCTCTCATTTTCAATCTCAAACTCAACTTCGGATCAATATGAATCGTTCAACAAATTTGGTTTCTAAGTTTACTTTAAGTTATATTTATCCTCACCTTGAATGCTCGAGTGAAAACAACGTTTCAACAAACCATCAAATGAGCAATCAACACCTACAATAACATCAATCGAATAATATTAATCGAAAACATTTTACAACTCATAACTAAGATGATAAAAGAGTGATTTTCAGGTGAATAGTGATTTATGAAATTCCGAGCTCAAAATCGTTAAGTTTCTTGAAGGAAATTGATTATTTCAACTTAAAAACTAATTTAGGAACAAAAAGGAAGAAAACCATAAGAATTTTTTTTAAAACTCACTCTATAGGGCTTCTCTTGGAGAAAGAGAAACGTCACAACGTTATGATGGATAGAAAGCCCAAGTCCCAAGCAATCCAACACAAAAAAATCGTCGAAATCGGTCGAGAATCAAAGAAAATTGAATAGCTCAAAGGCCACTAGGTAGGTTTGGCTATGGGAGATAAATGAGAGAAAGGATTTGTGATTTAAATTTTCTTGCTTGGTCAAATGAAGAAGAAGATAAAGATGTCTTAATTTTAAAGTGAAAGGAAAAATCACGATAATTGCCCTTCCTTTGCTTCTAGCTTTTAAAACTTAACCCAAAGCACTTAAAATAGCTAAAATGTGATTAATAATTATTAATTGGCCCGTTAATAATTATTAATACTTCCAATACTAATTTAAGCTTCTAAAGTAATAAACGTCAAATAAAAGAATATAAATTCTAAATTATAAGTTAATTGACTCTAAAATTTAATTAAATACTTTAATTTAAAAAAAAAATACATTGTAAAATAACAGGATGCTACAAAATAATTAGTAAACAAAGGGGTTAATGACTTCAATCATACTTAATATTTTGATGATAATAAACTTTTGAAGTTTAAAAAAATATAGCTCAAAATGAGGATTCCAAAACACTTTGAATCATTTAAATCAGAGTTCAAACGAACAAGTTATGACTAAAAGAAAGTTTATAATGTTGGAGGGAAGGGGTCTTATTGACATAATTTGGAACTATAGGGGTAAGATTTATCATTTTTAAACTATAGAGGTTATTCATGATTTTGATCCAAACGAAGGTGTTATTTGCAATTTAAACTAAAATAAATAAAGGGAACTTGATTTTAGGGAAGATTCCAAAGGGAAAAAATGTCTTAGTCATTTAAATTTAAACAATTTCAAAAAGTCGTAAATGGCTCATGAAAAAAGAGAATTATCATTAATGATAAATCAATTCAGAATTGATTACTCCACATTAAACCAATTTCAATTAGGATAAAAAAATTTAATTTATTTAAAAAAATGACAATAAAAAAATATGTTTTTAGCTCAGTTGCTCTTTTTTTTTAAATCGAATGTTCAAGTCTCAACTCCTGATTTGATGGGTATCTAATAAAAAAAAGATAAAAATCTACTAATCTCCTTTTTGGCATGGTTAAAAACAATGGATTTCCGCCTCGTTTAGAGTGCATACCATAATATAGCAATGTGAAAACAAGGGAGATCTTGACAACACACCAGAAAATTTCTAAGCATTTTCCTTTTAAAAGCCATTATTTTCATAATTTCTATAATTCAATTCGGTGAAAGAAAATTTCTAAGCATTTTCCTTTTAAAAGCCATTATTTTCGTAATTTCTATAATTCGATTCGGTGAAGAAAGAAACTCTTCTGGCAAACTCCAACCACTATTTTCTAATTTAGATTTTTATTCGTTTCTTTAATTATTTAATGTTTATTTACAAAATTAAATTTGTTAATAATTAAAAGAAAAAGAAAGAAAATTAAGCCTTTTAATCTTTGAAGCTTGATTGAAAATTCAAACTTTGTATCTAAATTTTTATAAAACTACATTTTAACTCTCAAAATTTAACCAAAAAAAACATGTATAATTGAGATAAATAAATTATAAATATTTCGGTACATGATTATATCATACAACGTCACAAATAAAAAAGTGATAAATTAATTTAGAGGTCTTTAAAAATGAATTTTTATATTTTACGTGATATTTAAAAGTTTGGAGGAAGTACTAACTAAAATAGCAAAAAACAAATATATATTAAGAAAAAAACTTTAAAAAATAGGGGATTCTTAAAAATATGACATTATATGAATTGATAATTTTAAAAATAACAATAATTTTGAAAATTTTCAAGAATATTTTTTTTCCCTTCGACTCTCAAAGCTAGTGTGCAATTCAACCAGCGCATATTTTAAAAAAAAAATCATTTTAGAAAATTTTTCAAAACTCTTACTAATTATTTATTTAAATATCGATTCATAAAATACCATATAAATTTTTTTTCTAAAAATACAATCCATTTTATATGTAAAAAAAATAAAGTAGACTTCCACTAGTCTATTCCAATACCATTTTGAGAGCATCCCAATATAGCAAAATATGAAATGAAAAACAAGGGAGATCTTGTTGTGTGGGTTTATACACAAATTTTTTTACCAATCGATTATTGATAGCACGGAAGAGGAGATTTTGACAAGTATGAGATCTGAACCCTCACGTTCGTAGTTATAAAGAGTGACTTTTTACCACTCTCTCGGGTTTTTTCACCAATACATAGTTTATGGTTTCATTCAATTATATATGGAAAAAAAATCACGTACGTTTTTCCATAACTGACAGCTCTATCCCATGCAAAATTCTAGCCTTTTTTTTCCTTTTAAATTAAAATTATTCATTTAAAACCTAAGTTTTTGCCTGTAATTTAAATATATCCTTATAAAAACCTCCAATTTCAGTGATCTTTCAATATCTTCTTCTTCTTTTCTCTCTCTCTAGGAAGAAGAAGAGAAATTGGTAATGGCGGAGATAACAAACGTGGTTCTAATGTTCTGTGCTCTTCTAGTTTTTGCAGGTTTGTCTCTTTGCTTCTTAGTTTGAAACGTTTTATATATATATATATTACAAAGTTTGGATTAATTCAGAGTATATACTACAAGTGAAGCATGATATGATTTAAATATTTTATGTCAACACGATCATAACTCAAGTGGTTAGATACCTATTTCCTCTTCATGGGGTCGAAGGATCAAGTCTCCCCTCCTCCAATTTGATGTAAAATGTATAAAAAAATATTATGTTATAAATTATAATTTTTTTATTCCAATGAATATTTTAAATTTAAAATTACTGAAGATTCATATATAGTTACTCAATTGTTTAAAAAAAAATCAAACGTATGTGAAAGTCAAAACAATTTAAAAATAAAATAAAATTATAACCGAGTTGCATCAGTCAATTTTACCAATTAATAAATAGTATTATTTAGTTCGGTTTATATGATCTTAAAATATATTTTTTCAAAAAATGTTAAGTCAAATTAAGGGAAGGAAAATTTGAACATTCGACCTTATTAAAATGGGAGTACCCGATGTCTCGTTACGTGAGCTATGTTTATATCGTATTGAGAATTATAAAATAAAAAAAAAGTCTGTCATTTGAATGGATTTTGATCAATTTTTTTAATCGACTTACATTTTTCAAGTGATTTTTTAAGTATCTATTTAATTAATTAAATTTTTGAAAAATTAATTTACACGTGTCGATTTTTCTCAAGTTAAAAGGTTAGTATTACATCGTGTTGTCCAAAAATCAAGATAAGCTGACCTGTTTTACAACCCTAATATACATAATATGCACATTAATTGCTAATTAATCACAAAATTCTGTCATAAAAAGAGTTATATAAGGTATTTATATTTTCTTGTTAATTATTACAGGTTTTGAGGCAAATGCAATGCCATATGATTATACGGCCAGTATCGAGGCAAGTATTAATTTAATATCACACTAATTAGGATTTAGTCCCACGATAAAATATTTATATTTGTTCTATCGAATTAAACGTTTTAATTTTATGCAGTGTTTAAGGAAACCAGAAGAGGCTCAATACAAGGGTGGGATAATTGAAAATCCAGAATTAAACAATGGACTAAATGGATGGTCTATATTTGGTGGTGGAAAAATAAAGCATAGAGAAATAGAAGGCAACAAATTCATTGTGGCTCATACTAGAAACCAATCCTTTGATAGTTTCTCTCAGAATATTCACTTGCTTACCAACCACTTCTATACCTTCTCTGGTAACTTTTTTTTTTTTACGAGTTTCTGTTTAAATTTAAGTGATTTTAAATCTCGAGATTGAGATCTTATTAATTTGATTTGAAGCTTTGAAATTGAACTGATTAGTAATGATTTAGACTTTATCGTTCCTGATTGTTAAAAGATTTTACTCGTTTTAAGTCATTAAATTACATAGTGTGTAGGATGTAGTGTAGAGGTTTGAATCTCATCAAATTCTCATCATTTTATTAAAAATAAAAAATACCTTGTGTTTCAATGTTAGTTCTTCAGGCTCTATTTTAATATTTTAATTAATAACATGTTTTTATTTTCTCAAATTTTGTTATTAAAAATTAACCTTTTTACTTCCATTTTATTATGTATTGAAATTAAAAAAAAAGGTAAATAACTTTGGTTAGAAAATAAAACTGAAAAAAAAGGGTCAAACTTATTTTTAAAAATAAAAAAGTTATCAAATAGGTCCAAAAACTTTATTTCTAAATGATATTAATCATTCATTGTAATATGAGGTTAAAATCAACGTGAACCTAATAAAAAAAAAATCAACGTGAACGTATCTATTACTTTTAAATCATATGACTGTGTTACCTCGAATTTAATAGAAGAAATATGAATATCTTACTTTTAAGTTAAATCTCTTTAACTTATTCTAAAATAATTATATTATATATAAATATAAGAATTTGTATATTAAATTAATATTGATCAGCTTGGGTGCGAGTAAACGAGGGAAAGGCAGAAGTGAGAGCAGTTTTCAAAACAAGAACAGGTTACAGCCACGTAGGATCAACAATCGCCCAATCAAATTGCTGGTCTTTCCTCAAGGGAGGCCTCTCTGTTCATGAATCAGGTCCAGCTCAGCTCTATTTTGAGGTATAAACTATTTTCTTTTCACATTATTATACTTTTTTTTTATAGTGTTAAAAATTAATATATATTTTTATCTAATAATTTAAATTTGTTTGATAACCATTATTGCTTTTTAAAAGTTAAGCTTACTTGCCTTAAAAAAACGTTGACAAAATTTTGAAACCAAAAGAATTAGTTTTCAAAAATCTTTTTTTTTTTTGGTAAATTGATAAAAAAAAATGAATTTGTTGATGAATTAGTATTGAAATTAAATTGGTCTCAATCGTGTCTTTTAGGGGTCGATCAGTAATATTCTTATTTTTCTTGTTTATGTATCCAATTTCTAAAATTTGAAAAACGTTCTTAAAATTATGTAGAGATTTTAGAAGAAACAAAAATCTATAATCTTATTTTTGTTTCCAGTTTTCTCATATATTTAAAAAAAATTGTTGACTTAACCCATTTTGACTTATAAATATATAATAAATATTTGAAAATTAGTTCGATATAATATTTTTTGAAGTTAAATTATCAAGATTTTCATGTTACTAATTTGATGAATCTTGATGTTGGGTGGTCTAGAGCAGCAACACATTGGTGGAAATTTGGGTGGACAATGTTTCATTGCAACCTTTTACTCAAGAACAATGGAAAGCTCATCAAGATCAAACCATTGAGAAGGTAATCAATTACTCATTTCATAAAAATAAAACACACACACACACATATATGTTTTATAATTTGGCTTGAATTTTAAAGTATTTATATATATATATATATATATATATTTATTTTTTTATAATTTGGCTTGAAGTTTAAAGTATTTATACTTTTGATTTTTTTTACTTGATTAACAATTTTATTTTTCAATAGTTTATTAAAATCAATACAATAAACTAATAAAATTAAAATTTAATTATTAAAATTACCTTATAATAGAATGAGAGTTTTAGTTTATAAAAGCTCATATAGATATAATTTATTCGCCTTAAAAAACTAAAATATTCAATAATTTATTGAAATTAAAGTAATATGCTATATTTAACAATTCATTAAAAGTTGTGCTATATTCGTTATTTTGATAATTCCCACTATTTTTGTAGGTACAAAATAATTTTTTTTGGGATGAAAATGAATTAATTAATTTAATGAAAGATAAAGTATTATTTTTTAAAAATAAAATAAATATTTATTATTTTTGAAATTTTGAAATTAAAGTATGAAAAAAATGATATGAAATGTAATTTTTCTAATTTATACTATGTTTGATATTTAAGACACCTTTTTTATGGGTAATTTTAAAAACAACAAATGATACACAAATAATATGGATAAAAAATTGAATTTTAAGTATTTTTCATTCAAATTGATTTTCATTTTTGATTTTTTAATTATAAATTGACATGAGTTTTTATTTTTTATTTTAATTGATTAAAAGAAATTACAAAATTGCAGATTCGAAAGAGGAGAGTAAGAATCCAAGCAAGAGACAAACAAGGCAAACCAGTCTCAAACGCCACCATCACCCTCCAACAATGGCGGCCGAATTTCCCGATAGGCTGCGCCATAAACAAGAACATCCTCAACAACCCCCCTTACCAAAACTGGTTCAAATCTCGATTCAAAACCACCGTTTTCGAGAACGAAATGAAATGGTACAGCACCGAATCATCACAAGGAATCATCGATTACTCAATTCCAGATTCCATGCTTCAATTCACGAAACAGAACCACATCGCCGTCCGTGGCCACAACGTTTTTTGGGCAGACGAATCTTTCAACCCTAATTGGGTAAAATCTCTTCCTCCGAAAAAACTTTACATGGCTGCTCATCGGAGACTCGTTTCTTTAATGTCGAGATATCGCGGGGAATTGATTGCTTGGGATGTTGAGAATGAGAATCTGCATTTTTCGTTTTTTGAGGGTAAATTAGGGCAAAGTGCTTCGGGATTGTTTTATAATTGGGGAAAGAATGTTGATGGATTTACGAATTTGTTTTTGAATGATTATAATACGATTGAGTCAAGTCATGAAGGGGCTTCGTCGCCGGCTAAGTATTTGGAGAAGTTGAAATTGATAAAGAATTATCCTGGGAATGGTGATGTTAGATTTGGGATTGGATTGGAAGGGCATTTTGCTAATGTTCCTAATATTGGTTATATGAGATCTGCCATTGATACTCTTGGTTCTGCTGGTTATCCCATTTGGTTGACTGAACTTGATGTTGCAAATATCCCTAATCAGGTACATTTTATATTTTTTAATGGTTTTTTTCATGAAATTTAATTTGTTTGAATTAGGGTCAATTTTTTTTTTTGTTAGGATGGAATATTTGAATAGTTCATACTGGATATGGATGGGATGGCCCGGTTCAAAAGCTCATTTCATTGATTATGAGGGTGTGTATTTGATAGGATAGGTTTTAACGGGAAATTTCATTGGGTAACAGAATTTTCTGCAATATTTATAAATATATCATTTTTAAAAAGTATTTGCAAATATAGCCGTTTTTTAAAAACCCTAATTCATGTGAATCAGAGAAATTAGTGATAAGTTATATGATAGTTAGTGATAACTATTAGGTAATCAGTGATTCATGCACAAAATATCATGATATCAGTAAAATTAGTGATCACTTGTAAGAAAATCACTGATTACTGTTATTTTGTAATATTTTAGGCGCGAATTTGAGTTTTTTTTTGCTATTTTTGCAAATAAGTTTTTTCTATTTTTATATAAATATTAGACATAATTTTGCTATTTTTGCAAGAGCCCCGGTTTTAATTATAGAAGGGATGAATTTAAAAACCTCTTTGATTTCGTAAAACTACTTTATTTCTAGCTCGGTATCTTATCTCCATAGTGATATGATATTGTCTAATTTATGTTTGGCGAGTTTTGGTGCATGGATCTGATATCACTTGTCTTAAAAAATGATATTTTTTTAAAAAATATTACTTTATAAGTTTGGGCAGGGGAGCACTGATGCCTGAGCGGTTAAAATTATGGTTCAAGTTGACAGCATAGTAACAAGTGATATAAAAGTTTCGTCCGGGTTTGGACTTATAGCGGACAATATCATATGAATGAAGAAATTTTAGTGAATTTCACATGGTAATGTTTTCTTGTTTTCTTTTTGGAGCGGTTATACAGGCGTTTTATTTGGAGCAGATACTAAGAGAGGCGTTTTCTCATCCAAAGGTGAATGGGATTGTGATTTGGGCAGCATGGTCACCAGGGGGATGTTATAAAATGTGTTTAACAGATAACAACTTCAGAAACTTACCAACTGGTGATGTGGTTGATAAGCTCTTGAAAGAATGGGGAATTAAAGGCTTAATCACTGCTACAACAGATGCTAATGGTTTCTTTGAAACCTCACTTTTCCATGGAGATTATGAACTCCAAATCTCTCACCCATCTGTCACCAACTCCTCCCTCAATGCTCAGAAATTCAGTGTTGTTCCATCACAAGAAGCTGCATCACAACATTTGCTGGTCCAAGTTGATGTCTGATTTGGGTTGGTTGGTCGATATTGAACCTTCATGATTAAATCTCACAGCCTGGTTATGTGCCATTCTGTTCTTTAGCCAATTATTGGGAAGAGGGGAGTGGGGGTGTGATATTGGTCGTGTTATTGACATCAGATTTGAATAATAGTGATGAATAAAATTATGATTTTATTTTTTTGCTACTTTGATTGGCTTTGGTTAAGTTTTAGGTCATCCTCATTCTCTTCTCTTTTTATTTTTTAAAATTTGATAATCTAATTTTATTTAAACTCCCCCATGAAATACTTCAGAAAAAATAAAATGGTATATGTAATAACTGTTATCAGATTTTGAGTTGGACTTTAATAAAAGTTGGAAGAAAGATAGGAGAAAATTAGGGGGCGTTTGGTTTGCGGGCATTGGTCATGGGATTGGGTTTTTAAAACTCATTCCATTGTTTGGTTCAATCTAAAATTAGCATTGACATTCAATTCCCATCTAAATTCCCCTTAAATCCTCTCTAATTTTGTACTCTTTCTTCCATAAATAAGAGACACTTTGGTATTTCTAATAGAAAAAAATAAATATTATGAGTATTTTAGTAGGTTACAATGAACAAGATAAAATTAATTTTTTTTTTTAAAGATGTACAATTTTTTTAAATCAAATTTTTTTTTTTTAAATGAAACTCATTATAACTTATCTTAAACTCAATATATTTTACATAATTAAATTAAAAAAATGTTCAAAATAATACACTCAATAATTTAGATAAATTTTATTTTATAGTACTTTTTCAAGTTTAATTTCAAATACAACAATTTTTTTTAAATAACACATTTTCCTTTTCTTTAAATTAATAAATTTGTTTTTGTTGTTGCTAAAAAATGGATAGCTTCCACGTAAGCAACGAACTGAAAGTATGGGACGAGTCGGATGTAATGCGCTGCACTGGAGGTGCTACGTAGGTGATGTGCTGAATAGTTGACGAACACTGTTTGTACCTGCACAGGAAACAAAGAGAGCACCGGTGTGGTGCTGGCCTAACACTCTCCGATGTTTAAGTCAGTGCAAGCAGAGCTAGATGAATGAATTTCTTCCCCTATTTATATGAGAGGAGGTTGATGACATCATCATGCCACGTGTCGCATCGGGATTGGGTCATGTGTTGCTTCCCAACGACGTGTCACTTGTTGGTTATGCCACGTGTCATCGTTTGATTGGATATCAATATGATGTAGTTTCTTGGTCTTTGATACGTAGTCTTATTAGATGACGTAGACGTAAACTCTCGGGACTATGTAGACGTACCTTCCTAGGCGATGTAGACGTAGACGTAGCCTTATTAGATGACGTAGACGTAGACTCCCAGGCGACGAGTTTTATCTTTTCAGGTGACGTAGACATGCCGATTGTGCATTCTTTGAACAAATTTAGAAATTTCACTTATACTTATATAATTTCACCCACGACAGTTTTCATTCAATTTTTCTCACATGCAATCATTATACAATGATGTTTCCTATAGGGAATAATTTGTGGGTATAAGAATTTGGGTTCATGTGATAATAAGGTAAAACAAAAGGCTCTGAAAATTGAAAAGAAATTTGAGGAAGAGTACGTCGATATGAATTGTAAACTAGGGTCTGTCCACATGAATTCAAGTAGTAACCCTATAGTTTTACTCATGCCCCAGTCTAAATCTAACACATTCAATCTCAGCCATGCCATTTGAAACCACACCCAAGTTATTTTTAAAGACATCTTAACAATTTTTTAATATGCATATGGATAAAATTGACATAAACACAAACGTAAAAAGATAAAGATTAAAGTTATAAAAAGGGTGTTTTTTTCCTCTTTAAAAAATAGTATGTTATGATTTGATATTTTCAAAAAATTTAAAATTTTTAAAGAATAACAATTTTTCCCCTCATTAACAAAAAGTAACCACGAAACCCAATCCACGTTTATCTTAAAAAAAAATTAAAACATTTAAGGGCCGTTCATTTCAATGTTATTTAAGATTACGGAGAGACTTGTATTTAGATAACATTGTTCATTTTGATGCATTTAAAGATTACAATGATATCTTAGATTACATGTAATAAAAAAATACATGGTATCTGACCATTTTAGAATGCGCCCTCCACCGGTGGGTAGATTACATTACGACGTATTCTGTTTTTTACTTTTTTGTCCTTCAATATTATAAAAAGTTATTTTTAATTTTACATATAAATATATAAGATAAGTTATTTTCTCATCTAACTAAATTTAGAAACATAAATAATTTTTTGATACTTTAATAAATCTATTGGTATTAAATAAGTATATAAATTTAAATTTAAATTTATATGTTAATTAAATATTTAAATAAATAAGTTATAAACTAATTAAATTATAAAAATAGTCTGGGTATATTAATCTATCAATTTAATATTAATTAAATTAATACAAAAAATTTATTAATGAGAAGCATAATACAAGGATATTATTGGAAGAATTGTTAATTCATTACATTTCTTCACAGCCTAACAAATAATGTAATCTTTGATACCTATAAGATTATCATTTTTAATTACTGCAAAATGAACATTGAAATTTCTCTATAAAAATTTAAACACTATCAATAAAAAAAAAATAGGAAATAAAAATTAATTTCACTGACTAAAAAAGGTGAATATTAAAGTCGTCAAATGTAAACGAGAGGCAAAATATAATAACTAAATCATGATGTATTTTTTTTTATAAGTTTGAAATAATAAGAAAAGTTTGAAAATCCTCAAAGAAAGAAAAAATTATCAAATAGATTGGTATTTTATCAAAAAATAAAATAACAAAAAATTTAGGAAAACCGACAACTGGACAAATACAATTGGCCATCCAATCCAACACAATCCACCTGTCTCTCATCATCCAATCTTTAAAACGCCATCGTTTTCAACCAAAACAATGCTAACTTATCACCATCAGCGCGTGATCTCGACGTCCGAATAAAAAACAACCAAATATTTTAAAACCCAATGAAAATATCTCACGCTCACCACACTCGAAAAATAGCGCGTGAGATTCCAAATTAAAAAAAACATTACTTATTATAGTCCATATTTTTTCAATCATCATTCTTTCTTCTTCTTTTTCTTCTTCCTTTTTCGTTTTCGAGCTTTTGAAGAAATATTTTTGAATTGAAATTTTCGTCTTTGATTCGATACGAGGAGGAAAGGGTAAAGCTTTCCCGCTTTGATTTTTCGAATTGATCGCATCCCTAATAGAAATCAAAGGAATAAAGCGGAGAAAGTTTTTGTCTTTCGGGAATTTGGTTCGTGATGGGGTTGTGGGAAGCTTTTCTCAATTGGCTTCGAAGGTTTGATTTATTAAATTTTCTAGCTTCTTGCTCGAATTCGTGATAAGGGTTTCTTTTTTTTATGGGGATTTTAGAAATTTGCTTTGTGATCCTGATTTGTTTATAGAACGAAGCGATTGATTATATTGTAATATTTGTGGTTATTGTTGTTGTAAGGTTAGGTTAGTTTGATTAGAGGTTGATTTAGCTTATATGGGAGGAATGGGGTGTGTATTCTGGTTTTGTTTGATCTTTCTTTTGTCTTTGATTTTATTTGTTTTCTTAGCTAATGTGGGAGAGAAACTTTCATTTGCAAGTTTCTCTGAAAATTAGATGATTATGTGGCTATTTGATAATGATAATGATAGTGATATTGGTTTTGTTTTCTGTTTTTGGAAATTAAGTTTATTAGCAAATTCCCTACTTTGTAATCCACTATTAGAAAACGTTTTGAAAACTGTGTAATGGGGCCTAAAAGGAAAAAATTTCCCCTTGTGTCTAATGAAATATCTCTGATATATGGAAGTTAAGAATGTAAATGGACGAGTGAGTAACTTATTTTGGTTACATAGGCCTACTGGATGCCAATTATTGCCTAATATGTTCAGAAGTTTATGGTTACATTATTTATATGGGACAAAACCATTCTTGATGGATTGGTTTTTTCCCCTTAAAACTATAAAATTCAAAATATGATAACTTGTGCTGTTGTGTTTAGAATTGTAAAGTCTGGCTAAAAAATCTATTGATTAACCATCTGCTGTGTTAGAATTTGGCAAGAACTGGGCCAATAAGGGAGGTGGTGGATTAGGTATCGGATTTTAATCAGAAAGTTAGGTTGGCGGTTGTTCTAATTTAACAAGTTTTGTGTACTCAAGATTAGAATTGTTCCGTGTGTAGTGGTAGTGGTAGTGGCGTTGCGCTTGAATTATAATTGATAAATGTTGTAAAGGGCTTAGGGGAAAATAGGTTTATTTCTGATTTTGAGCTCAAAGATTGTAGTTATGTCGGTGGACGGTGGCTGCATTAATAATCAATGAATGAACTGGTCAAAATTGTATAAATTCTGTTGACCAAAATGAATAAACAAAATCTGTGGGAGGAACTAGGTGTCCACCCGCCCAAAAAATAACAAAGATTATAGGAAATCCCTTAAGCTTCATGACAAAGGGTAATGATAACGATTTTTGTAATCCTCGGGCGCACTCTATTTGTACATTTCATCCATCAATGAAATTATGTCTCATCTAAAAGAAAATAAAAAAACCACCTTTTATCTTTAAAACCCTCCTATATCTTTCGTTCCATATTTCTTGAATAATGCAACTACCAAGATGAATCTATGAATTTTTCTTTGCCCTTACACCTATTGCATTGTGATTAAATGTAGCAAAAGGTCTCTTTCCTTTCTCCTAATAACATAGTTGAAGTACAATGGACATAGAGATGATTGATGTCTTCTTTTGACCCTTTATGTGGTACACACCTCTGTGGGTTAAGATTTGTTCTACCATATTTCTTATTGCAGCCTCTTTTTTAAGCAAGAGATGGAATTATCTCTGATTGGGCTTCAGAATGCTGGAAAAACATCACTTGTAAATGTTATCGCAGTAAGTAACTATTCCTAATTATACAATGAGTATTTCTTTTATTGGTTATTTTCTTTCTTTTATTGGCTTCTACTGACTCATTTTTTCTTCCTTGATTTATTCTTAGACGGGTGGATACAGTGAAGACATGATCCCAACGGTGTGTCATTTTTTGAATTATAGCACCTCATTATTTTGAAATACTGCACGGGAATCCTTACACTCTGTTGCCTTATTTTTATTCCATAGTTCAATTATTTCCCCAGCTCAAAGTACTCTTTCATCTGCAGGTAGGATTCAATATGAAGAAGGTGACAAAAGGAAATGTGACGATAAAGTTATGGGATCTCGGAGGCCAACCAAGGTTTCGTAGTATGTGGGAAAGATATTGTCGTGCAGTTTCTGCAATTGTGTAAGCAAGCTACTGATACTTATTTACTTTATCTGTCATTTGCTAATATATCACATTCTTAATTAATTTTGTTATTTATCTTTTTTTTTTCTTAGTTAAACTATTTGCATCCATTGTTCTACTAATGCTTGTTTTGTTCTTTTGTTCACGGGAAGCTTTTCTTTGATTTGCCAGATTTTTTTCTTAACTTTATTCATTCACATGAGCATCTTGCTAAACTCCAGCTTTATCAGCATATAAACATTAATTACCAGATCTATATTTTGACACTACATATTGTCTCGTCTTATTTTACTACACGTTTGCCCTTTCCAAACATTTATGAAATTTTTTTCCTTCACTTGTATGAATTATGTTTTTTTGGCATAGTGCAGTTGCAGCCATTTGAGTACAGACATGAAACTGAATGGCTGATGCTCAGTGGTTATTGAAGATACTTAAGATTTTTTTTAAAGAACAAATTATTGATTGTTGTTCATTGTATTATGTTTATATTGTCAGGTCACTAATTGTGTCGATTTGTTTCATCTTGCAGCTATGTTGTGGATGCTGCTGACTATGAAAACTTATCTGTCTCAAAAAGTGAACTTCACGACTTGTTGAGTAAGCCTTCACTAAATGGTATTCCCCTGCTGGTATTGGGTAACAAGATTGACAAACAGGGAGCTCTGTCTAAGCAGGATCTCACCGAACGAATGTAAGTTTAAATTTAAGAAATCCTGAATCGAATATAAGAGTTGAATGATTATATCTATATAAATTACTTGCAACTGATACAACACGATCTCCACCACAAATTTCATGTTTACAGTTTCATCCTCCAAATGAAAGAAACATGTGAAAAAAATACTGACTGTACTCATTTTTTGTACTTATACTGATTAATGAATTTTATAAACAAACTGCATATGATGTATATTCACTCCATGCTGGTTTCATTTAAAAATTTCAAGTTTATATAAGTAGTCTATAAGTGATTTAAGTGGTTTGTAAAGACTGTTCTTCACCTTGCAGGGGACTCAAGTCCATAACCGACAGAGAAGTGTGTTGCTATATGATTTCCTGCAAGAACTCCACCAATATCGACAACGTTATTGATTGGCTCGTAAAGCATTCGAAGTCAAAAAATTGAGTCGAGGTCCATACAATTTCAGCTTCCACCATCTAATTATATGAGGCATATTTTCAGTTACAGATACTTTTTTGCCCAACTGAGGTTGTTAATATCTCACTTCCCCTGTCTTCTGTGTTTATACCTTTGCTTGTGCCTATGTACATTGGTTTGGATTTGCATTCAGGGATGATGATACTCTTGTTTGATGATATAGCATCAATCGGCTGCGCCTCGGATTTGATGACATGGATTGTAATCTAAACATTTTTCTCATTTATGATTTAAGTATGTATCACTTGATGTTGTGGGTTGAAACTCTCTCTCTGTGTCTTTTTTTTTTCCCAATAAGAAACTGACTTTCATTAAGAATGATGAAGGCATCATGCACTGTCTGCAATGGATGATTTATTATTTAATTTTTAAAGGTGGTGATATGGCTCATCTGGTTAAGTACCTACTCCTTCCTGTTAGGTCGAAGGTTTGAGTCTCTCATTCCCAATTTGATGTGTTCTCTTAAAAAAAGAAAAAGAAAAAAAAAAAAAGGAAGGTGAAATTAGTATATAAAAATTCATATTATTGTAGTGTTAGTTTTCTAACAAGGTGATTATACTAATTTGACTTATAATTAGGTAGATCATTATGTTCTAAAAAACTCCCGACTAGTTGAGTTGTAAGCAATAATTCTTATCTAGTTCGAGTATCTCTTTCTCCCATCTGATGTTATATCTATAAAAAAAAAAAAAAAAATTCTCAAAGAATATTTGCTCTCACCCATGTTTTAGATCAACCAAATCTATCTCAACAGATACTATAATTATTATAAAAAATGAGATGATAATAACTCACTCTCTAACAAATTAAACCAGACAGTCTGAAATTCTAACTCTAGGAAAAAAAAATCTAGAGGAAGAATCACTTTAGGAGAAAAAGGAGAAGAAACTATATTAGAGGATGAAAGAGTTTAAGACTCGTGAGGTTCCAACTGCTTTAAAACTCAACAATTAATTTGGATAAATAAAAAAAAAGTTATTGTACCTTTAAAATTTTAGAAGATGAAGGGACATCTTTTCACATTCAAACTATTCCCACTCCTTTCATTTATCATTGGGTACTGATTTCTAACAATCTCCTGCATGGATGAAAATTGAGGTAACAAATGAAACAACTCAAAAAGTTTTGAACCGAATGATTGTGCACAATGGTTTTAAAATATTAGTCGAAAATAATATATAAACTCAATTAACAATACATCATGATTTAATATTAAAATTAATCAATCTCTCCTACCTACTATTCATACCCACATCTTAGAAAGGTTGTAAAAATCCATACTCTCTTTTAATTGGATAGCAAATTTTGATGAATATTTGTAAGAGTCCGTTTGGTATAGCTTTCCCTAAAAATGTTTTGTCTTAAACATTTTAAAAGAAACACTAATTAAGTGTTTTATCTAAAAACACTTGAGTGAAGTATTTTAAGTGAAATACTTGTTTATAAACACTTTTAGAATAATCACAAATCAAGCATTTTTTCTAAAAACATCTTTTAGTATACTCAAGTGTTTTTAGATGAAACACTTAATTAATATTTATTCTAAAAAGTTTCACTCAAAACACTTTTAGAAGAAGTTGTATCAAACGGACCCTAAATGTGTCATCACTTAAAACTATTTGTAAATATAATAATTTTACTATATTAATCAGTGATAATGTAAAAATACTTAATTTAATGTTTATCACTGATTCACTCGATCAAAATTTTCTATATTTACAAATATTTTTAAGAGTTACTATTTTTTAAAAATTTACTAGATTTGCAATTGCCTCTTTTTTTTATCCATGATAAATATACCTGGGTTTTGAAGGGGTAGTTATAAATGTAACATAACTTAAAAATATTTGTATATATAGTAAATTTTTCTGTATGAATCAATGATTAATAGTGATCAATGCTAATTATCTCAATTAGTTAGTATTGTCACTGTTAATCATACACGAAAAAAATGTGGCATTTAAAAACACTTAAATTTGTTACCCATTGAAATTTTCTTTTTCAAAAAGTAAAATCCATACGACTAATATATGTATAAATATCCATATCAAAACCCATAATAATATTTGTGAAATAAACAGGTCCTTAGAAAAATCCTTTTTAGAAAGATTTTTTTTTTATATAAATTTTTAAATCTCATTATCTCGAGTTAATAGTCTTCCATACTAATTAGAACATATTTTTCCCCTTAGTTTGGATCAATTTAAAATATTTGTAATTCCATTTAGGTTTTCATTTATAATCATTAAATATTTGGTATCACTCTATGGTTTCCATTTATAATCATTAAAAATACATGAAATTAATAAGAATTATAACATGCAATCAATAATCAAGTTTATAAATAAACACATTAACATACAGAAAGCCGGTATATAAACATTCCCTGCTTATCAGATATTAACCGTTTCAATTATTTTTATTCATTAAAAATCTTGTTTGGCTGTCGCGAAAACGAGGGAAAATGTATTTTCTGTGACGGAGAAAACGATACGAAACTGATCATTGCTTCTGCTTTGCTTGCATGAACGATCAAAAAACATAGAAATTAGATTAGAGTAAGTTTTCTGATACGATCGAGGCAGAAATTCTTCTTTTTCTTCTTCGAAACGTCGAAGAAAGCTCCAGTAAAAATGGTACTGTTAATATCAGTTATTTCATTTGCTTCTTCGACGATCAAAAGCTGATATCGCGCGTATCTTAAGGTTAGTAATTAATGGCGTAGGCGAAATTATTTTCAGTCTGTTTCTCTTTTGCAATCTATCCATCGACTTGCTTTTACATGAATTTGAAACGTTCTTCTTACAATTGTTGATATGAGGATTCAGGAATAGTTTCGATAGATTCGATTATGTTTTCTAACCTTTTTTTTGGATGTAATAGTTGTAAATTTTGATCGATAACTTTACTAAGTCTTACAGTTCTAGGCGAAACTTATCTCTGTAATTTACTTATTGTCTCTGATAAAAGATGCTTTTACAGTCTTGAATTCGATGATCCGTTTCGGTTTTCCGATCAGGACAGTGTTTTTAAAACAGTTTTCCTGGTTTAAAACTTTTTGATTCATACTAATTCAGTAATTTAGTAGATGAAGTGTCTCAATGAGAAAACGATTTTAGGATAGTCATTAATCTTGCATTCAATTAAGTGTAAGAATTGTAAGGTGTGAAGTAATCTTCTACTAAATGAAATGATATTGACATTTCATAACCACAACTGTTTAGGTACAATTACTTGAAAATGTTTTAGATAATAGTTTGTGAATAACAATATTTCTGGAAGGTGAGATTACGGGAATAGGATATTTTTTGTTTATCTTGTTATCCTCATATGATTGATATATAGAGTAAAAATAACTCAACTTGGTAATTTGTGGATTGGCTGATTAAAATTTTCAAAGTTACTGAAAATTCTTAAATTATTGAACCTGCCACGAATGAAAATTTGTCACCAAGAATCTAGACATAATGCCAATTATTTATGAATTGTGTTAAAATTATAACTTAAATGTTTTTAGATAATATAAATTCTCATATTTTTAAATTGCTTCTTTTTCTTTGTTGTTAACTTTCCCTTAGAATGCTTCCTTATATAGGATTTTTTTTTGATAGGAAACGAAAAACTTCATTAAAAAAACCAAGAAATTTACAAGGGTGATGAGAAAAGCACCCACGGCCAACGGATTACAAAAAGCTACTCCAATTGGTGTTAATAAAAAAAATATCATAATTACAAAATAATTTCGAAGTAGAGGCAAGAAGGGACACTTTGTAATGAATAATATCCCAGAGATCTTGAGAAATCACAAACTTATCTTTGAAACTGCGCCTATTTCTTTCCAACCAAATCTCCCAAATGATATGCTTGACTGCCTTTTCCCATAACCAGTTCCCCTTATCCTTAAAGAAGTGGCCCAAAAGAAGAGAGCTGAGATTAGTTCTTGGGCAGCGCGTAAAACACCAGCTAACGTGGAACTGATCCATTAACTTCTGCCAAAGAGTTCTAGCATAACAGCAGTCAAAAAATAAGTGCCCCTGATCCTCCCCGGTGTTGAGACAGAGAGGACAACAGGAAGGGGAAATGGCCAAATTTGGATGTCTTCCTTATATAGGATTCATTTCGTAGATTCTTGTGCTGGATATCTGGTAGATCTTTTCAGGTAAAAGTACTTAATAGAGGCATCCACTTTTGACTGTCTAAAACTTTAGTTGCTAGAAGGAAGTGTAGTGTAAAATTGTTTTGGCCTGGAGGGTCCAACTAGTCCTTGCTTTAATCTTCTAAGTTTTGCACTGTTTTTTCCTACAAGAGGTTCATATTTGATGATAATGTGGTTACTCGTCTAATATTCATTGTCTCAACTCCACTGTATCTAATAATAAATTTTGGCGAAGGTTCCAATAATTGATACTCTATATATTTAAGATACTCCTGCAGAAAATTTTAGTTAAAAAAATTTAAGAATTGTTATGTAGTGGTGTTTTTGAGAATTGAGCTCGGTACTTCTTTCACTTTAAGTGAGAATCTTAAAACTGGCTCACATGCTCTTCTACGGTCTCTATCTTTACTGTTTTGATTCACTTACTTTTTAATGGTTTGCCCCAGTGGTGGTGGTTGGGAGATATGGTCTCTCAGGCACTATTTCGTGATTCATACTGTGCCTTTAGGACATGCAAGTGTTCTTAGCGTTGTTGTCTCTTCCAAGTACAGGATACAGAGATGATTGTACTTGTCAGCCACATGTTTTTGGTTCTGTTCCTTAGTTTCTTGCAATTGGTTAGTTAAGAGTCTGTGATCGCACTGAAATGGTTGTTTAGATTAATTTCTGGTTTTCTTATAAAGAATGTTGACATGAATGAAATCCATCTGCAGTCTTTAATATTTTTTCAGTTTTATATCTTGAGCTGACTCAAGTTGTGAATAAAACCAAATTGTTTATGGCAGATTAGAAACTTTATGTTGAAAGTAATAGCAGATAAGGGAAAAAATCTGCAAGAATGAGCCTAAATCCCTTTTTTTAGAGGGTGCTTGAGAATTTCTCTTGGTCCCTTGCAAATTCATGAAGTCTAAAGAATTTTAACTTGATTTCATTCTCATTTTTATTTTTTAATTTGTATTTGTAATTAGGAATATTTTGACTGGTTATTTTCTGGTTTTGTTTCAATCTACAATTGACTTGACTGCTGCTTATTTTGGAAGTTAATTGCCACTTTGAAGTTTGTCATGTCATAATATAGGAGTTTGACACATCAGGATTCTATCCACACTGTGCGCCTTCCAAGAATAAAACATCTGACTTGTTGCAAGTGAATCTATACACCTAGATGAAATGCCTATCACCAATCACTTGCCGTAATCATTTTTTATCTAAGAGTTTGAATGTGGCCTTCTTATGAGCATATTTTTACTTCTCGTTCATCTAAATGTGGTCTGTCACTTGATGCATTTTCTGCCTTTTGACCTATACCAGAGTTGCTTCTTCATGGAAAGGAGAAGAGTAAGGGGGTCACAAGCAGACACAATTTTCTTAAATTATAACTGCATAAGTGAAATCCACGTGTAATGATAATATTTTAAGCATTTTAGATCATGAACTGGGATGTGGTTCTACTCAGATTAAGTAGTTGTGGCAGATGGGGGGGGGGGGTTAATTTGGATCCAGGGTTTTCAGTAGATCTTACTGCTTTTTATCAATGCTTTCTTGAAGATATTTTGTGCTAGTAGGAACAGTAAAAGCTACTGAATTTTTGATCTACCAAACTATATTGCGTATGGTAAAAGATGACATGCCCTTTTTTTTTGTGTGTGTATAAGATCAAAGATGGGATGCTTTTCAGTGACAGAAAAACAGAAATTAATTGTGGTGTGTATGTTTTGAGTAAGGTACATAATTACTTTAACTGATTATTAGCTTGCTCTGTTTCAATCTATGGGTTAGGATGCTTTTACCTTTTTCTGTTGATAAAAAAGTTTCTACGACTTTTGATCGATAAAATTAAATTAAGGTTTTCTTATTCAGTATTCATTTTTGTCCTACCCATGACTATTCTTGCTTTTTTCTTTTGTAAAATATGAGACAAAATGCTTATCACTAATTTAAAGTCTAGAAAACTCATTTGTCTGACCTTTTCTTATTTTCTTTGTCCTTTTGTGGATGGTGGCTGTCTTTTTGTGTGGCCTTTTCTTCTTTGTATTCTTTCATTTTTCATCATGAAAGTTGTCTCTTGTTAAAAGAAAAAAGTTCTGAAAACTCTAGTGGGGCATTCCGAGAATCGAACTCGGGACCTCTCGCACCCAAAGCGAGAATCATACCACTAGACCAAATGCCCTTTTTAGCACTTGTACTTGTCAGCTGTTGATTAGTGTGCTTTATTGGCGTTTTATTATTAGTGATATTCTATTGAAGCCTCAGCTGTTTATAGAAACTGTTACTTACATGCTGAACCACTTGTTCGATCAACTGCTTGTTTACTTTAAGTTAATTGGTTAAGTATGTTGACATAAATGAAACCCATGTGCAGTCTTTAATAATTTATTCCGTTTAGATCTTGAACTAACTGATAACTCAAGATGATATTTTACTCTAATTATTAATAGCAGATCAAGAACCTATCCTAGTAACTAATAAGAAAAAGAGTGTCATAAACTATAGTTTAAGGCTACTTTATCTGGACATCTCTTCCCGTGTTAAAAATCTTACAATTTGTATACTATTAATGTACTGGTAATCCGGTATTCACATTACTTTTTAAGTCATCGTCAAACTAAAAATTTGTAGAAGATCTTTTATTATGATTTCTTCTACTTTGGAACAATTTGTACAGAAAAAAGTCAGTGAGACTAAAAATTTAGATCTGTAAAAGTATCTGGCATATAGCATTTTAAAGTTGATCATGCATAGCATTCGAAGATCGTACTTGGGAGCCACTAGATCTAAGGAAAATGTCAAAAATTTAGACTAATGCCTATTAGTTGGTTACTTGTCATATTCGGTTTTATTGAAGGGTCCACTAAGATGTTCTTTACTTGTCTGTGTACATAGTTCTTCAATCCAGCATTCCTGTTAACTAACCATTATTACCACTTCATCTAGATATTGTTAATCACTTCAAATGCATAGCAAAGTAGCCTCTAGCTGGTAAGGATTGAGGTTACAGGTATGGAGTACCTGTGTTATGTGTAATTGCATTAATGTAGAATCTTGATAAAATGTATAATCAAGCTAAATTCTATCTCAGATCATGATACTTAAATTATTCTGCAAAACTTTGAAGAATGTATTTCATTGAGTGGCAGACTGACTGCATATGTGGAAAAATTAACAAAATAAGAATATAGAAAGTGCCAAGTGGGGCATTCCGAGAATTGAACTTAGGACCTCTCGCACCCTAAGCTAGAGTCATACCCTTAAACCAAATTCCCATTGCTGATTGGTCACATTGATTGTAATCTTGATAAGGTAGATTGATTGATTTATATAGTCATCTTAAAGGTTACAAATGAAAACTGTAATGATTAGACACTATGTAATGACTTCCCCCCATTTAGTTTCCTTTCTGTTGATATCTTGTCAGGTTTTTTCATAACATCGTTGACAGATTTTCTTTTTGGTGCTTGGAGAATGACTTTCTGCTCTGGTTTGAGACGAAACAGTTTTCAGAAAAGAGAGATTTGGAAAAATCTGGTTGGGAAATATAGAACCAAGCAAGGGTCTCTTTATTCTTGGAGCATGACTTCCTGGTTTAATTGGTATAATTGAATCAGGGTTCTGTTATTCTTTTTTATTTACATAGTTGACCTAGCTTATCTTTGAGAGAATGATTTTCAGAAATGAAAATTTTGGAAAAAAAACAAGTGGGGCATTCCGAGAATCGAACTCGGGACCTCTCGCACCCAAAGCGAGAATCATACCACTAGACCAAATGCCCTTCCTGGGAACCTGTTGTTTTCAGTTTCTAGTTAACATGCCCCCACCGCACACACACCAGTGTATAATATTTATAGATGTTCTTTTTCAGACTTGGTTTTTTAAGAACTAGTTATTATTGTTTTGTTAATTTCATGTGATCTGTCACATACAGAAATTGTATTCAATAAAGTGGATCAACTAAAGGTTTTTATTAAAGAATGTTGATAAATAAACTTTTTTGTTGACTAATATTTTGAACCTCTTAAGGTCTTGAACGGCCTTTATAGATGATTCTAACCAAATTTTTACGAAGGGTAGGTACTTCCATGGAAAATAACAAAGAGTTTAAATGGAAGTCTACTATTTTACTTGTACCTATTAACCCTGAGCAAAAATTAATAAAATTTTGAATGGTAACATTCAGGCATTCTTGTTAAGTGGGAAACTTGTTCTTACCTTTTTAACTCAGTCACTCTCAGGCAGTTAAAAGTCTGCGAAATGTCATCTGGGTGGGGAATGCAATCAAGTGGAATACCATATCTGGTTAAGATAGATACATTTTCAGTTGCAAGTTCACAGGATTGAACAAAAAAATCTATAAAGTTTAAAATCTTAGAAAGCCACTTGGTCACATTTCCTGCGTTGGTGACATAATACATTTGCCAGAGTTGCTTCTACCTGGGAGGGACTGAGGTTATAACATATGTAGTACTTTGCCCATATTGTAAGTAAAAACTCCTCTCTCCTCTCTCTCAATGGGAGATTAATCTTTCTTTAAATGATAAAACCATTACAAGAAAAAAGAGGTGGGAAATTAGATAATAATGAATAAAATTATCTTCATGTGGGGTATTCCGAGAATTGAACTCAGGACCTTTCGCACCCTAAGCAAGAATCATACCACTAGACCAAGGGTTTATAAAAAAAGACAAGTTTCAGAAAAGAGAGGTTTGGAAAAATCTGGTTGGGCATTATATTACCAAGCACGGGATCTCTTTATGTTGGATTGGAACATAGCATTCTGAGATTGTACTTGGGAGCTTCTGGATCTAGGGAAAATGTCATAAAATTAGACTAATGTGGAATGCCTATTAGTTGGTTACTTGTCTTTGTATGTTTTTCTTCCTGTTAACTAACCATTTTTATTCCTTTATCCAGATATAGATAATCACTTCAAATGCATACAATGCCTCCATGAGATTCGGCAGAATAGCCTCTAGTGGGTAAGAATTGAGATTACAGTTATGATTGTATGGAGTACCAGTGTTATGTGTGACTTCTATTACCAATTTAATTGCCTTAATAAAAATTTTAAAATCTTGATAAACAGTAAAATTAAGCCAAATTCTTCACAATCACATCTTAGATTTTAGACCACAATACTTAATTTATTCTGCAAATCTTTGAAAAATATAATTTCATTGACTTGCAGATTGATTGCATATGTTGAAAAATTAACAAATAAAAAAGTGGGGCATTCCGAGAATTGAACTCGGGACCTCTCGCACCCTAAGCGAGAATCATACCACTAGACCAAATGCCCATTTCTGATAGGTCACATTGATTGTAATTTTGATAAAGCTGATGTGTTGACTTTATTGTAATTTTGATAAAGCTGATGTGTTGACTTTATTATCATCTTTATAAAGCTGATGTGTTGACTTCCTCCCCCCCCACCCCAAAAAAAAAAAATAGTTGCTTGATATCTTGCATGTTTTTCATTCGAATAGGCAATAAGGGATTTTCTTTTTGGTGCTTGGGGCATGACTACCTGTTTTGGTTGATATAACTGAATCAAGTTTCCATCATTATTTTCTATACCATGACATTAATTTGATTTGAAAAAAAAAAATCAGAAAAGAGAGTTTGGAAAATATGGCATTGTAGAACCAAGCAGGGGATCTTTTTTATACTTGGAGCATGATTTCCTGGTATAATTGGATCAGGGTTATGTTATTCTTTTTAACTACATAACTTATCTAGCTTCTATTTAAGAGAAATGATTATCAGAAATGAAAGGTTTGGAAAAAAACAAGTGGGGCATTCCGAGAATCGAACTGGGGACCTCTCGCACCCAAAGCGAGAATCATACCACTAGACCAAATGCCCTTCTCGGGAACCTGTCATTTTCAGTAGCCAGTCAACATGTTCCCCCCTACCCCCAAGGTTTAATATTTATCTCTGTTCTATTTCAGATTTGACTTTTTATAACTCATTATTATTGTTTTGTTAATTTCATGAGATCTTTCAATTAGTTTCCATTTGTTCTTCAACCAATTAGATCTACTAAAGGATTAATAAAGAGTGAATATTTTATACCTCTACGATCTTGAACAGCCTCCCCAATGTTTACATAGAGGTATTTTACTTCATTGGGAAACAACAAAAAAGAAACCAAGAGTTTAGTGGAAGCTAGTAATTAGTTTTTCACTTGTACTTGTACCTATCAGACCCTGTACAAAAATAAATAAAATTTTGAATGCTAACATTCAGGCATTTAAGTTAAGTAAAAAAGTATACCCATATTGTAAGTTAAAACTCCTCTCTCCTATCTCTCAATGGGAGATTAATCTTTCTTTAAATGATAAAACCATTATAAGAAAAAAGAGGTGGAAAATAATATAATAATGAATAAATTATCTCCATGTGGGGAATTCCGAGAATTGAACTTGGGACCTCTCGCACCCTAAGCCAGAATCATACCACTAGACCAAGGGTTTATAAAAAAAGACAAGGTTCAGAGAAGAGAGGTTTGGAAAAATCTGGTTGGGCATTATTTTACCGCACGGAATCTCTTTATGTTTGGAACATAGCATTCCGAGATTGTACTTGGGAGCTTCTGGATGTAGGGAAAATGTCATAAAATTAGACTAATGTGGAATGCCTATTAGTTGGTTACTTGTCTGTGTATGTTTTTCTTCCTGTTAACTAACCATTTTCATTACTCTATCCAGATATAGACAATGACTTCAAATGCATACATTGCCTCCATGAGATTCGGCAGAATAGCCTCTAGCGGGTAAGAATTGAGGTTACAGGTATGATTGTATGGAGTCCCAGTGTTATGTGTGACTTCTATTATCAATTTAATTGCCTTAATAAAAAATTTAAAATCTTGATAAACAGTAAAATTAAGCAAAATTCTTCACATCTTAGATTTCAGACCACGACGATACTTGATTTACTCTGCAAATCTTTGAAAAATATAATTTCATTGACTTGCAGATTGATTGCATATGTTGAAAAATTAACAA